>CM019072.1:124725527-125227580 GCA_009667805.1 Leptobrachium leishanense | reverse complement strand
ACTGTGTGAACCTGTTAGATTCAGTTGTATTGTGTCATGTGTGTGAACCTGTTAAGATTCAGTGTATCGTGTGTCACTGTGTGAACCTGTTAGATCAGTGTATCGTGTGTCACTGTGTGAACCTGTTAGATTCAGTGTATCGTGTGTCACTGTGTGAACCTGTTAGATTCAGTGTATCGTGTGTCACTGTGTGAACCTGTTAGATTCAGTGTATCGTGTATCACTGTGAACCTGTTAGATTCAGTGTATTGTGTGTCACTGTGTGAACCTGTTAGATTCAGTGTATTGTGTGTCACTGTGTGAACCTGTTAGATTCAGTGTTATCGTGTGTCACTGTGTGAACCTGTTAGATTCAGTGTATTGTGTGTCACTGTGTGAACCTGTTAGATTCAGTGTATCGTGTGTCACTGTGTGAACCTGTTAGATTCAGTGTATTGTGTGTCACTGTGTGACCTGTTAGATTCAGTGTATTGTGTGTCACTGTGTGAACTGTTAGATTCAGTGTATCGTGTGTCACTGTGTGAATCTGTTAGATTCAGTGTATTGTGTGTCACTGTGTGAACCTGTTAGATTCAGTGTATTGTGTGTCACTGTGTGAACCTGTTAGATTCAGTGTATTGTGTGTCACTGTGTGAACCTGTTAGATTCAGTGTATTTGTGTCACTGTGTGAACCTGTTAGATTCAGGTATCGTGTGTCACTGTGTGAACCTGTTAGATTCAGTGTATTGTGTGTCACTGTGTGAACCTGTTAGATTCAGTGTATCGTGTGTCACTGTGTGAACCTGTTAGATTCAGTGTATCGTGTGTCACTGTGTGAACCTGGTCCCGCTTTGCTCTCGTCACAGTTTGTATAAATTTGGGTTTCTCTTTGTGCTTTCTGAGAGATTCCAGATTGTTCTGATTGCCGAGGCGGGCATGAAGGGGTTAAGGTGTGCTTGAATGATTATTACTATAATTTTTTGGGAAGACAAAGCGTTTGTGTTCGTTACAGCCCCCATGTCTCTGTGTCTTCTCTGGCCGTGCAGGCTCTCACCCGCTTTGTGTCTTTTATCAGTGGAAACGTGAGCAGGACTTTGATTTGCAGCTGCTGGAACGAGCCGCGCGCGACGTGGACGACCGAGACGAAGACAAATGGATGAAGGTGAAAGCCGTACAAATTATGGAACTGAACCTGGACCCGGAGGAATACGAGTTCGATATCAGCAAAGAGGTGAGTATAAGGTCTTCTCCTCCACACCAGGAGCAGAGGGTTGTGTGTGTAACGGGTGGAGCAGCGTGTGAACAGGCTGTGTGTAACGGGTGGAGCAGCGTGTGAACAGGCTGTGTGTAACGGGTGGAGCAGCGTGTGAACAGGCTGTGTGTAACGGGTGGAGCAGCGTGTGAACAGGCTGTGTGTAACGGGTAGAGCAGTGTGTGAACAGGCTGTGTGTAACGGGTGGAGCAGTGTGTGAACAGGCTGTGTGTAACGGGTGAGCAGTGTGTGAACAGGCTGTGTGTAACGGATGGAGCAGTGTGTGAACAGGCTGTGTGTAACGGGTGGAGCAGTGTGTGAACAGGCTGTGTGTAACGGGTGGAGCAGTGTGTGAACAGGCTGTGTGTAACGGGTGGAGCAGTGTGTGAACAGGCTGTGTGTAACGGGTGGAGCAGTGTGTGAACAGGCTGTGTGTAACGGTGGAGCAGTGTGTGTGAACAGGCTGTGTGTAACGGGTGGAGCAGTGTGTGAACAGGCTGTGTGTAACGGGTGGAGCAGTGTGTGAACAGGCTGTGTGTAACGGGTGGAGCAGTGTGTGAACAGGCTGTGTGTAACGGGTGGAGCAGTGTGTGAACAGGCTGTGTGTAACGGGTGGAGCAGTGTGTGAACAGGCTGTGTGTAACGGGTGGAGCAGTGTGTGAACAGGTTGTGTCTTTAAGGGGTGATTTAAAACAGATACAGTATTTAAAATGTGTTAATGAAGAGCTACAAATTTCATAACTGTAGGTTTTTAGTGCCATCTCGTGGCCGATGTTGGTACTGCCACCTTATGTCACCTATACTCATTATCCTCCTTTTGTGCTGCTGACCAGTGACAATGTTCCTTTTTAACTGAAGGGATGGAGGAGTCTTTAATATATTCTAATGGTCAGGAAGAAGCAGCACAGACACACAATCTGTTTTCTATTACCTCTGAATTACTCCCTGGATCAGGGACTACCTGCTACTTCCCATTCGCAGCTATCTACTCTCACCTAGCGTGCCACTCTTCTCCTCTTAGATTGTAAGCTCTGGAGCAGGGTCCCCTGTCCTACTGTTCTGTTTGTATAACTTGTATGTATATTCATTATTCTCTCTCACCCATTGTACAGCGCTACAGAACTTGGTGGCACTTTATAAATACTTGTAACTGTAACTACACTTTATTCAGACTTCCTTTGCATGTTGGACATATAAAGATTTAAAAAATAACACTTTAAAAACGTCTGCCGCCGGCCAAGCCGTCTCTTCCGGCTGGCAGGTGCTTTATCCTGGTGTTTGTTGTAGGTTTTGGGAGACCCCGCAGGGTGTATTCTTGCCCACCTGTAGTAACCTTTGCCTGTATTTGATTGTTTAATTCCCTCAGACCATATTTGCCCCTATTTGTCATTTAACTCTTTTGTTGTCTGCTCCCTCACAGCTGTCAATGCCAGATAAGGTAGCGATTCCTGAGCGATACGTTGAGATGGAGCCGGAGGAGCCGCTCAGTACGGACGAGGTGGAGGCCAGGCAACGCAAAGTCCAAAAGATAAAAAACATCCTGGCCAGATCAAGGTCAGCATTTCAGCCACTTCTTGCAGAAGATCCGCCTTTCCCTTGAATAAAATGTTTGTGATGGGCAGTGCGGTGCCACTGCGGGTCTCCCCAATTGTAGGATTTGTCTTGTACAATCAATAAGGAGCAAGTGATTTAGCTCCACAAAGTATAAAATTACTAAATTTTCCTTTTTCCATAACGGAAAAACTCGGAGGCGAATATTTGCTTCTCTTTCTTATATTTAATCAACAGCAGTAAGAGAAAAAAGTGAAAAAACGAACATAAGTTCCCCTTAACCCCTCCCTCCAGTCCATAATCCCCTGCAGTCCATGTCTATATGTGGGCTTGAACCTGGAAATGCGTCCTCTTTCTTGCTGCGAAAACAGGATATGGAACTGGAATTAATAACAAATCTAACAGGCACGAAGAAGGAGCCGACGTAGAAGAATGGATAGCCAATACACGAAGGATGTAGAAGACCAGCTGTGAGAAGACTGTACTTGAATCCAATCAGGTGGCTGAAAAACAGAGCGGAAAACACAGACCAGGGATTAGATAGAGTCCCGCTACTGGCAATCAAAGGCCGGATTCCGGACAGGATACACGGAACATTAATTGATAAACAATTTGTTTATTATGACAAAAATAACAATATCTGTTATAATATATGAAATAAAACCGTACATAGTTTTTTATTGTGAAGTTTATTTATTATATACAACAAAATAGAGCAAGTATAACATATGGGAGGGTGAGGAGGGAAATACTCGCCTCCGAGTCATTATTAAAATTCTATCTTTCTGTTATGGTAATAGGAAAATTTAGTAATTATAAGTCATTGACTCGGAGGCTCCTATTTGCTGGTTCAAAGTTCGTCTAGAATCGGGGTAGACCAATGCAGTACCGGTTTTAAATAAAAAGTACGTAACGTGGATTCTCCAGCCCAATCTGCGGCCCGCATCAAATCTAAACAACAGCCCAAAAGCAAAGCGGACGAAGCCATAGCACTCCTAGCAGAGTGCGCCCCAAAACAATAAACATCAATACCTGCTTCCGACATAAGCCAACGCATCCATCGGGCTAAGGATGCAGATGATACCGGGTTATGAGGAGCCCTAATGGACAAAAACAGCGGAGATACCCCACTATATCGAAAGTGACTCGTACGAGATTCATTTTCCTGCAAACATAGTATTGGACAAATAAACGGGTGATCCGTCAAATATGGATAAAATACAGAGGTGATGGAAGCTTTTGTGTGTCGAACAATATCAAACGTAACCCCGTCTGGGCCAAAGGAACGTGACGGTATATCTAAAGCCCGTACATCACTCACTCTTTTACAAGAAAAAAGGCAGAACAACATTAATAACTTCGCTGACAATTGTCGAATGGAGAGGACCTCATTAGATGGCCAATTAGACAAAAAACGTAGTATACCTGTAATAGAAATGTCCCAGGTGGAGGTATAACGAGGGACCGGTGTACGAGATAAACGAATGGCCTGTAACAAACGGCAAACCAGTGGATGACGGCCTAAAGGAATGCCGTGAAAACCTACATGCGAAGCAGAGACAGCCGATCTCATCACATTCATCGTACGATATGCCCGGCCGTCATGAAACAATTCCGTAAGGAAATCCAAGAAGTAGTTCACAGGGGCTGAAAAGGGATCCAGCTGTCTTTCCACACCCCGGCTAAACCAATTTCGCCATGCTGAATTATATGAGGAACGTGTCCCTGGAGCCCAGGCCTCCAGAAGTAAGGAACGAGTCCATTCCAAAATGCCAGGGAGAGATCCAAGTCCCAAAACCAACCATGCCACCAGGCGCACTAACCCTTCTGAAACCATGGATGAGGTTGATCCTCCGGATTCAATAACAGGTCTGAGCGAATCGGAAGGAGACGTGGGAAATCCACTGATAACTCCAATAGAGATGGGAACCACGGCTGACCCCTCCAGAGGGGTGTTATCAATACTACAGTGACCTGTTGTACACGAATGAGAGACAATGTTCTCGCTATCATGGAGGAAACGCGTAAAGACGTGATCCGATCCAATCCTGTAGGAAGGCGTCCGTCACTATTGCCTCTGGATCTGGACGCTAGCTGAAGAAACGTGACCCTTGATTGTTGAGTCTGGAGGTGAACAGGTCTATGTCTAAGGGCCCCCAAAGAGCGGCAAGCGTTGTGAACACCGAGAAGTGCAAATTCCAGTCTCCGGAGTCCTCCGTGTGTCTGGAGTTCCAGTCCGCCACGAGATTCGTCATGCCCGGAATGAATTGGGCTAATACAGTCAGGTTGTTGGTGAAACAATGGGACCAAAATTTCCTCGCCAACCTTGAAAGAGGTTCCGATCTCGGGCTCCCTAGGCAATTGATACTCCGAACCGCCGACAGGTTGTCCAACTTGAGGAGAGTTGCACAATTGTTCTGATCTTTTGTGAAGCATTGTATTGCGAATAAACCCGCCAATAACTCCAGACAATTTATGTGTAGTGTTGTCTCTGATGTGGACCAACAACCTCCCGTCTCCAGGGGACCTTGTCGAGCTCCCCAACCGGTGCGGCAAGCATCCGATTCTATGATTATCGTCAGGGTCGGTGGAATCAAGGGTCTCCCGTTCCAATATTGGAGGTTCTCGATCCACCACATCAGATCCGAACGGGCTTCGTCGGTGAGAGTCACTGGGGAAGCGTATTGAAGTCCCTTGCGGAGAAAATGGGCCTTCAAGCGTTGGAGGGCCCTGTAGTATAATGGATCCGGAGGTATCGCCAGACAAGTGGCTGCGAGCAGACCTGTTACGTACCGCGCTATGGTCACCCGGCAGCATCGCGCTCGCTGGCCGGGCGCCAAGTGAAGAGGGGAGGCCGGGCGGACACGTGAGACGCCGCGGGCGGTGCCAGGTGTGATGACGCGAACCTGCCGAGTTTAAAACCATGGGCAATACATTCATACATTGCCCTATCGTGGTTTAACATCCCTTAGAGCTGTTCCTGTTGATATACGATATTCTCTGGCGTACTGACCCCTGGCAACGGCTTACGATATTCTCTGGCGTACTGACCCCTGGCAACGGCTTACGATATTCTCTGGCGTACTGAACCCTGGCAACAGGCTTACGATATTCTCTGGCGTACTGGCCCCTGGCAACAGGCTTACGATATTCTCTGGCATTTCTGGTTTGGCTATATGATTTCACGCTTGCCTTCTTCAGTGTCAGTCTAGGGATATATATATATATAGACTGGCAATTATAAGGATCAGAGGGAAAGGATAGGTGCTGTGTACAAGGATCATATTCTCCTCCTGGTAGGGATTCGTAACAAGACCGATCACTCGTGCCAGGCAACGAAGTGTGATATGGTCTTTCTGTAGAATACTCCGTACTTCCTTTGGGATTGACATCATCTTTTTGAGGTGGAAGGTGAAGCGTCATTGAGATGGAGTCCACCACTAGGCCTAGGAATTCCAATTTTCGTGACGTTCTCGTTAGAGACTTTTCCATATTGATAAGGAATCTGAGTTCTTGTAAGATGTCTATCGTCCATTGTAAGTGGGACAGAAGGGTCGATTCGGTATCTGCCATCAGTAGGACATCGTCCAGGTATATTACTAGACGGACTCCGCGTTCCCGAAGGGACGTTATCGCTGGTTTCGGAAGTTTTGTGAAAACCCACGCAGCTGAGGATAGACCGAAAGGAAGGCAAGTGAACCTCCACATCTTGCTCTGTCATCGGAAACGAAGACAGTCTCGAGAGGTCTCGTGAACTGGTACCATAAGATAGGCATCCTTCAGATCGATTTTTGCCATCCAATCCCCCTGACGCAGGATGTCTCTGAGCGAATGCATACCTTCCATTTAGAAATGGTTGTATTGTACGTATGAATTTAGGTCTTTCAAATTGATTACCGGTCGTAAACCCCCCTCCTTTCTTTGAGACCAGAAACAAATTGCTGACGAAACCCATCGATTCGGTAGGAGCTAGTTGTATGGCCCCTTTGTCTAATAGATCTTGTATCTCCTTGTCCATCAGAACCTCTTGTTCCCGAGGGAAATTAAGTGGTGGTGGGACAAACCTTTTGTATTGGGATTGATTGATCTGGTCCACCTGCACCTCCCCCCACAGCTGCCTTCAGCGCTCAAGACCTGGCAGACTACTTCCTCAGTAAAACTCTAACTATCAGAAGCAACATCCCAACACAAGATAGTTATCTGCCACCTCCACTCCCACAGGTCCCCTCTGCCGCCCTCTGCCGCTTCCTCCCAGCCACTGAGGAGGAAGTCCATTCCTTATTGTCCTCCTCACATCTCACCACGTGCCCGCTCGACCCCATTCCCTCACATCTAATTCCTCCCCTCTCCTCCTCCCTCACCCCTGCTCTCACACACATCTTCAGCCTATCTCTCTCCACTGGCTCCTTTCCATCCGCCTTCAAACACGCGCTAGTTACCCCTTTACTAAAGAAACCATCCCTAGATCCCAACTCTCCATCCAACTACCGCCCTGTATCCCTGCTTCCCTTTACCTCTAAGCTCTTAGAAAAACTAGTCTTCAACCGCCTCTCCCTCTTCCTGTCCTCCAATTCGCTACTTGACCCCCTGCAATCTGGCTTCCGTCCCCTACACTCAACTGAAACTGCCCTCACCAAAGTCACCAACGACCTCCTAACTGCTAAAAAACACGGACACTATTCTATTCTCATCCTGCTTGACCTCTCGGCTGCTTTCGACACTGTTGACCACCCCCTCCTTCTACAGACCCTCAACTCTCTGGGTCTCGGTGACACTGCACTTGCTTGGGTTGACTCCTATTTATCCAACAGGTCCTTCTGTGTGTCCTTTGCTGGTAACTCCTCCTCTTAATTGCCTCTATCTGTTGGTGTACCTCAAGGCTCTGTCCTTGGTCCTCTGCTCTTTTCCATCTACACCTCCTCCCTGGGCAAAATCATCAACAGCTTTGGCTTTAATTACCACCTCTACGCTGATGACACTCAGATCTACCTCTCTACCCCTGATCTCTCTACCCCTGTCCTTTCAAAAGTCAGTGACTGTTTATCTGGCATCTCCTCCTGGATGGCCTCCCACCACCTAAAGATCAACATGTCAAAGACTGAACTCCTACTTATTCCTCCCTTTATTATTATTATTCTTTATTTATAAAGCGCCAGCATATTCCGCAGCGCTGTACAATAAGCACAGTATAGACAGGGTTACAATATATTGAACAACATTTGACAAACAGTACAGGAGGAGATGAGGGCCCTATTCCCGTAGGAACTCACAATCTGGGAGGGTTGGGGTTGGAAACAGGAGGAGAGGACTGTAAGGTGAGAGTGATTGATGGTTGCGTCAGTGAGTTGGGGGTAGGCTTCCCTAAATAGGAATGTTTTCAGGGAGCGTTTGAAGGAAGAGCAGTTAGGGGAAAGTCTGACAGTACGAGGGAGAGCGTTCCAGAGAGTGGGGGCTGCGCGTGAGAAATCCTGCAGTCTATCATGGGAAGAGGTGATGCGGGGAGAAGCTAGGCGCAGGTCACTGTTTGACCTTAGGGAGCGGGCTGGGGTGTATTTGGTGATTAGTGAGGACAGGTAGTGGGGCGCTGAGTTAGTGAGGGTTTTGTAGGTAAGGATAAGGATTTTGAACTTAATTCTGCAGTGGATGGGGAGCCAGTGAAGGGACTCGCAGAGGGGAGCGGCAGAGACAGAGCGGCGGGTGAGGTGAATTAGCCTGGCGGAGGCGTTCAGGATGGATTGTAGGGGGGAGAGGCCTCCCCACCTCCTGACTTCTCTATCACGGTGGAGGGTATCACCATCTCCCCATCAAACCAAGTTCGCTGTCTTGGAGTTACACTTGACTCTGCTCTTTCCTTCATCCCCCACATCAAGTCTCTTTCCTCCTCCTGCCGATACCAACTGCGTAATATTTCCAGAATTCGGCCATTTCTTACCGCTGTCACCACAAAACAACTCATACACGCCCTGGTAATCTCCCGACTCGACTATTGCAATAATCTCTTATCTGGCCTCCCTCTGTCCTGCCTCTCCCCCCTACAATCCATCCTGAACGCCTCCGCCAGGCTAATTCACCTCACCCGCCGCTCTGTCTCTGCCGCTGGGTGCGGGACATTCGATGGAACGGGGTGAGGGACATTCGATGGAACGGGGTGAGGGACATTCGATGGGAGGGACTGGGTGCGGGACATTTTATCGGAGTTCCGTGGTGCGAGACATTTTATCGGAGGGACATGCTATGGGAGGCACATTCTATAGGACGGGAGGGACACGGAGAGGGACATATGATGGGATAGTGGTGTGACAAAAGTCACTTTGGTACATGGACCTGGAGGTACATTTGTAGGGTGTAGGCCTAATGTTCTGTATCATTTCCTTGATGTCCCTTGTGTAATTTGAGTGTTTGTGTAATTTGAGTTATGAAAGAATAATGTTATTGTCTGTTATCTGCTGATAGGTTAGCCTTCCAGCATACCCTGTGTCAAGAATAGGCTAATATCTGTTTATCTTTGAGTAGTGTCACGGTGGCCCATGTCCGGGGAAGTGTTGCGCCTTCGCCCCTGGTTGCAGTTGTCACAGCAGCTGATATCCGGGACACTTTGATCCCGGGTACTGTTTACCATAGGACAGAGAATGGCGGCGCACGCCAATCATTTGAGCTAACACATTCGCCAACCATGTCAGGAAGTCAGTCTGCCTGCGAATCAGACGCCTTAAGCAAAGATGGGAACCAATAGCAGCACTCTATCAGTGATCCTATGGGAGAATGGGGCGTTTCCTCTGATTACCAATGGGTGATCTCCTGGCTCCATTTAAAGGGCTTCCTGTCTCTTTGTAATTGCCCTAGCGTGGTTTCACTTCACCTAGTGCCTTGTTGCTGCATATATATATATATATATATATATATATATATATATATTTCTCTGATTGTTTCTCTGGTTCTTTGATCCCGGCTTGTCCTGACTATCCTGACCTCTGGCACCCCGATGTTTGGCTTTGTTACACGGTTTTCCAGCACTCTGTTTTCCATTTAACCTGTTGCTTGCCAGTTAGTTTTCTGTTTTAACCCAGCCATAATCAAGGACCGGTTAGTTAGGGTTTATGTAGTACTGTATGCAAGCAGGGTTTTCGATCCTTGACAACCGGTTATTAGGGTCAGTGGTATTACTTATACTGTAAACTGCTTGACTGTGAGACACCAGCTGCTATCAGTGTTATCTGGCTTTATTACTGACCATAACCCGGCTATTACTAAGGACCGGTTGGTCAGAGTCTGTTGGTTTATTGTCTGTAAATGGGGTTACCTGATCCTGACAGATATGCCCCCAGCTCTCATGGATTATGCCCCCAGCTCTCATGGATTATGCCCCCAGCTCTCATGGATTATGCCCCCAGCTCTCATGGATTATGCCCCCAGCTCTCATGGATTATTGCCCCCATTTCCCAGCTCTCATGGATTATGCCCCCAGCTCTCATGGATTATGCCCCCAGCTCTCATGGATATGCCCCCCAGCTCTCATGGATATGCCCCCCAGCTCTCATGGCTATGCCCCCCAGCTCTCATGGATATGCCCCCCAGCTCTCATGGCTATGCCCCCAGCTCTCATGGCTATGCCATCAGCTCTCATGGATATGCCCCCCAGCTCTCATCGTAATGCCCCCAGCTCTCATGGATATGCCTCCAGCTCACATGGATATTGCCCCCAGCTCACATGGATATTGCCCCCAGCTCTAATGGATATGCCCCCAGATCTCATGGATATGCCCCCAGCTTTGTGTGTATATGTGTATATATTACACATACACACACTGGCACACACACAGACCCCAGACCAGACTTGGGGCACTGTCCGAATGCTCTTATCGGCATTCGGACAGGCCCCTGCAGCTCATCACATTCATACTTAACTTCCACGAGCAGCGCTGGCAAAGTCTTTGCGCGTGCACTCGTTGGAAAGCCCCCAGCCGCGATCACGTGATAGTTCGTGAGATCGAGGCTGGGGCTTTCCAACGAGCGGATGCGCGGAAACTTTGCTGGCGGTGCTTGTGGAAGGTAAGCATGAACACTATGAGCTGCAGAGGCCTGTCCGAATGCCGATAGAGCATTCGGACAGCCACCCCAGTCCCTCGGCTGCCGGCAAGCCACCTCAATGCTGGCTTCCGGTATCGGGGGAAATATCGGGGGCACTGCACGAGTACCAAGTACTCCTGTAGTACCCAGTATCGGCACCGATACTAGTATCGGTTTCGGTGCAACCCTACTCTACAAGTTCCTTCTCATATAAGAAAATAAAGCAAGACGCTGTGCACGGGTTACGTCCTCCGCCCCTGCTGCGCTCCCTGGAGAGTCTGGGCATGGTCCTGTGCCACTGGCTGGTCAAGTCCCAGCACCTTGTGATGGCCGATCGGCGTCTGAGGGGACGGGACCTGGCTTGGTCACGAGGAGCCGCCGGGTTTAAAGCAGGGTGCAAGGAGTTGCCTCGTCACCCTGACGAGTTCCCGCATCGCCTGCTATTGCTATCAGTGTGTTTCCAGTTGCCGACCCGTTTTGTCTACGAATCCTGCTCCTGTTTTTGACCCGACTTGTCTTTGACCATTCTCTCGTTAATTCCATATCGGCTCATATTGCTGTGCATTGTTTGTTTTTCCCTATGTATGCCGCTGGGGTTTGGGCCCGCCACCTGGGTACATACCTCTCTCGTTCTGGGGTAATATCTGCAGCCTTATCGGGGTTGTGTTCGAGACCTAAGGTTTCCGAATTTGTGTTAAGCGATCTTTATTTAAGATTAGGGAAAGATAGGTTCAGTTTGTTCTCTACTACGTATTATTGTCATACATAAGCCAAGTGTAACCCGATCATAATCGGCTCACATGTGTCAACAGAATCTGGTTATATCAAGGTACCACAAACCCAGTTGGGTTTATCCAAGATCGTGTTATCTGTCAATTCTGCGACTGCCCTGCAGTCTACTCAATTCACTGACTGTCAAAGCTGCTGGAAGTCCAGCCTGAGAAATATACTCCGGTATTGAAGTTATCTGCATTGTTGAAAGTTCCTGTATGCGCTCTAAAGTTGTCTTTTGGTCTTGAAACCACCTGAGCTTAGTTGCAAATCCGTTGTGCTTTTATACTCCTTGTCCCTGCAGTATAGGTCTGTGTTTACCGAGTGTTTTGTAACCGTCAAGCAGATATTTCTGTCCATTAAGATCACTACTCCGCTACTCTTGTGTGAGCGCTACAGCACCCGATACAGCACGCTATAGCGGAGACCGCTGAAAAAAATCAATCACAAGACACTGTTGCGCTTTCAGAGAAATCTGGTTTGTCTTTGTTCAGCCAGATCTCTCTGGCTAGAATTGTGTTTGAATTCTAATAATCAATAAACAGATATATTTCCACGTCAGAGATTGACCAACACACTCAGCAGACAGGCACTTATTATTGCCATATATGGTTAAGACAGTGCTTTTTTTCTGGAAAAAATGTGGGGGTACTCTCACTCCCAGGGAAAAACTGATTATTATGAAAATTTTTCGTGTCCTAATAAATACTCCTTTATTCACACTGGATATATTGCCCCCAGTTCACACATGGATATATTGCCCCCAGTTCACACTGGATATATTGCCCCCAGTTTACACTGGATATATTGCCCCCAGTTTACACTGGATATATTGCCCCAGTTCACACTGGATATATTGCCCCAGGTCACACTGGATATATTGTCCCCAGCTCACACTGGATATATTGCCCCCAGCTCACACTGGATATATTGCCCCAGACCAGCTCACACTGGATATATTGCCCCAGGCCAGCTCAAATGCATATATTGCCCCAGGCCAGCTCACATGGATATATTGCCACAGCTGACACAAGGATATATTACCGCAGGCCAGCTCACATGGATATATTGCCCCAGGCCAGCTCACATGGATATATTGCCCCAGGCCAGCTCACATGGATATATTGTCCCCCAGCTCACATGGATATATTGACCCCAGCTCACATGGATATATTTCCCCAGGCTAGTTCACATGGATATATTTCCCCAGGCCAGCTCACATGGATATATTGCCCCCAGTTCACACTGGATATATTGCCCCAGTTCACACTGGATATATGCCCCAGGCCAGTTCACATGGATATATTGCCCCAGGCCAGCTCACATGGATATATTTCCCCAGGCCAGCGCACATGGATATATTTCCCCCAGTTCACACTGGATATATTGCCCCCAGTTCACACTGGATATATTGCCCCCAGCTCACATGGATATATTTCCCCAGGCCAGTTCACATGGATATATTGCCCCAGGCCAGCTCACATAGATATATATTGCCCCAGGCCAGCTCACATGGATATTTTGCTCCAGGCCAGCTCACATGGATAAATTGCCCCAAGCTCACATGGATATATTTCCCCAGGCCAGCTCACATGGATATATTGCCCACAGCTCACATGGATATATTGACCCCAGCTCACATGGATATATTTCCCCAGGCTAGCTCACATGGATATATTTCCCCAGGCTAGCTCACATGGATATATTTCCCCAGGCCAGCTCACATAGATATATTTCCCCAGGCCAGCTCACATGGATATATTGACCCCAGCTCACATGGATATATTTCCCCAGGCTAGTTCACATGGATATATTTCCCCAGGCCAGCTGGCATTATTTTACTGAGAGGGTGGTGGATACATGGAACAGTCTTCCAGTAGAAGTGGTAGAGGCCAAGACAGTAATTGAATTTAAGCAAGCATGGGATAGGCATAAGGCTATCCTAAACAAAAGATAAATCCAGGTAAAGTATCCATGTAATTGGGCAGACTAGATGGGCCGAAAGGTTCTTATCTGCCGACATTTTTCTATGTTTCTATTGCTCTTAGTTCACACTGGATATATTGCCCCCAGTTCTATATTGCCCCCAGTTCACACTGGATATATTGCCCCAGTTCACACTGGATAGATTTCCCCAGGCCAGCTCACATGGATATATTTCCCCAGGCTAGCTCACATGGATATATTGCCCCAGGCGACACATGGATATATATTGCCCCAGGCCAGTTCACATGGATATATTTCCCCAGGCCAGCTCACATGGATATATTTCCCCAGGCCAGCTCACATGGATATATTTCCCCATGCCAGCCCACATGGATTATTCCCCAGGCCAGCTCACATGGATATATTGCCCCCAGTTCACACTGGATATATTGCCCCCAGTTCACACTGGATATGTTGCACCCAGTTCACACTGGATATATTGCCCCAGGCCAGCTCACATGGATATATTTCCCCAGGCCAGCTCACATGGATATATTTCCCCAGGCCAGCTCACATGGATATATTGCTCCCAGTTCACACTGGATATATTGCCCCAGTTCACATTGGATATATTGCCCCCCGTTCACACTGGATATATTGCCCCCAGTTCACACTGGATATATTTCCCCAGGCCAGCTCACATGGATATATTTCCCCATGCCAGCTCACATGGATATATTGCCCCAGGCCAGCTCACATGGATATATTGCCCCAGGCCAGCTCACATGGATATTTTGCTCCAGGCCAGCTCACATGGATATATTGACCCAAGCTCACATGGATATATTTTCCCAGGCCAGCTCACATGGATATATTTCCCCAGGCCAGCTCACATGGATATATTGACCCCAGCTCACATGGATATATTTCCCCAGGCTAGCTCACATGGATATATTTCCCCAGGCCAGCTCACATGGATATATTGCCCAGTTCACACTGGATATATTTCCCCCAGTTCACACTGGATATATTGCACGCAGCTCACATGGATATATTGCTCCCAGTTCACACTGGATATATTGCCCCCAGTTCTATATTGCCCCCAGTTCACACTGGATATATTTCCCCGGGCCAGCTCACATGGATATATTTCCCCAGGCCAGCTCACATGAATATATTGCCCCAGGCCAGCTCACATGGATATATTTCCCCCAGTTCACACTGGATATAAGGCAACCAGCTCACATGGATATATTGCTCCCAGTTCACACTGGATATATTGCCCCCAGTTCTATATTGCCCCCAGTTCACACTGGATATATTGCCCCCAGTTCACACTGGATATATTTCCCCAGGCCAGCTCACATGGATATATTTCCCCAGGCCAGCTCACATGGATATATTGCCCCAGGCCAGCTCACATGGTTATATATTGCCCCAGGCCAGCTCACATGGATATATATTGCCCCAGGCCAGCTCACATGGATATATATTGCCCCAGGCCAGCTCACATGGATATATATTGCCCCAGGCCAGCTCACATGGATATATATTGCCCCAGGCCAGCTCACATGGATATATATTGCCCCAGGCCAGCTCACATGGATATTTTGCTCCAGGCCAGCTCACATGGATATATTGACCCGAGCTCACATGGATATATCGACCCGAGCTCACATGGATATATTTCCCCAGGCCAGCTCACATGGATATATTGCCCCAGCTCACATGGATATATTGCCCCAGGCCAGCTCACATGGATATATTGCCCCAGCTCACCTCTGCCAGGCCCCTCCGAGTCATTGCGGAGGGGCAGATCCAGCGGCCGCTCATAGAGGGAAAGAACGCGGCGGCTGCTGGATCTGCCGCTGCACCGACCAGACAGCTCCGGATTTGGACTCCGAGTGTCCGATACTGGAGCTGTCAAAAATTAAAGGGTGGCTGGCGTTGAGGTACAGCGTACCGGCGCATACCGCCTCAAAAAAAAACTGGGTTCAGAGACGTTTTCCTGGCTTACGACTTTCGCGCACTTCTATCCTTGTAACGATATAACAAAAGATCCTCACTTTACAGGATGTGGTCTTCTTCAAATCAACATTCCTAAGCCCTGGATCACGTGCCATAAAAAGGGAGGGGGTAGTGGGGGACCATAGCCCATCTGTATTTGAACACGCTTTTCAAACTAATGCATATTAACTAAGGTACGTACAGTGGCAAGAAAAGGTATGTGAACCCTTTGAGATTACGTGGAGTTTTGCATGAATTTGGATATAAAATGTGCTCTGATCTTCATCTAAGTCACAACAATTTGAAAAACACAGTCTGCTTAAAATAATACAACACAAACATTATATGTTTTCATGTTTTTATTGAACAGAACATGTAAACATTTACAGTGCAGGGTGGAAAAAGTATGTGAACCTTTGGACTTAATATCTGGTTGACCCTCCTTTGGCCGCAATAGCCTCAACCAAACGTATCCTGTAGTTGCAGATCAGACCTGCACAACGATCTGGAGTAATTTTGGACCACTCCTCTTCACAAAACTGTTTCAGTGTAGCAATATTCTTGGGATGTCTGGTGTGAATCGCTCTCTTAAGGTCATGCCACAGCATTTCAATCGGTTGAGGTCAGGACTCTGACTGGGCCACTCCAGAAGGCGTATTTTGTTTTGTTGAAGCCATTCTTTTGTTGAATTACTTGGATGCTTTGGGTCATTGTCCTGTTGCATCACCCATCCTCTGCGGAGCTTCAGTTGGCGGACAGATGGTCTTACGTTTTCCTGCAAAATGTCTTGATAAACTCTGGAATTCATTTTTCGATCAATGACAACAATCCGTCCAGGCCCTGAGGCAGCAAAGCAGCCCCAAACCATGATGCTCCCTCCGCCATGTTTTACAGTGGGGATGAGGTTTTGATGTTGGTGCGCTGTGCCTTTTTTTCTCCACACATAGTGTTGTGTGTTTTTTCCAAACAACTCAATTTTGGTTTCATCTGTCCACAGAATATTTTGCCAGTAGTGCTGTGGAACATCCAGGTGCTCCTTTGCAAACTTCAAACGTGCTGCAATATTATTTTTGGACAGCAATGGCTTCCTCCGTGGTGTCCTCCCATGTACTCCATTCTTGTTTAATGTTTTCCTTATTGTGGATGTGTCAACAAAAATGTTAGCATGTGCCAGAGATTTCTGGAAGTCTTTAGTTGACACTCTAGGATTCTTCTTTACCTAATTAAGCATTCTGCGCTGTGCTCTTGCAGTTATCTTTACAGGACGACAACGCCTAGGGAGAGTAGCAACAGTGCTGAACTTTCTCCATTTGTAGACAGTCTGTCTTACCGTGGACACATGAACATCAAGACTTTTGGAGATACTTTTGTAACCCTTTCCAGCTTCATGCAAGTCAACAATTCTTGATCGTAGGTCTCCTGAGAGCTCTTTTCTGCGAGGCATGGTTGACATCAGGCAGTGCTTCTTGAAACCAGTAAACCCAAAACTGGTGTGTTTTTTTAAAGGGCAGGTCAGCTTTCAGCAACACATCCAATAATATCACACTGAATGGACTCAAGGTTGGTTCACTCCTGGCTCCAATTAGCTCTTGGATAAGTCACTAGGCTAGGGCAGGGCTCAAAATTTCAAGTCCCAAGCTACTAGCCAGACCATAAGAGTTACTCGCCACCAGTTGCCCCACCTACCCTGCCCTAAACTCCGCCCCTAAACACGCCTTCTTAAATTATCTTATGAAATTACACTGTTAAAGGTTTTATACAGAATAAAGTTACAAAATAATAAATAACATTAATACCCAGGCATCAGATACATGTACAGTCAGGTCCAGAAATATTGGGACATCGACACAATTCTAACATCTTTGGCTCTATACACCACCACAATGGAGTTGGAATGAAACAAACACAATGTGCTTTGACTGCAGACTGTCAGCTTTAATTTGAGGGTATGTACATCCAACTCAGGTGAACGGTGTAGGACTTACAGCAGTTTGCAGATGTGCCTCCCACTTGTTAAGGGACCTAAGGTAATGTGACAGAATAATCATAAATCAAACTTTCCCTTCTTAATACTTGGTTGCAAATCCTTTGCAGTCAATCACAGCCTGAAGTCTGGAACGCATAGACCTCACCAGACGCTGGGTTTCATCCCTGGTGATGCTCTGCCAGGCATCTACTGCAACTGTCTTCAGTTCCTGCTTGTTCTTGGGTCATTTTCCCTTCAGTTTTGTCTTCAGCAAGTGAAATGCATGCTCAATGGGATTCAGGTCAGGTGATTGACTTGGCCATTGCATAACATTCCACTTCTGTCCCTTCAAAAACTCTTTGCTTGCTTTTGCAGTATGCTTTGGGTCATTGTCCATCTGCACTGTGAAGCGCCGTCTGTGGCAGACTAGATCTATATTTCTATCTATATAAGGGTCTGCCTGTATACAGTTGTGTTCAAAATTATTCAACCCCCACTGAAATTGAGTGTTTTGGCCAGTTTGACATTGATTTTGATCATTCAGTCATCTTGCTTACAATTA
Source organism: Leptobrachium leishanense (assembly GCA_009667805.1). NCBI lineage: Eukaryota > Metazoa > Chordata > Amphibia > Anura > Megophryidae > Leptobrachium > Leptobrachium leishanense. The sequence continues at coordinate 125,209,498 of CM019072.1, read as the reverse complement.
AATCAAAGAGGCACGTGTAGGTCAGACAAATATAACATAACATTTATAATGAAATAACCACAAATGTCTTTTCTGTGCTCACATCATTATCAGTTTTATTCAACCCCCAAGTGACATTCAATCTTAGTACTTAGTACAACATCCTTTTACAGTTATAACAGCTTTTAAACGTGAAGCATAGCTTGACACAAGTGTCTTGCAGCGATCTACGGGTATCTTCGCCCATTCGTCATGGGCAAAAGCCTCCAGTTCAGTCACATTCTTAGGCTTGCGCACTGCAACTGCTTTCTTTAAGTCCCACCAGAGGTTCTCAATCGGATTTAAGTCAGGTGACTGCGATGGCCACTCCAAAATGTTCCAGCCTTTAATCTGCAACCATGCTCTAGTGGACTTGGAGGTATGCTTGGGATCATTGTCCTGTTGAAAGGTCCAACGTAGGTCCAACGTCTCCCAAGCCTCAGGTTTGTGACGGACTGCATCACATTGTCATCCAATATCTCCTGGTACTGAAGAGAATTCATGGTACCTTGCACACACTGAAGCTTCCCTGTACCTGCAGAAGCAAAACAGCCCCAAAGCATGATTGACCCCCCGCCATGCTTCACAGTAGGCAAGGTGTTCTTTTCTTCATAGGCCTTGTTCTTCCTCCTCCAAACATAGCGTTGATCCATGGGCCCAAACAGTTCCAATTTTGTTTCATCAGTCCACAGAACACTATCCCAAAACTTCTGTGGTTTGTCCACATGACTTTTGGCATACTGCAGTCGACTCTTCTTATTCTTTGGAGACAGCAAGGGGGTGCGCCTGGGAGTTCTGGCATGGAGGCCTTCATTACGCAGTGTGCGCCGTATTGTCTGAGCTGAAACTTCAGTACCCACATCTGACAAATCTTTTCTCAGTTCCTCAGCAGTCACACGGGGACTTTTCTCCACTCTACGCTTCAGGTAGTGCACAGCAGTCGAAATCAGCATCTTCTTTCTGCCACGACCAGGTAGCGTTTCAACAGTGCCCTTTGCCTTGAATTTGCGAATGATGCTTCCTATGGTCTCTTTTGGTATGTTTAACATCTTTGCAATCTTCTTATAGCCATTGCCCTTCCTGTGAAGAGTAATCACCTCTTCTCTTGTCTTCCTGGACCATTCTCTTGACTTCACCATGTTTGTAACCACACCAGTAAATGTCTAGAAGGAGCTGAGTATCACAGTCATTTTAAAGCTGCCTAATTGGTGCTTATTATGCTTTATTGCTGCTCCGTGACATCCACAGGTGTTTTCAATACCTGATTGAAAACACTTGAATGAACCTCTGTTCTTCAGAGTGGTAGTCTTTAAGGGGTTGAATAATTGTGTCAATGAAGAATTCACAAAAGAAACATTTACTACTGTATTACAAAACCAATTGATGTCATTTTAGTTGCATTTGGTTCTTTAAAAAGTCCTTGTAGGATTTCATTCTGAATACAATTACAAATGTACACTAAATTCCCTAAAACCCTTTACAGCATTGGGGGTTGAATAATTTTGAACACAACTGTATATGTGTCTTTCTCCTCCATATAGAGTTATATTCATATTTGTGTTTGGCCATTTGGTAAGTTTATCCCTGGGTCCACAGCTGAAATGTAATCAAAATGTTTAGCTTTCTCCCTTGGTGGGAGGATATAACACGTAGCTGTAAAAAGGGAATTTCTTTGTACACTAACATAGAAAATCACACCTTGGCAGCCAGGTCGGCCCCAAGAGAGTTGGACCCAATCTTCAAAGACAGGAAGCACATCCTTGATCTCTAAGGGGGGTCTGGAGGGAAGAGGGACGCCTTTAGGCAATTAAAGATTAACGACGAAGTGCACTGAGCATGCCCCAGAGATGGGCACTCTGGGAATTGTAGGCAAAGGCTCTGCCAGCTAGGAGGCTGGACTTGGAAAAAGGCAGCCCTATATATATTCTGAATCCAGCATGGCTCAGGGCTGATCACTTGGGGCACCTTCTAAAGAGGACTGATCGGTCCATGTTCCTACCTTCTACCTCCAGGTCCCAGGAGGCACCGATGCTAGCTACGGATTATTCCGTCGTAAGTAAGGCTCTGTGATTAACACCTTTTTCTTTATATTTTGCTGTGTATTGTATAAGTAATTGATTTATTCTAGTTATGATTTTTTTATGTAACCAAGCACTGTGATTCTATCATAAATAAACAAAAAGTATTTAAGTTTTGACTCTGGCTGATGAAATCCACGCTAAGAGATTGGGAGAATTGCTATTTGCTTTAAGATCGGTTATATATAAGAAATTGCGTGTTGCGGTCGTCAGGAAACGGCAGGGAATTAAGGAATCCGTAGTCACTGTCCGAGTCCAGGATAGTGCGGCTGCTGAGCCCTGCGTCTCCTGTTGCGACGCGCGTAGTGTCCGTGAGGACTGGTGGCAGCGTTACTAATAGAATAAGAAAGTAAGCTCCAGGATTGGGAGAGACGTATTTATTATGCGCTTCAGGAGAAGATTTGTACTGCGTTGCAATCCTGTGATCAGTATATCGCGCTCTACGTGCCTGTTGTGAGAGGTAGTGTGGCCGGGACGGGTAGAGAAGTGTGCGTAATTATCTGGGTCTAGGATGGATAGATAGTGCGCGGCTTAACCCGGCGTCTTTGCGTAGCAGCGCGCGTAGTGGTCGTGACAACTGGTGGCAAGCGGTGGGATATCAGGTTAGTATTTGGATCTGTGAAGCAATATAGATCCAGATACTAAAGAAATTGGTTTTCCAATTTCCAGAGCAGAACTCAGTGCATTTATTAGAATTTACACAATACACAGCAGTTCCCTTCCCCTTCTTTGTTTTTCTTTTCTATCTTTTATTTGGCTGGAGTGAGAATGTCGCAACAATCATCGAAAAAGACTTTGGAACAATTATGTCGAGACAAAAATATTTCGACGAAGGATAAAAAGAAAGATGAACTTTTGCAAGCCCTCGAGGATTATGAGGCGAGGCAAGCAGTCCAGGACAGAGCAGAGCAGGGTACCACTCTTGACCCAGCCGAAGGAAGCGCAAGTCCAGTGGAAAGAACAGTGTCAAGTGCTTCGCCTAAGGGTGATACTGCCCTGGATGTTTACTTGCAGACTGTTTTAAAACATGTGGACTCTGCGGACTCGCAGACGCGGCTTCAGCTCATCCTGCAGTACCAAGAGCGAGAGGAGCGCAGAGCTGAACGCGAAGCTGTGGAGCGCCGAGCTGAGGCTGAACACGAAGCTGCGGAGCGCAGAGCTGAGCAAGAGGCGGCAGCGCGCCAAGCGGACCGAGAAGCTGCGGAGCACAGGGCTGTGGGTGAGCGAGAAGCGGCGGAGCGCCAAGCCGAACGGGCACATCACGCCATTATCTCCTGCCCCTGCGGGCGCTGCAGAGCTCTCTACGCCCAGACCTCGTGCAGAGAACTTTCCCACCCTTGACAAAGATGGGGACCTGGATGTGTTCCTGTGAAGTTTTGAAAAGACTTGTCGACAGTACCAGCTGCCCAAAGAGCAATGGGCTAGGTACCTCACTCCTGGACTAAAAGGTCCAGCGCTCGAAGCCTTTGCAGAATTACCGGCTGAGAGCGACCAGGACTATGAGGCGATTAAAGCCGCGCTGCAGAGACGGTATAACCTCACGCCAGAGGTATATCGCAAAAAGTTCAGGTCCTTGCAGAAACGGGCCGCGGAGAGCTACTCTGCAGTTGTGAGCCACCTGACCACCCTATTTCGGCAATGGTTCAGGGGGCTGAAGATTGACACCTTGGAATCCCTGGAAGACCTGTTAATCAAAGAGCAGTTCGTGCAGCTGTGCCCACCTGAGATCCAGGAATGGCTTCTTGATCGCAAACCCGAGACGGCCCTGGAAGCTGGTGAGCTGGCCGATTTCCACTCGGCCAACAGAGCGTCTGTAGACCGGAGCAGAGGTTCCCCCAAAGGATCGTCTGGATGGAAGCCCAACTCCAACCGACCCCCTGACACCAAGCCGGCGGTGCCTCCCTCTGTGCCAATCTCTGCTGGGGATGGGAGAAGTGAAATCCACTGGTGCTTTATCTGCAACAGCGGCAGCCACCTCAGGTCAGCGTGCCCCGAGAGGAAAAGACCGGCACCCACATCTGGAGGGGGGCGCCCCTCCGGGTCACACTCTGTCTTGTTCGTGACCAGCTCGGAGGGCAGTGCCAACGTAAATATGCAGACGGTAACGGTTGGATCCAAGGTAACTTTCGGGTTAAGAGATACAGGGACATTTTTCTATGTTTCTATCAGTAATTGAATTTAAGCAAGCATGGGATAGGCATAAGGCTATCCTAAACAAAAGATAAATCCAGGTAAAGTATCCATGTAATTGGGCAGACTAGATGGGCCGAAAGGTTCTTATCTGCCGACATTTTTTCTATGTTTCTATGTTTCTAAGATGACTTTGGTGCGCCCCGAATTGGTCAGCCCTGCAGACTTTATTCCTGGCAGGACTATAGCCGTAAAAGGTTTTGGTGGGGTACGTCCTGCAGTGCCAATGGCACGTGTTTACCTGGACTGGGGAGCGGGGAGAGGTCTGAGGGAGGTGGGGGTGTCCGAAAACATTCCTACAAATGTATTACTCGGTACTGATTTGGGTAAATTGTTGTCGCAATATGTGCCGGAAAATGATGTCGGGGGGGTACCCAAACCCCCTCGTAGCCCTACAGTGGAGAGGGCTCTGTGTGAGCGTACACAACAGGACCCCTGTTTGGATGGACGTGAGATGGTGGTGAATCAGTCTGCGCCCGAGTCAGGTGTGTCTGCGGAGTTGTGTGATAGTGAGGGGAGACGGTGTGACTGGGAGGACGGGCGGGGGGTGAGTGAATGCCAGCCTGTACCCGTACCATCCACCCCCCTGGGTCCCGTGGGCGAGGGGGCCACCATTGCCGTAGTTACCTGCCAGCAGTCTGCCCGGAAGTAGGACTTGAAGCCACTGGCCGATCCGGTGGGGCTGCTGGCCGACAGGCATGCTGATGGGGGGGCCGAAGCCCCTTCCGACCTAACCCAGTCCCCAGTGGTGGCGCAGGAGGCTGTCTCTGAGGCTGACGCTGAGATCAGTGCTGACTCTGAGGCCGAGGTGCAGAGTTCCGAGTTTCAGGAGGCCCAGCAGACAGACCCCACGCTCGAGAAACTGAGGGAGCGGGCTAGGCGACCCCTCACTGGCCCGGATAAGGAACGAGTTGTTAGAGATTAATGACTACTTTGATAGGTCAGGGATATATTAATTATGACGTATATTTTTCCTATTGTAGATATATATAGATATATATATATTATTGACAGTGCCTCCAATACCAGTGGTATAAATTGGTATTCTACCCTTAAGAAAATAAGATAATAACCAATCAATGAATATACGTCTTAGCAAATATATGGCGCGTTATCCCGAGTTCTTTTGATGCTATCTAGATATTTTTAAACACAATAAAATCAATAAAGATGATATGAGACTGCGTAACGGTAAAACAATTCAAACCAAAATTTATTCACACGTCAAGTTTCATACAATCATATCTTATCAACGGATTAGCAAAATACAATTTCACAAGTGATTATAGATCGTGATTAGTAGCGATACTGCGACATGCAATAATCTAATGGACAAATATTTTAGGTTTATAGACCGCACCACAGATATACACGCCTCAGTTCTTAAACACCAGGCTCTATTCTATTCACTTAAACCTTTCCCATTATAAACCAATCCTCCACCTGGCTAAAATAAACACTCAGTTACTGGGCATCACCTGCAACACAATTTATTATTGTGGGGGCCTATTGTCATGGAACGGACATAGGGGCTCTGACCAGCGAGCCCCAGAACTAACAGCCTGGGACATTTCAAAGACATTTTTCTTTATTTGAGACTCTTTCGGTTTTGCGTGTTGAAATGAACCGTTATACCTTTTCTAGATGTGGTTTTATTGGTGTGATGTATTACCATGTATCCTGTATTGTATGAGTGTGGATTCAGATGTGTAATTGTGGGATGCATTTAAAGGTATTATATTTCCCCTTGGTTGCTAGAAGTGAAATTCTGTGTTGAAATTCAATTGTATGCTAATTTCTGTGTACATTAGCTCTGTGTGTGTGTGTAATCTGATGATGCAAGCATGCCATTGTATGCAAATTGAGTTCCCATTCAAGCCTGGGCATGTCTCCTTTGTGTGTGAGATGTTTAAATGCGTGTCCCATTTGAGTAAAAAGTCAGTTCAACTGCGTTTGACTTGAAGCATACAGCCCCATTTGGTGTCGTCATTTCATCGCTAAAATCACAGTGCAGGAGACACTCTGCGGTCTCCTAGCTCCCCACTACGCAGAACGGGTCAACTTAATTCGGCAGCACCATCTCGCCAAGTGACGCCAGGGTCATCTCGGGCTGCTCGAGACGCCGAGTGCCGTGACACTCGGTAGTCGGGCCTGACGCCATCAAGAGGGGGTCAGATTGGAGCACACCCGCAGACGAATAACACACCATTCCGTCACACCTATTCACTAAATGCAACTTCCTTCAGGGAGATACATAACACACTCGATAGGTAGACTATCTCTTCCACAGATCAATCACAGCACTTCATTCAATATACGTTAACCCAACGCTTCTTATTGATTTACAGTACATGCATTCAATCGAAAGGGCTGCAAGATGGACATGAAAGGAGTTATGCTAGTTTTACGAATGGGGCTGACGGCACTTGACATATAAAAGCTATTTCACGGTCCCAGCGTATCTCACTATAGGTATATAATTGATCTTTAGATGTCCACAACCAGTATTCTCGGAATATAAATAATCTCACTAAATTATGGCTCAAGTATTCAGCCGGGAATAGTTTCTTCCTTAGCAATCCTCTGCAGGGGACTGGAAGGTTGATTACTATTCCACTGATTATTAGGCTTAAACAGCAAAATAATTCATTTATATTCCTTTAGTTTGTGATGGACATCTAAAGTAAGGACTATGCAATTTTATAGATATCAAGTTATTCAGGCATACTTTACCATCCGGTTAGTGAAGATAGAGTGGTGGAAGGTTAGGGTGTGGTCGCGTCTTAAAGGGGGGGCTGATGATAATTGCCTTTCTCCCCTCCAAGCGTCCCTCAAGTCTCTCCCCAAGCTTTTCTCAGTCTGTTCTCCCTTGTGCTCTGGATTGTCCCCTCTATATAGTGGTCTTCCGCCCAGTTTTAGATCTAGCCCATCACTATGTGGCCTCATTTGATTGGAGGATATATATATTCATCAACTCCAGGGGTCTGTCCAGGTGTTATATTACCTGGCCAGCAGATGGCGCTCTCAGATCTACCATCAACCTTCTGCAGGAATTAATTTAAGTGTTTGGCCAATCTTTTACTGGTTTGGGGTCGTTTTATTCCTTTATCCCAGGACTCCATAGATTTTATTAACAAATCAAAATTTATTTCTATTGTGGCATCGCCGGCATACTTCGCCACGGCGTGTGTGCATTTCATCCCCCTTTACTTACATCCATAGGGAAGTGTATATGAGAGGATCCGGCAGACATACATTAATTCATTCATTCGTGATATCGTCTTTAACATTCCCAATTACCAGACTTAATCGGCTTCATGCGGGTTAGTACACCAGACATTTGTAATAATCAACTGAATGTGGTAGGGCCTCTGTTTTTATAAGATGCCAAGGTTATCTATTCTAACTGACCACATAAATTAAATATTCAAATACCATATAGTGTTAGATCCTATCGCCGAATAGCATAGCATTACAAGCTGGTTTATCCAAGCCATTTAACCTTCTCTGGGGTTTTTTTTTTCCTTTATTGGGCAACCCATTGTTCCATGTTTACGTGGCTTTCAGAGTTTCGATCTGACAAAATAAACACAATACTGAGTTACCTATCTTAGGGTAAGATCAGTTGTCATTGTGTTCCCTTACTTCTAAACCATTTGATCTAACATCTGCTTGTTTATTTTTTACAACCAGAGTCCAATAGACCTTCTTTGATCAATGGAAAATGTTTTTAGAACGCAGATTCTTGTTATATATTAACCACGCAGACGAGTTGTCTGTGTGAATCAATTGCAATGAAATATAGAAATTTCGTATCTGAAAAGGTCTGACAGAGTCTACTGGGATAAAGAGAGGTTATATCGAGAGACTCTACCGGGGGATGGGCAAGGTCCCTGGGTGATGGAGAGGCAACTTGTGGTGCCCCAGAGGTATAGGGACCAGTTGCTGAAGGTGGCCCACGCTATTTCCATGGCTGGGCATTTAGGGGTGCACCGGACGAAGTCTCGCCTGGCTCATCACTTCTACTGGCCTGGGATGGGCACCGAGGTAGCCAACTACTGTCGCTCATGTCCCGAGTGTCAGAAGGTTGGGAAGCCAGGGGAGGTGGGTAAGGCCCCTTTAATTCCCCTCCCCATAGTGAGTGAACCCTTTGGGAGGGTGGCCGTAGATATTGTGGGGCCCTTAGCTATTCCCAGTAGATCAGGGAAGCGTTTTATCCTGACCGTGGTGGACTATGCCACCCGGTACCCGGAGGCCGTGGCACTCTCATCCATCAGGGCTGACAAGGTGACCGATGCGTTGTTGGGCATATTCTCACGCGTGGGGTTTCCCAGAGATGCGCACCGACCAGGGCCCCCAGTTCACCTCTGATCTGATGCAGAGCCTATGTCAAAAGGTACAAGTCGAGCACTTGGTGACCAGTGCCTACCATCCGCAGACCAATGGCTTGTGCGAACGGTTCAACGGAACCCTGAAACAAATGCTGCGGACGTTTGTGGAGTCGCAGGGTAGAGACTGGGAGCGATACCTACCCCATCTCCTCTTTGCCTACCGGGAGGTACCACAGGAATCCACGGGCTTCTCCCCATTTGAGTTACTCTATGGGCGGAGAGTGCGCGGCCCCCTCGCCCTGATGCGGGAGGGTTGGGAGGGAAAACTGGGGTCCCCCAAGACATCGGTAGTAGAGTATGTGTTGAAGTTCAGAGAGAGAATGCAAGCCATAAGGGGAGAGGTGTATGACAATCTGAAAGCTGCCCAGTCCAAACAGAAGCAGTGGTATGACAGAGGTGCACGGGAGAGAGTGTTTGAGGTGGGCCAGAAGGTGCTTGTGCTGATTCCCACGAGGCAGAACAAACTGCAGGCGACCTGGGAGGGCCCGTTTACTATACTCCAGAGGATGAATGAAGTAAACTATGTGGTGGCTCTGGATGAGAGGGGAAAGCGTAATAAAGTTTATCACATTAATATGATCAAGGCCTACTACGAAAGGGACCCCGCGGTCCTAACCGTGTGCAGTCTGCCTGGGGATGAGCCAGAAGCTGACCCCCTCCTTGATCTGTTGGCTGCAGCCAGGGCTCCAGACGACTTAGTCGCTGCCCAGATCAATGCGGACTTAAGCGAGAGTCAGGGGGGGCAGCTATCTCGCACACTGGCCCCCTACCGCAGCATTTTCACGGGAAAACCGGGCCGAACCTCTCTGGTGGCCCACCACGTGGATACGGGAGACCACCATCCCCTCCGACAGGCTGCATACAGGGTGTCTCTGGAGGTGAAGGCGGACATTAGAAGGGAGATAGAGGAAATGCTAGGCGTAATCCGCAAATCGCACAGCCCCTGGGCCTTCCCCGTGGTACTGGTCCCCAAGAAGGATAAGACCACCCGATTCTGTGTGGACTACCGGCAGTTGAATCTAGTAACTGCATTCGACGCGTATCCTATGCCCCGCATTGATGCATTACTTGACCAACTAGCTGGGGCCAAGTTCCTCAGCATTATGGATCTGAGCCGGGGCTACTGGCAGATCCCAATGACTCCGGAAGCTCAAGAGCGGTCTGCCTTTATCACCCCCTTTGGGTTGTATGAGTTCCAAGTCATGCCCTTTGGGATGAAAAATGCTCCTGCCACCTTCCAGCGGCTAGTTAATCACCTCCTAGAGGGGCATGCGGTGGCCTATCTGGATGATATTGCGGTGTTCAGTGACAGCTGGGAGCAGCACCTGGGTCACCTGACCAGGGTCCTAGACCGCATATCAGCAGCTGGGCTAACCATCAGATCTGACAAGTGCCAGCTGGGCATGGCAGAGGTACACTACCTGGGACATAGGGTGGGAGGGGGGACCCTACGCCCCGAGCCCACTAAAGTAGAAGCCATAGCGGCCTGGCCAGTCCCCACTACAAAAAAGCAGGTGATGTCTTTTCTGGGTATGGCAGGCTATTATCGAAAGTTTGTGCCCCATTATAGCACGCTAGCAAAGCCCTTGACAGAACTGACAAAAAAGGCTCTTCCCCGTGTGGTGGAATGGACCCCTGCATGTGGAACAGCCTTTCATAGTTTAAAGCAAGCCCTCATGGCCTCACCAGTCCTGCAGGCCCCAGACTTCAACCGACGGTTCATAGTCCAAACGGATGCTTCCAACTATGGCCTGGGAGCCGTATTAAGCCAGGTGGATGGGAAGGGCGAGGAACACCCCGTGGTATACCTCAGTCGCAAGCTGTTGACCCAGGAAGTGGCCTATGCCACTGTAGAGAAAGAGTGTCTGGTGATTGTCTGGGCCCTACAGAAACTACAGCCCTACCTATATGGGCGCCAGTTCACAGTGATAACTGACCATAATCCCCTACACTGGCTACATACGGTGGCTGGAACAAATGGGAAGCTCCTCCGGTGGAGCCTTTCCCTCCAGCAATATGAATTCTCCATACAGCATAAGAAGGGCAGCATGCATGGTAATGCGGATGGGCTCTCCCGGCAAGGGGAAGACATGTGTTAAGATGCACGTGAGAGGCATGGTAGCCTCACTTGCTGCGTCTCCCTTTGTATGGGAGATGTGGCAGACTAGATCTATATTTCCATCTATATAAGGGTCTGCCTGTATATATGTGTCTATCTCCTCCATATAGAGTTATATTCATATTTGTGTCTGGCCATTTGGTAAGTTTATCCCTGGGTCCACAGCTGAAATGTAATCAAAATGTTTAGCTTTCTCCCTTGGGGGGAGGATATAACACGTAGCTGTAAAAAGGGAATTTCTTTGTACACTAACAAAGAAAATCACACCTTGGCAGCCAGGTCGGCCCCAAGAGAGTTGGACCCAATCTTCAAAGACAGGAAGCACATCCTTGATCTCTAAGGGGGTCTGGAGGGAAGAGGGACGCCTTTAGGCAATTAAAGATTAACGACGAAGTGCACTGAGCATGCCCCAGAGATGGGCACTCTGGGAATTGTAGGCAAAGGCTCTGCCAGCTAGGAGGCTGGACTTGGAAAAAGGCAGCCCTATATATATTCTGAATCCAGCAAGGCTCAGGGCTGATCACTTGGGGCACCTTCTAAAGAGGACTGATCGGTCCATGTTCCTACCTTCTACCTCCAGGTCCCAGGAGGCACCGATGCTAGCTACGGATTATTCCGTCGTAAGTAAGGCTCTGTGATTAACACCTTTTTCTTTATATTTTGCTGTGTATTGTATAAGTAATTGATTTATTCTAGTTATGATTTTTTTATGTAACCAAGCACTGTGATTCTATCATAAATAAACAAAAAGTATTTAAGTTTTGACTCTGGCTGATGAAATCCACGCTAACTAAGAGATTGGGAGAATTGCTATTTGCTTTAAGCTCGGTTATATATAAGAAATTGCGTGTTGCGGTCGTCAGGAAACGGCAGGGAATTAAGGAATCCGTAGTCACTGTCCGAGTCCAGGATAGTGCGGCTGCTGAGCCCTGCGTCTCCTGTTGCGACGCGCGTAGTGTCCGTGAGGACTGGTGGCAGCGTTACTAATAGAATAAGAAAGTAAGCTCCAGGATTGGGAGAGACGTATTTATTATGCGCTTCAGGAGAAGATTTGTACTGCGTTGCAATCCTGGGATCAGTATATCGCGCTCTACGTGCCTGTTGTGAGAGGTAGTGTGGCCGGGACGGGTAGAGAAGTGCGCGTAATTATCTGGGTCTAGGATAGATAGATAGATAGTGCGCGGCTTAACCCGGCGTCTTTGCGCAGCAGCGAGCGTAGTGGTCGTGACACCGTCCAATGAGTTCTGCAGCATTTGGCTGAATGTGAGCAGATAATATTGACAAAAACACTTCAGAATTCATCCTGCTGCTTTTGTCAGCAGTCACATCATCAATAAATACAAGAGAACCAGTTCCATTGGCAGCCATACATGCCCACGCCATGACACTACCACCACCATGCTTCACTGATGAGGTAGTATGCTTAGGATCATGAGCAGTTCCTTTCCTTCTCCATACTCTTCTCTTCCCATCACTCTGGTACAAGTTGATCTTGGTCTCATCTGTCCATAGGATATTGTTCCAGAACTGTGAAGGCTTTGTTAGGTGTTTGGCAAACTCTAAGCTGGCCTTCCTGTTTTTGAGGCTCACCAATGGTTTACATCTTGTGGTGAACCCTCTGTATTTACTCTGGTGACGTCTTCTCTTGATTGTTGATTTTGACACACATACACCTACCTCCTGGAGAGTGTTCTTGATCTGGCCAACTGTTGTGAAGGGTGTTTTCTTCAACAGGGAAAGAATTCTTCATTCATCCACCACAGTTGTTTTCCGTGGTCTCCCGGGTCTTTTGGTGTTGCTGAGCTCACCGGTGCATTCCTTCTTTTTGAGAATGTTCCAAACAGTTGTTTTGGCCACGCCTAATGTTCTTGCTATCTCTGATGGGTTTGTTTTGTTTCTTCATCCTAATGATGGCTTCCTTCACTGATAGTGGAGGCTCTTTGGATCTCATCTTGAGAGTTGACAGCAACATATTCCAAATGCAAATAGCACACTTAAAATGAACTCTGGGCCTTTTCTCTGCACATTGTAATTGGGGTAATGAGGGAATATCACACACCTGGCCATGGAACAGCTGAGAAGCCAATTGTCCCATTACTTTTGGTCCCTTAACAAGTGGGAGGCACATCTGCAAACTGCTGTAAGTCCTACACCGTTCACCTGAGTTGGATGTACATACCCTCAAATTAAAGCTGACAGTCTGCAGTTAAAGCACATTGTGTTTGTTTCATTCCAACTCCATTGTGGTGGTGTATAGAGCCAAAGATGTTAGAATTGTGTCGATGTCCCAATATTTCTGGACCTGACTGTATACCCAAGCACCAGACCCAGACAAGTAGTTTCATCCATTAAGGACTCCTCTCCAACAGTTTTTAGGACCAAATTAATTTGGTGTTTATGCATCCAATATATCAAGTGGAACCTAATACTCACATTATTCATATGCCAGGTTATCAATAGAAGTTAGAAGACCCCAAAGTCAAGTTTCCCCCTTGAATGCTTATATAGATAAATCCATTAATTTTTGTCTGCGATGCTTCCATCCCCATTTTTTATTTTTTTTGCTCCTTCTGTATCACCCATCTCTTTCTTAATAAATAGGATTTATTTTGCATAACCTCAAATGCCTACACCACCATTTCACCAATTATGTCCTCTAGTGGGAGTTGTAGTAGCGGCACTGGTTCTGGTGTCACTTCTGGCGCGCTGACAGCTTGGCAGCTTTTTACTTTCCCTTAGTTTACACCAGGGGTGGGGAACCTTTTTTCTACCAAGGGGCCCCCTTTAATTAATTTCTCTCCCCACTTTAATTAATTTCTCCCTCCCTTTAATTTCTTTTGCCCAATTAATTTCTCTCTCCCCATTTATTTAATTTCTCTCTCCCCAATTATTTCATCTATCCCCATTTCATTTCTCTCTCCCCATTTATTTCATTTCTCTCTCCCCATTCATCTCATCCTCTTCATTAATCTCATCCTCTTCATTCATCTGTCTCCATTTCTCCCCAATTCATCTTTCATTTTATTTCTCCCCCCAATTCATCTTTCATTTCATTTCTCCCCCCAATTCATCTTTCATTTCATTTCTCCCCCCAATTCATCTTTCATTTCTCCCCCCCAATTCATCTTTCATTTCTCCCCCCAATTCATCTTCATTTCTCCCCCAACTCATCTTTCATTTCTTCCCCCCAATTCATCTTTCATTTCTCCCCCCAATTAATCTTTCATTTCTCCCCCCCAATTCATCTTTCATTTCTCCCCCCAATTAATCTTTCATTTAATTTCTCCCCCCAATTCATCTTTCATTTAATTTCTCCCCCCCAATTAATCTTTCATTTCATTTCTCCCCCCCAATTAATCTTTCATTTCATTTCTCCCCCCAATTCATCCATTTCATTTCTCCCCCCAATTAATCTTTCATTTAATTTCTCCCCCCAATTAATCTTTCATTTCATTTCTCCCCCCAATTCATCTTTCATTTCTCCCCCCCCAATTCATCTTTCATTTCTCCCCCCCCAATTCATCTTTCATTTCTCCCCCCAATTCAGCTTTCATTTCTCCCCCCCAATTAATCTTTCATTTAATTTCTCCCCCAATTAATCTTTCATTTCATTTCTCCCCCAATTCATCTTTCATTTCTCCCCCAATTCATCTTTCATTTCTCCCCCCAATTAATCTTTCATTTAATTTCTCCCCCCCCCAATTAATCTTTCATTTCATTTCTCCCCCCCAATTAATCTTTCATTTCATTTCTCCCCCAATTCATCTTTCATTTCATTTCTCCCCCAATTCATCTTTCATTTCATTTCTCCCCCCAATTCATCTTTCATTTCAATTCTCCCCCCAATTCATCTTTCATTTCATTTCTCCCCCCAATTAATCTTTCATTTCTCCCCCAATTCATCTTTCATTTTATTTCTCCCCCCAATTCATCTTTCATTTCATTTCTCCCCCCCAATTCATCTTTCATTTCTCCCCCCAATTCATCTTTCATTTCTCCCCCCAATTCAGCTTTCATTTCTCCCCCCCAATTAATCTTTCATTTCATTTCTCCCCCAATTCATCTTTCATTTCTCCCCCCAATTCATCTTTCATTTCTCCCCCAATTAATCTTTCATTTAATTTCTCCCCCCCCAATTAATCTTTCATTTCATTTCCCCCCCAATTAATATTTAATTTCTCCCCCCAATTCATCTTTCATTTCATTTCTCCCCCCATTCATCTTTCATTTCATTTCTCCCCAATTCATCTTTCATTTCATTTCTCCCCCAATTCATCTTTCATTTCAATTCTCCCCCCAATTCATCTTTCATTTCATTTCTCCCCCCAATTAATCTTTCATTTCATTTCTCCCCCAATTCATCTTTCATTTCATTTCTCCCCCCAATTCATCTTTCATTTCATTTCTCCCCCAATTCATCTTTCATTTCTCCCCCCATTCATCTTTCATTTCTCCCCCAATTCAGCTTTCATTTCATTTCTCCCCCCCAATTAATCTTTCATTTCATTTCTCCCCCCCAATTAATCTTTCATTTCATTTCTCCCCCCCAATTAATCTTTCATTTCATTTCTCCCCAATTCATCTTTCATTTCATTTTCCCCCCAATTAATCTTTCATTTCATTTCTCCCCAATTCATCTTTCATTTCATTTCTCCCCAATTCATCTTTCATTTCTCCACCCCATTCATATTTAATTTCTCCCCCCAATTCATCTTTCATTTCTCCCCCCAATTCATCTTTCATTTCTCCCCCCAATTAATCTTTCATTTCTCCCCCCCAATTCATCTTTCATTTCTCCCCCCAATTAATCTTTCATTTAATTTCTCCCCCCCAATTCATCTTTCATTTAATTTCTCCCCCCCAATTAATCTTTCATTTAATTTCTCCCCCCCAATTAATCTTTCATTTCATTTCTCCCCCAATTCATCTTTCATTTCATTTCTCCCCCAATTCATATTTCATTTCTCCCCCCAATTCATCCATTTCATTTCTCCCCCCAATTAATCTTTCATTTAATTTCTCCCCCCAATTAATCTTTCATTTCATTTCTCCCCCCAATTCATCTTTCATTTCTCCCCCCCAATTCATCTTTTATTTCTCCCCCCAATTCATCTTTCATTTCATTTCTCCCCCCCCAATTCATCTTTCATTTCATTTCTCCCCCCCAATTCATCTTTCATTTCATTTCTCCCCAATTCATCTTTCATTTCTCCCCAATTAAGCTTTCATTTCATTTCTCCCCCATTCATCTTTCATTTCTCCCCCCCAATTCATCTTTCATTTCTCCCCCCAATTCATCTTTCATTTCTCCCCCCAATTCAGCTTTCATTTCTCCCCCCCAATTAATCTTTCATTTAATTTCTCCCCCCAATTAATCTTTCATTTCATTTCTCCCCCCCAATTAATCTTTCATTTCATTTCTCCCCCAATTCATCTTTCATTTCTCCCCCAATTCATCTTTCATTTTCTCCCCAATTCATCTTTCATTTCATTTCTCCCCCCAATTAATCTTTCATTTCATTTCTCCCCCAATTCATCTTTCATTTCATTTCTCCCCCAATTCATCTTTCATTTCATTTCTCCCCCAATTCATCTTTCATTGCATTTCTCCCCCAATTCATCTTTCATTTCATTTCTCCCCCAATTCATCTTTCATTTCATTTCTCCCCCAATTCATCTTTCATTTCATTTCTCCCCCAATTCATCTTTCATTTCATTTCTCCCCCAATTCATCTTTCATTGCATTTCTCCCCCAATTCATCTTTCATTTCATTTCTCCCTCCATTCATCTTTCATTTCTCCCCCAATTCATCTTTCATTCCCCCCCCAATTCAGCTTTCATTTCTCCCCCCCAATTAATCTTTTATTTAATTTCTCCCCAATTAATCTTTCATTTCATTTCTCCCCCAATTCATCTTTCATTTCATTTCTCCCCCAATTCATCTTTCATTTCTCCCCCAATTCATCTTTCATTTCTCCCCCAATTCATCTTTCATTTCTCCCCCAATTCATCTTTCATTTCTCCCCCCCAATTCATCTTTCATTTCTCCCCCCCCCAATTAATCTTTCATTTCATTTCTCCCCCCCAATTAATCTTTCATTTCATTTCTCCCCCCATTAATATTTCATTTCTCCCCCCCAATTAATCTTTCATTTCATTTCTCCCCCCAATTCATCTTTCATTTCATTTCTCCCCCCAATTCATCTTTCATTTCATTTATCCCCCCAATTAATCTTTCATTTCATTTCTCCCCCCAATTCATATTTCATTTCTCCCCCAATTCATCTTTCATTTCATTTATCCCCCAATTAATCTTTCATTTCATTTCTCCCCCCAATTCATATTTCATTTCTCCCCCAATTCATCTTTCATTTCATTCTCCCCCCAATTCATCTTTCATTTCATTTCTCCCCCAATTCATCTTTCATTTCATTTCTCCCCCAATTCATCTTTCATTTCATTTCTCCCCCCCCAATTCATCTTTCATTTCTCCCCCAATTCATCTTTCATTTCTCCCCCCAATTCATCTTTCATTTCTCCCCCCAATTCAGCTTTCATTTCATTTCCCCCCCCCCCCAATTAATCTTTCATTTCATTTCTCCCCAATTAATCCTTCATTTCATTTCTCCCCCCAATTCATCTTTCATTTCTCCCCCCCAATTCATCTTTCATTTCATTTCTCCCCCAATTCATCTTTCATTTCATTTCTCCCCCCAATTAATCTTTCATTTCATTTCTCCCCCCAATTCATCTTTCATTTCATTTCTCCCCAATTCATCTTTCATTTCATTTCTCCCCCCAATTCATCTTTCATTTCATTTCTCCCCCCAATTCATCTTTCATTTCATTTCTCCCCAATTCATATTTCATTTCTCCCCCAATTAATCTTTCATTTCATTTCTCCCCCAATTCATCTTTCATTTCTCCCCCAATTCATCTTTCATTTCTCTCCCCAATTCATCTTTCATTTCATTTCTCTCCCCCCAATTCATCTTTCATTTCATTTCTCCCCCCAATTCAGCTCTCCTTTCTCCCCAATTCATCTTTCCTTTCCCCCAATTCATCTTTCATTTCTCCCCCAATTCATCTTTCATTTCTCCCCCCAATTCATCTTTCATTTCATTTCTCCCCAATTCATTTTTCATTTAATTTCTCCCCCCAATTAATCTTTCATTTCATTTCTCCCCCAATTCATCTTTCATTTCTCCCCAATTCATCTTTCATTTCTCCCCCAATTCATCTTTCATTTCTCCCCCCCCAATTCATCTTTCATTTAATTTCTCCCCCAATTCATCTTTCATTTCATTTCTCCCCCCAATTCATATTTCATTTCTCCCCAATTAATATTTCATTTCTACCCTCAATTCATCTTTCATTTCTCCCCCCCAATTAATCTTTCATTTCATTTCTCCCCCAATTCATCTTTTATTTCATTTCTCCCCCCCCAATTCATCTTTCATTTCATTTCTCCCCCCCCCAATTCATCTTTCATTTCATTTCTCCCCCAATTCATATTTCATTTCTCCCCCAATTCATCTTTCATTTCATTTCTCCCCCAATTAATATTTAATTTCTCCCCCCAATTCATCTTTCATTTCTCCCCAATTCATCTTTCATTTTTCCCCCCTCAATTCATCTTTCATTTCATTTCTCCCCCCCAATTAATCTTTCATTTCTCCCCCAATTCATCTTTCATTTCTCCCCCAATTCATTTTCATTTCTCCCCCATTCATCTTTCATTTCTCCCCCAATTCATCTTTCATTTTCTCCCCCAATTCGTCTTTCATTTCTCCCCCCAATTCATATTTCATTTCTCCCCAATTCATCTTTCATTTCATTTGTCCCCCCAATTCATCTTTCATTTCATTTCTCCCCCAATTCATCTTTCATTTTCTCCCCCCAATTCATCTTTCATTTCTCCCCCCAATTCATCTTTCATTTCTCCCCCAATTCATCTTTCATTTCTCCCCCCAATTCATCTTTCATTTCTCCCCCAATTCATCTTTCATTTCATTTCTCCCCCCAATTCATCTTTCATTTCTCCCCCAATTCATCTTTCATTTCATTTCTCCCCCAATTCATTTTTCATTTCATTTCTCCCCCAATTCATATTTCATTTCTCCCCCCAATTCATCTTTCATTTCATTTCTCCCCCCAATTCATCTTTCATTTCTCCCCCCAATTCATCTTTCATTTCTCCCCCAATTCATCTTTCATTTTTCCCCCCTCAATTCATCTTTCATTTTATTTCTCCCCCCCAATTAATCTTTCAATTCTCCCCCCAATTCATCTTTCATTTCTCCCCCAATTCGTCTTTCATTTCTCCCCCCCAATTCATATTTCATTTCTCCCCCCAATTCATCTTTCATTTCATTTCTCCCCCAATTCATTTTTCATTTCATTTCTCCCCCAATTCATATTTCATTTCTCCCCCCAATTCATCTTTCATTTCATTTCTCCCCCCAATTCATATTTAATTTCATTTCTCCCCCCCCCATTCATCTTCCATTTCATTTCTCCCCCCCAATTCATCTTTAATTTCATTTCTCCCCCCCCCAATTCATCAGTTTCTCTCCATTTCACCCCCTGCTGTTTACTTCTCTCCCCCCCCCCTCCGTTTACCTGACCTGGAGAGTAGAATGAGGGGGCGGAGATTATCCTTCACGCTGTGCCCGGAATATAAGGGGCCCAGCGTGAAGGAGAAAGATCCAGCGTGCAGCAGGATGGTCTGATAAAGGTGCTGCGGGTGAGAGTATTTACAACCCCCTGCCCCCTCCCAGGAAATGTTTCCAGCCAAGTCCCATTTGGTGAAAGGAAGAAAAAAAAGCAGACAGGCTGACCCCTGAGCATGTCGAAGAGAAAAAATACACAACACGGCCGCCGGCTGAATACACAGCGCTGTCACGTTCCATGCTGGCATACCTGTCTTCCTGCCCTCTGTATTTGTATATTGTGTTTTTTCCCTTGTGTTTCTGTTGCTGCCAATTCCTGGGTGGCCTCCCAGGGGTTAATTGGTGTTCTGTGTGCTGCTCACCTGTTTACCCTTGCCTTGATTCCCCTGACTATATTAAAGCAATGTACCTATAGGACATTGCTGGGTCATTTTTCCTTTGCCTGGTCTCCTTGTGACTTTTGTCCTGTGAGCTCCTTGCTGTGTTCCTGATATCCTCCGTTTGTTCATCCTTGTTCAGTTTTTGCCTCTGTTATTTCTGTTCCAGTTTATGTCAGTTCCTTCTGTGTATTTAGTTCTGTCTATTGCTTTATTTTGGTTTGCTGTTTATGTTCCATTCTGATTCCCCGGTTACCGATTTTTGGCTTGGCTGACTTCCCTTCTGGTTCCTATTCCTATATTCTGTATGACGTACTCTCTCTGGTTATGACCTTTGGCTTTCCTCCTATATGACTACTCTAAAGTCTATTCCTTGTCTGTACCGTTTCTAAGTAACCCTGTTATCTGCATACAACAAATGACTCTGTACGGCTTCAAGGTAATACTTTCCTTTAGATTAGATCCGGCTATCCTAAAGACCGGCCTTTCAGTGCAGGGAATCTTTGGTATTGCCATACAGAGGTCTTTAGTTAACCCTGTGTTGCTTTCACCTGCCCTTGCAGTTTACAGTGCATCTCTGCATATAGGGGCTTCTCTCAGGAACCTTGACCTCCCCTTCCTGCGAGTTATATTCATAGGGTTATATATTTACAGACCGACCACTTCCAAGGATCGGAGGGCAAGTATAGGGTGGTGCGTGCCTGGTGATACTGCCACCGTGACAAGCGCAGGCAGCACGATAGACTTTATCATGCTGCCTGTGTCTGCAGTTTTACTCGCCAACGCTCAATTTCCCCTCGCAAAACGCGAGTATGCGAGTGGAAATTTTGAGGGCTGGGCTAGGGGTTCACATACTTTTTCCACCCTGCACTGTGAATGTTTACATGTTATGTTCAATAAACACATGAAAACATTAAGTCGCCTACTGATGACCGGGTCGGACTCCGGGAGACAAAAAACACACAAAAAATACGCAACACATAACTGTGGAATAATATATATATTTATTATATATAGGCCACAGCTAAAACTCCACACTAAAAACCCACCATAATGACATAACAATTTTAATAACAAAATAAAACAATAATCCAGTGCTGAAAGAGCACTCCCCACACCTCCAAACCGACCAACCACCAAAAATCTTCCCAACTCCCAACCATCTGACCAAAGTAATCCTAACTAAAAAGGAACCCCTAGCCAGCACTGCCTACAAGCCCCTGCCACGAGCTCCTCACATAACCCCTTATGGGAGAGCTCCCCCACCAAGAAAAAATAGGGCTTGTTCAATCCCCTCCTTGAGCCCCAGGATGAACAGATCCTTGCCCACATCTGTCAGGTGAACTCCATCCTCCATAAAATAACACTCCGCCTTCTCCTCTTCAAAAGGTAGATGTCGCACCACCACACCCTCCATCCTCCTCACGAACCTTTGCATGCAGCGATTCAGCTTGATACGGCCCAGCCGCACCGCCTCCTCTTTCTCGGCTTCCTCCCACACCATCCTTGGCATCACCTTGGACCACACCACCACTGTCCATGGTGACCACTCCCTCAACTGCCGCAGATCCTCCTGCATCTGCTCCAGCAGCCTTTCATGAGGGACCACTCCCAAATCCCTCAGCTGCCGCAGATCCGCCTTCATCTGCTCCAGCAACTTTCCGTGAGGGACCACTCCCAAATCCCTCAGCTGCTGCAGATCCGCCTGCATCTGCTCCAGCAGCACACCAAGAGGGACCACACCCATATCCCTCAGCTGCTGCAGGTCCGCTCCAGCAGCTTTCCATGAGGGACCACTCTCAAATCCCTCAACTGCCACAGATCCGCCTGCATCTGCTCCAGCAGCACACCAAGAGAGACAACACCCAAATTGTTCCCTCCCATGTGTACCACCAGCACATGGGGAACTTCACCGTGCCTCAGGGCACCCAAAACCGTCGGCTTAAACTCCTCCCATAGGAGTCCACAGATTCCGATCCACTGTACCCATGTTGTCGACCCAAGCAGACCCATCTGTACACCAGAGGATCGCACCAACGCCCTTCTTCTCGCCCAAAAATTAGCGAGTCTCCAATGATCCACACCACTCTTGAAGGATCTGCAAAAACAAAAACAGATTACCAACATCTCCACCACACAAAATACTTTCAAAGAAAAAACTCCCCACCAATCCACCACACAATCCGCCCCATAACCATGACCATACCTGTAAAGAGAAAACATATCATAAACAAACACCATACTCCTTGCCTCCAAATACTCCAAACCCCCACACTCCTCCCCAAACAACCAACAAATTTACAAAGATAAAATAGAATAAATATATATATTCTGTATAAGAGGTATAATTCATATTTCATGTATAAGTTTGATACTTTTCATATTTCAATTTTTTTTTTTTAAGTTGAAAAAACATAACATAACATACATCAAACTGTTCTCCACATTACCTCCCAGCTTTAACCGATTACAAAAATTCATGACACCAAACCAGGACGAACGTAAGACTTAAAAGCCCTTGAGTTCCATCCTCCCAATTCTTGAATTTCCGCTGCCGACAAACCCAACCTTGAAGCTTCCGTTGCAGCCCCAATACGAAAAGAGTGAGAACCAAATTCCTTCGGATTTCTCCCTAAACTCACCAAACCCTTATTAAAAATAGAAATAAACTGATATCTTGATAAAGCCGACCCGTCCGCGTGACATAAAAAGGCCACATTAGACTCCACCCGTACCTCCAAAAATTTCTTAAACGTTCTCCACTGGACAAACCACACAGTTATCCACACTGAATAGACCAACTCTACGCCCCCTACCCAACTGATCCGTCTTGGAGGTAGCAACCCAAATAACCAGATCATTCACCAGCCTAGCGTCCAGCCTGCATCTCCCCTTCACATAACCCCGAACTGCACATCTGATCACAAAATCCTTGGTGACACCTCTTATCCCCGATACCTGAAAAAGGAAAGCCAAGGTGGCTAAAGACTGCCGAATCACTCCAGGAGATGCCCCAGAATCAAACAACCGAATGAGGTATGCTCTGAGCAGACTTTCCTCATCCAAACCACCCACTGCCACGTACCTGAACCGCTCAGCCAAAGCGTCCCAATCCCTCCATACTCGCGAGTAGGTCTTCCAAGATGACTCAAAGAACCTCTCACCCATCTTCCAAAATTCCGAGCCTAGCTGCCCAAAGGCCTTCCAGACCAGGGGTGCCCACCTCCTCTGCCAACGGAGCCAGGGAACGAAACCTGTCCCACTGAAAACGAGACAAAGCATCCGCCACTGAGTTAAGGCGACCCGGGACATGCCTTGCCCTGCATAAAACATTAAGCTTAAGACACATCAACGCAAATCTCTTCAGCAATCTGATGACTGGCAATGATGAAGCCAACAAAGAATTAACCGCCGACACCACCGCCATGTTGTCGGAACGGAACAGAATCCTTCTTTCCTCCAGAGCACCTCCCCACAGCTCCAAGGCCACTACTAATGGAAACAACTCCAAAAAAGCCAAATTCCGCACCAAGGAAGATGCCTGGAATGACCCTGCACGCAAAATTCAAACGACCAATCAGCGATTGCAGCTCTCTCAACTGTAATTTCTTAACCAACAGGGCCCCTTCAACCTGTCTCAAAGCTTCCTCCACTTTATTAACAGGTAAACGACACTCACCCTATACTGAATACTATACTATACTATACTAATTGAGCTTGGGAAGCCTTCTAAGTGAAGTCTTCAAAGTGAGCACTTACAGGAGATCTTCTGGTGAGTGATTTTGATTTTTGTTTCAAACAGATCTTTTCTATTCATCTTAAGGTTTTAAGTTAGGTCTGGTGAGTAAATTAGGTTAGGCTGGTGACTCATTTTCATACTGATTAGCATACAATTGGAATCAATTGGGTGGTATTTGCTTCAGGTTTAGCTTGTCCACTCCTTGCTGGGGGAGGTGTACTTAGGTGAATATATAAAGGTTGGGGATATTAGCTTGGTCTAATTGAGCTTGGGAAGCCTTCTAAGTGAAGTCTTCAAAGTGAGCACTTACAGGAGATCTTCTGGAGATACTCTGGAGGTAGTCTGAGGTTAGACAGGAGGTAGAAAACCTACAAAAAGGTAAGATTTGCTGGTTTTAAATCCATTCTTTTATAATGGCAGGCTTGGTCCAGTGTAAGAGCTGTCATGCTTTTGTTTTTAGATCCAATTTTTGGAGGTTTGGAGTGTGCCTGATATGTAGGCAGCTCTCTTTATTGCAGCAGGAAATTGCCTGTTTGAAGTCTGAGATTTGTAAATTATCTGTTAGAGAAACTCAGGCTATGACTGTTACTAAGCCACTGCCACAGAGGCCTCCTAGGAGCGGCAGATGGACTACTGTAGGATCTGGTAGACTTAGAGTTGTGGATAGAAGGCATGTCCCACAATCTGTGGCTCTTCTTAATTCTTTTGAGGCACTTTCAGTGTGTAGTGGTAAGATGGATGTAGGATCAGACACCATAGTTGAGGAACCACCATCCACTATGCCTAAGGTATGCAGCACTGCAACCAAGGGCAAAAATGAAAAGGTGGGACTTGATAAAAGGCAATTGTTGCTGGGTGATTCTATCATAAGAGGTGTTGAGCTGGAGAGTAGTGGTTTGGTGAGATGTCTTCCTGGGGCTACTGCTCATAGAGACAAGAGACGTATTCTCAATATTGTCAAACAAGCAAAGCAACAAGGGGAAGTGGACGTTCTAGTCCATCTAGGGACAAATGACTTGGCTAGCAATGAGGTTTCTGAGATTAAGGAAGATTTTTGTGTTCTTGGAGGTGAAATACAGCAGATTGCGTCCACTGTGTCATTCTCTGAAGTTTTGCCTGTGCATAACATTCAAGATAGGCAGATGCGCAATAGGGAATTCAATTTGTGGCTTCGGCAATGGTGTCGGGAGCAAGGATTTGGCTTTGTGTCCCATGATAGCTCTAATTGGAGCAGAAAGGAACTGTATAAAAAAGATGGTTTGCATCTTACTCATAGGGGAACATATGTTCTCAGTGAGAAGTTCAAAGGTTTCGCAAAGAAATATTTAAACTAGGAGGGGGGGACAAAACGGTAAAAAACAATCTGCCCGATTGTCCCCCAAAACTAAATCGGAGGGTGCAAGCAACATGCGAGGTAAAAAATGACAAGCTCAGAGTCGTGTCTACAAATGCTCGCAGTTTAGTCAATAAAATCAATGAACTAGAGGCAATGATGGCAGCTGAAAAAGTAGATTTAGTGGCGGTTACTGAGACATGGTTCAGTGAGAAAAATAACTGGGACATAACAATACCGGGGTACTCTTTATATAGAAAAGACAGAGAAGGTAGGAAAGGAGGAGGAGTGGCCCTGTATGTGAAAAACAACATAAAAACGAACCAAATAAAAGTGAGCGAGGTGAACATAGAGTCAGTTTGGGTTACGCTAACATTTGGCAATCATACAGTAGCTCGTGTAGGTGTGATCTATAGACCCCCTGGACAAGCAGAAGAACTAGATAATCTGCTGGTTGAGGAAATAGCCAAAATGGCAATGAAGGGGGAGGTTATTATCATGGGGGACTTTAATCTTCCTGATGTGAACTGGAAAACCAAAACAGCTGGGTGCACCAGGAGTGCAAATATTCTAAACTCCCTACTGGGATTATCTCTAACACAAGTAGTTGAGGAGCCGACCCGTAAAGAGGCCATATTGGATTTAATACTCACAAATGGAGGTTTGGTATCGGACGTTGTTGTAGGTGAAAATTTGGGATCTAGTGATCACCAGTCAGTATGGTTTAATATAACAACAGGGATGGAGCCGCACCACACAAGAATGAAAGTTTTAGACTTTAAAAAAACAGATTTTTCTAAAATGAGATTTTGTGTGAAGGAGTCATTATCAGACTGGAGGAGTTTAAAGGGAGTAAAGGAGAAATGGGATTATTTAAAGGAAGCATTATTGAAGGCCACAGTAAATTGCATTCAGCTTGTTAGCAAAAACAAAAAAGGGAAGAAACCACTGTGGTACTCTGCAGAAGTGGCCAAAATAGTGAAGAACAAAAAGATAGCATTCAATAATTATAAAAAAACTCAGAGTGAAGAAGATAGGCAAACCTATAAAATTAGGCAGAAAGAGGCAAAGCAATTTATAAGAGCTTCCAAAGCACACGCAGAAGAGAAAATAGCTCAGTCAGTAAAAAAGGGGGACAAAACATTTTTTAGATACATAAACGAGAAAAGAAAAGTAAAACCAGGATTAGTTAGATTAAAAACAAAGGAAGGAAGGTATGTAGAAGAGGATAAAAGTCTCGCTGACTGCCTCAATGAATATTTTTGTTCAGTCTTTGCAGAAGAAAAGGAAGGAAAGGGACCACAGTTAGGAGAGAACACTAAAGAGACATTTACATATCAGTTTACAGAGGAGGAGGTTCTACAGCAGCTGTCTAAAGTAAAGACAAATAAGTCAATGGGGCCTGATGGGATCCACCCTAAATTATTAAAAGAGCTCAGTGATGTAATAGCAAAACCGTTAACAGATTTATTTAACCAATCCTTGCTAATGGGAGTCGTCCCAGAAGACTGGAAATTAGCAAATGTTGTGCCCATTCACAAGAAGGGTAGTAGGGAGGAATCGGGGAACTATAGGCCAGTTAGTCTTACGTCAGTATTGGGGAAATTAATGGAAACCATGTTAAAGGAAAGGATTGTTGAACATCTAAAAACACATAGATTACAGGATCAGAAACAACATGGGTTTACCTCAGGGAGATCATGCCAAACTAATCTTATTGATTTTTTTGATTGGGTAACAAAAATAATAGACACAGGTGGTGCAGTAGACATTGCTTATTTAGATTTCAGTAAGGCTTTTGATACTGTTCCGCATAGAAGGCTTATCAATAAATTGCAATCTTTGATCTTGGATTCCAATATTGTTGACTGGATTAGGCGGTGGCTGAGTGACAGACAACAGAGGGTTGTGGTAAATGGAGTTTATTCGGCGCAAGGTCTTGTTACCAGTGGGGTACCTCAGGGGTCAGTACTTGGACCCATTCTCTTTAATATTTTTATTAGTGATATTGCAGAAGGTATTAATGGAAAAGTATGTCTTTTTGCTGATGACACAAAGATTTGCAACAGGGTTGACGTTCCTGGAGGGATCAGCCAAATGACAAATGATTTAGGTAAACTAAAAAAATGGTCGGAGTTGTGGCAATTGAGTTTTAATGTGGATAAGTGCAAGATAATGCACCTGGGACGTAAAAACCCAAGGGCTGAATATAGAATATTTGATACAGTCCTAACCTCAACATCTGAGGAAAGGGATTTAGGGGTCATTATTTCAGAGGATCTAAAGGTAAGTAGTCAATGTAATAGAGCAGCAGGAAATGCTAGCAGAATGCTTGGTTGTGTAGGGAGAGGTATTAGCAGTAGGAAAAGGGAAGTGCTCATGCCACTGTACAGAGCACTGGTGAGACCTCACTTGGAGTACTGTGTGCAGTACTGGAGACCGTATCTCCAGAAGGATATAGACATCTTAGAGAGAGTTCAGAGAAGGGCTACTAAAATGGTGTACGGCTTGAAGGAGAAAAGTTACCAGGAAAGGCTTAATGATCTTAACATGTACAGCTTGGAAAAAAGACGAGACAGAGGAGATATGATAGAAACATTTAAATACGTAAAGGGAATCCACAAGGTAGAGGAAGGGAGTATATTTAAAAGGAAACAAAATAGCAAAACAAGAGGACATAGTCTTAGATTAGAGGGGCAAAGGTTTAAAAGTAACATCAGGAAGCATTATTTTACTGAGAGGGTGGTGGATACATGGAACAGCCTTCCAGTAGAAGTGGTAGAGGCCAAAACAGTAATTGAATTTAAGCAAGCATGGGATAGGCATAAGGCTATCCTAAACAAAAGATAAATCCAGGTAAAGTATCCATGTAATTGGGCAGACTAGATGGGCCGAAAGGTTCTTATCTGCCGACATTTTTCTATGTTTCTATGAATCAATCTCAATTCAGCGCTGCGGAATATGCTGGCGCTTTATAAATAAAGAATAATAATAATTCCCAAGAAAGTGATAACCGTCGCTGGACCTTCCGTTTTATCAGAGGCCACAGGAACCCCAAATCGGTGTGCCACCCACTGAAAAGACCGAAGAATGTGCAGACACTCTCCTGTCCCTTCCAACACACAAAAAATCATCCAGATAATGAGTCAGATTGTTCTACCCTGCCACTTCACGGCCCACCCATTCCAAAAATGTACTGAAACATTCAAAAAAGGAACAGGAACAGGAAATGGAACAACCCATAGGCAAACATAAATCCACATAAAATTCACCTTCAAACCAAAATCCCAGAAGATGATGACACGAAGGATGAATAGGAATAGCCGAAAAGCCGACTCAATATCCACATTGGCCATTAAAGCCCCCTGTCCTGCATCACGAACCAAACTCACCGCAGAATCAAATGAAACGTATGACACTGAGGCCAACTCCTCACCAATATCATCATTCACCGATCCACCCCGTGGAAAGGATAAATGATGAATCAAACGAAACTCTCCTGCCTTCCGCTTCGGCACAACCCCCAAAGAGGATATCCTCACATCCCGCACCGGAGGAGACGAGAATGGACCTGCCATCCTACCAGCCCCAATCTCCTTAAACACCTTCTCCCGAACTACCTCCGGATACACTCTAGCCAACTTCAAATTTCTTAACTTGCCACCCACTGGCCTTACCACAAAAGGAATCCGAACACCAAAACCAACACGTAAAAACTCTGCATCTCTATGTCTTCCGTAAAGCCTTAGCCACGGTAACATTGCGTCGAGTTTCACCGGGGAAGCTCCCCTCTCCAGACCCTCCAAATGGCAGACCTCCTTGTCTTGCCCTCTTAAAACATCTGGACAATGAATATAATCCTCCACATTTTGAACATTCGTGCTTGTACCTGCACCCCGCACCAAACTTGCACTGACCCTCGTTAAACTGCCAGCATGATCCCTTTTTAACACCTGCCGATGGGGAACTGACTCCTCCCCCACCGGCTCCCCCTGGAAAGGGCAACGCCTTTTGTGCCCCCATCAAACGCAACCACAGCGTAATGCCCAATTGATCCCACCCCATGCCTGGGTGTGCCGCCAAACGTTGCCTAAACTGCTCATCGTATTTCCACCACGCCCACCCACCAACGTTTAATAAGCCCCACATAACAAAAATGGCCCGAACAGTGCTGTGGGCTCTTCTCCCCAACCACACTTGCCAAAATACAGAAAGCCCGGAGCCAATTCCCGAATGACTTAGGAATCTTCCGAAACCTCTTCTTCCTTTAAACCGTCCTTAGACGAATCATCTTTTACCCCAGCCACCTCATCCAACGGAAGCAGGGAAAAAGTTCCACATACTCCCCGCCAAATGCCTTCCTTAACCTCCTGCTTCAAATGAAACCCCAAAGGCCCAGAAAATGACACGTAAGCATTCCTCCTTGCCACATCCGCCACTCCTGCGGACTCACCGAGTGAACCCACATCGCCACTCGGTCCATTTGAAGCCATAAATTCACCACCAAGAGCTCCACCAGCTCTCACAACTGGCCCACCTGCACCCTTCCATGCTTGAGCCAAATCCACACCCTGGTTCACACCCCTTGGTGAAACCGACCAAGCCTCAAAGGTCCCCTGTAAAAAAGACATGAAAGAACCAACATTACCACCATTTCCGTTACCTGTCGCCACTCGAGGTCTGCCCGAACTTCCTGGAACCTCCAGCGCCACCGACTCCAAACCTCCTGCACTACCACCACCAACTCCAGCAGCCTGGAAACCACCCACCGGCTGTGGACTCCTCTCCCGAACCATT
Organism: Leptobrachium leishanense; assembly: GCA_009667805.1. Classification (NCBI taxonomy): domain Eukaryota; kingdom Metazoa; phylum Chordata; class Amphibia; order Anura; family Megophryidae; genus Leptobrachium; species Leptobrachium leishanense. Next base: position 125,179,783 of record CM019072.1, on the reverse strand, counting down.
GGAACTGTGGACGAAAAATTAATAGTGTGATGAGCCCCAGAACCCGAAATACCAAAATCATCAACTCGCTCCCTCACATCAACATCCGGAGCCCCATCATCTCCACCAACTGACCACCAATTACTTCGAGTTCCTGAGTGCCCTCATCCCGCACACCAACAACCTGTGCCACACCACCTGTCTTACTGCCGAAACATCAGTCCCTGAGACAGCCCTTGCTCCTTCTCTGGGACCCCTGGCGGACCACCAACCTCTCCTCCCCGAGGAACTCCTCGAACTCCTCAATCCTTCTCTCCTGGTAGAGCTCACCACACCACCCCTCCGACCGGAAGGATCCTTAGCCCCCGATGCCAGCCTCAAGCTCCTACCTTCCACACGCCTGGAAGCGCTCACACCAGCCTCCTTTCCAACTGCGTCACCACCAGCCAACATCCATTGAACCAACCGACCACGACCACACACAGCCTCCAATCTTAATTTCTCGGCCGCCGATACATCACTGGATTCGCCTCCCGGATTAAACTGCACTGGGGCCTCAAAATCCTGGCAGGCCGAGAACCCCCTTCCGCCGCCAACACCTCCGACAGGCTTCTTCTAGCCCACTCCACACCACAATGCCGAGCCGCCTCCCGCACTTCCTCCAGTAGCGACTCCAGCTCACCACCTTCCGCCATTCCCAAAACAATAATTTCAAGGCAAAAAGCCGAAAAAAACCACTGCTTCTCTGACGCAGCACAGATTTTCACCGCTCTACCTCAGGAGAAAAAGGCGCGCAGAGCCTTTCCACTCGCGCCTTAAGTACCCTCCTGTCGACTCCTCCCACACCGCTTCCGCTCAATCTCCTCACGCTCTGCAAAACCTTCTAGAAAAATCCTCCCTGCGTCCTGGCATCAGAGGCAACTTAAGGGCCTTACGCCCTAGGTGCTTCAGGCCTTATATAATGTTTGTGTTGTATTATTTTAACCCCTTAGTGACCGGGCGGTTTTACACAAATCCGTCCTTTAGTGACCGCTGCTGTTTTTACGTTTCTGCGCTGTTAGTGTTTAGGTCAAATTTTCCTCTTACTCGTTTATTCAACCCACACATATTATACACAGTTTTTCCTGCCATTAAATGGACTTTCTAGAAATACCATTATTTCCATCATATCGAATAATTTACTATAAAAATAATATGATGAAATAATGGTAAAAACACACTTTTTCGTAATTTAATCCCCAAAATCTACAACCACCAAAAAAGACCCCAGCTAAATAGCTTCAAAATTTTGTCCCGAGACTAGAAATACCCAATTTTTACATGTTTTTGCTTTTTAACCCCTTCACTGCTGAGCCAGTTCACCTATGTGCGCTGCGCTCATTCTGACCATTTTGTGCTAATTATTTTGAGATGACAGCCTAGGTCCTATTTAACTAAACCCCACCCCCCAGACAAAAAAAAACTTTAAAAAAAATATATATTTTTTTATTATTTTTAACCTGGTCATGTTTATTTAACCTGGTCATGTTTGGTAACATTGGAAAGGCCATGATCAGGCCTTTCCAATGATGTCAAATATGACCATCTAGCTGCCATGGATCGGGAGATAAGGGGATCCTAAGGATCCCCTTATCTCTACATGGCAGCTAGAGGGTTAACTGGCCCACTGACATCCTCGCACATATGGTGAGGTTGTCAGTGGGTAGGGGGGGACCTGGAGGCTTGGCTGACAAGATGTCAGCCCTCCTCCAGGTCCGAATCGCATTTTGGCGCCAATTAGCGCCGAAACGCGATCCGGCAGCGAAATAGTTAATGCTATACACCGCTGAAAAGGGGAGACTCTCCCCTTTCCAGCGGTGCAAAAAGCATCTCCCTAGCTTCAACTGTTGGGGAGATAGAGGGCTCCGAAGGAGCCCCCCCTCCCCTCCATTGATTTCAATGGGGGCGCCTGCTGATGACGTCACCACGCAGCGTGGTGACGTCATTGAGCTCGCCGGCCCATGCAAATGAGGAGGGAAGGCTTCCTCCCTGCCAGATCTGCGTGGGATCCAGCGAGGGAGGTAAGTATCGGGCGGGAGGGGGGTTAGGCGCCGCTGACGTACCCTGTACATCCGCGGGTCTAAGGGAGACCCGTGGGCAGGACGTGCTGGGTACGTCAGCAGTCCTTAAGGGGTTAAGCAGACTGTGTTTTTCAAATTGTTGTGACTTAGATGAAGATCAGAGCACATTTTATGACCAATTCATGCAAAACTCCACGTAATCCCAAAGGATTCACATACTTTTTCTTGCCACTGTATTTGAATCACAGAATATTTATATTCATACAGGAAATTAAAAATATCTATCAATTCCTTTCAGCCGTCTCTTTGATCACAGACACAATTGTGATCACTGAGGCTCGTGTCAGACGAGCGCACTGATCACGTCCGTGTTGCGCACATTTGTACGTCCGTTATAGCATATAATTATGACCAATGGAGCCCCACACACAAAGTACGTCCGCACCGAACTGCGGACGCATAACAGACGCGGCAAACGGATGCAGGTTAGGCAAGAACATAAATCCGCTAGAACAGACGCACAAAGTGCGCTGCGTCCGCAACGTCTGCATAGCTGTGTGTGAATTATGAACGAGGTCAGATGGACTGCATTTATGCATCCAGCCTTTTTGACGGAAAAAATGGTTTTCATATTTAATTTATTTTCCCTGCTACATCAGTCAAAAATAACGTCCGTTAAAAAAACAGACTGTGTTGCCACTACTGCGTCTTCCGTCAGAAAGTCTGTCCGTACTGCACAGATGCACAGTCCGTACAAAATGCGCTTGTCTGACACCAGCCTGAAATGGATAAAAAAAAACTTTGGCAATTAAACTAATTATACCTGGGGCCTCCGTGTCATCGCTTTATACAGTTGTGTTCAAAATTATTCAACCCCCAATGCTGTAAAGGGTTTTAGGGAATTTAGTGTACATTTGTAATTGTATTCAGAATGAAATCCTACAAGGACTTTTTAAAGAACAGAGGTTCATTCAAGTGTTTTCAATCAGGTGTTGAAAACACCTGTGGATGTCACGGAGCAGCAATAAAGCATAATAAGCACCAATTAGGCAGCTTTAAAATGACTGTGATACTCAGCTCCTTCTAGACATTTACTGGTGTGGTTACAAACATGGTGAAGTCAAGAGAATGGTCCAGGAAGACAAGAGAAGAGGTGATTACTCTTCACAGGAAGGGCAATGGCTATAAGAAGATTGCAAAGATGTTAAACACACCAAGAGAGACCATAGGAAGCATCATTCGCAAATTCAAGGCAAACGGCACTGTTGAAACGCTACCTGGTCGTGGCAGAAAGAAGATGCTGACTTTGACTGCTGTGCGCTACCTGAAGCGTAGAGTGGAGAAAAGTCCCTGTGTGACTGCTGAGAAAAGATTTGTCAGATGTGGGTACTGAAGTTTCAGCTCAGACAATACGGCGCACACTGCGTAATGAAGGCCTCCATGCCAGAACTCCCAGGCGCACCCCCTTGCTGTCTCCAAAGAATAAGAAGAGTCGACTGCAGTATGCCAAAAGTCATGTGGACAAACCACAGAAGTTTTGGGATAGTGTTCTGTGGACTGATGAAACAAAATTGGAACTGTTTGGGCCCATGGATCAACGCTATGTTTGGAGGAGGAAGAACAAGGCCTATGAAGAAAAGAACACCTTGCCTACTGTGAAGCATGGCGGGGGGTCAATCATGCTTTGGGGCTGTTTTGCTTCTGCAGGTACAGGGAAGCTTCAGCGTGTGCAAGGTACCATGAATTCTCTTCCGTACCAGAGATATTGGATGACAATGTGATGCAGTCCGTCACAAACCTGAGGCTTGGGAGACGTTGGACCTTTCAACAGGACAATGATCCCAAGCATACCTCCAAGTCCACTAGAGCATGGTTGCAGATTAAAGGCTGGAACATTTTGGAGTGGCCATCGCAGTCACCTGACTTAAATCCGATTGAGAACCTCTGGTGGGACTTAAAGAAAGCAGTTGCAGTGCGCAAGCCTAAGAATGTGACTGAACTGGAGGCTTTTGCCCATGACGAATGGGCGAAGATACCCGTAGATGGCTGCAAGACACTTGTGTCAAGCTATGCTTCACGTTTAAAAGCTGTTATAACTGTAAAAGGATGTTGTACTAAGTACTAAGTACTAAGATTGAATGTCACTTGGGGGTTGAATAAAACTGATAATGATGTGAGCACAGAAAAGACATTTGTGGTTATTTCATTATAAATGTTATGTTATATTTGTCTGACCTGCACGTGCCTCTGATTTAATTGTAAGCAAGATGACTGAATGATCAAAATCAATGTCAAACTGGCCAAAACACTCAATTTCAGTGGGGGTTGAATAATTTTGAACACAACTGTACCTTTAGGTCATTCTAGATGCTCAGAGGGGAAGAAAAAAAGTCTAGTACGAATGGAATTCATCAAGGAGGCCCTTTATGAGCATAAAATACACTTATCTATATAAAAATCTAGATTCACTCTTCCAGCGAACCACACTTGGAGCCTTGACCAAATGCCTAATCTAGACATTAAATAACTATTTACTCCCATTTCCCAAAATGTACTTCACCGAACAAGAAAAATATAATAACTTGAATTTAAAAGTTCATTTATCTAATAATCAACATGAGTCAGATCTATATCTGTGTGTTTTCTTGTGTTTGTATTCACTTTCACAAAGCTCATATATACCTGCATTCACACACACTCTTAAGGAGATGCTTTCTCCTTTCCCACCTGCCTCTCAGTCTCTGTATAAAAAAATTGACAGTCTGTAAAATGAGGATAGTCTTAACCTCCCTGGTGGTATTCCAGAGTGTGACTCGGGGTTAAATTTCGCTACTGTTAATGGTAACCCCGAGCCACACTCGGGCTGCATACTCACCTCATCCTGCACTCCCTCGCTGTCCCCCGCAGTGTGATCGTGGCGACTTGCTTCCTGGTAACGCTACCTGCGAGTCACACGATGCAGGGGGGCAGGACCAGGCAGCAAACTGTAAAAAAAAAAAAAAAGATTATTCCAATGTAAATCCCCAGCAGCATGACCTTCTACGGCCGCTAGGTGACACTAAAGGATCAGAAATAGACCATACATACACATTCTAATATTGCACCCTTGTTTTCTGAAAGATTTCAGTGTTTTTGGTTTGATTATATTATTGAATATAATTTATTAGCATTGTTTTGGATAATTATTTTTGGGATAATAAATTATGTCGTGTTTCAAACTTGATCGGACTCCATGTGTTTAGTAGACTCTTGTTTGCATGGATTTCAGTGAGTCATTCCTAATTATTACAGGCTTACTATATAAAAAAACACGTTTCCTTTCAAAAAAAATTGAGACACTTTTAGACACAAAATTTTGAAAAAATTAGACCACCAGGGAGGTTAATACAGTTTTTTTCTCCGTGTTGAGTCTCAATAAGAATCTTCGTCCAAAGAACACTTGAATCGAGAAAGAATAGCAACACAACAACATGTCTTGATTGTTTGCACTGGTTATACCAGCTTGCAATGCACAGTACGTTGCTCCTTTATGTCAAGCAGGTGAGCGAATTTGGTTGCATTCCATTGACAAAGTGCTGATCGCACATTACCTGTGTCTGTTAGCATTGACTGAGGTGCAGACTTGATATCTCCATGATCCACTGTGCCCTGATAAACGTCAGACTTACAACAATAAGTCACAAAATTATGACAATGAAAATACCGGTATATCAATAAAAAAATTAAGAGGACTGAGAGGGTGTGTCTACACACAAAATCACCATTCATTCGCTCAGACACGAAACTAAAAAAAATAGGTGTTAGTATCGCAAGGAAAATACACAGAAAATAAATTTAAAATTTTCCCCGCAAAGCCTATGGGCGTCACGCAGCAAAAAAAAAAAAAGAGAATCCTACTACGTCTGACTCCTTTCATTAGAGAAATATATATATGTGAATATGCAACTTTGGCTCAAAAGGGAAATAGCCGAAATAGCCACCCATTTTAATATCAAAAAATATTTTATTGATATCTTATCCATTCTTGTTTGGTGTTTTGAAACATAACAAAAAAAAAAGGCAACTAATTAAAACTTTCCTACAATCATTTAGACCCGAATTAAACTATTTATATTCCATTTAACACTAAATATGTCATGAAACTTATGTATGCCCCACATCGAAAAACTCTCATCTAAAATTTACCCCAAACTAGGTGCCCTGTACAGAAACAAATCCTGCCTGAGCCCCGCGGTAAGAAAGCAGATTGTACAACAAATGCTTATGCCGGCTATTGATTACAGAGATGTAGTGTATGCAGCAGACAACAGAAATCAGGAATGCAGCAGCAACAAAATCAGGGAATTATTTCAGTTATTTAATATGCATTTACGCTAGTTAAAATATACTTTTAGAACCACATGGAAATGCCCAACTACATCAGTTAGTTTTTTATAAAGTGCTAACAGAGCGCCAGGATTTAATTTTAATTACTATTATTTATTTAAGGCATTAGATATGTGTCATTATCAGGGCTTTTTTTCAGGGGGTACTCAGTACCGGCACCTCACCACCAGCCCAAACTAACAGGAGAGAGTATGATGCTCCTCCCTCCTCCTGCAGTGTCAGGCAGAGAATCGGAAGCGCTCGGCAGCACATATTGCTCCTGAACACTTCCGATTGTCAGGAGTGTATGTAGGGACCAATAAACACCTCTTCTCCCAGTAAGTGACAAGGGAGGGCTGGTTAAATAAATTCTCCCCACTGTTTCTTCAGTGCCCTAGCTCTGGCAGATGTTTGTAAACATGCTGCACCCCCCTCTCGCTGTGGAGCACATACACACTGTGCATTTCTGTGAGTTTCATTGCTGTGGAGCTCATACACAGTGCGCATTACTGTGAGTTTTATTGCTGTGGAGTGCATACACACTGCGCATTACTGTGAGTTTCATTGCAGTGGAGCACATACACACTGCATTACTGTGCGTTTCATTGCTGTGGTGCTCACAAATGCTAGGGGATTATCCACTCAGTGCCAGCGTTGCAAAAAAAAATGGCTAACTGCACTGCAACACAGACTTTGATTGCAACAGAGGTACTTAGTGGATAACCCCAATGGGGTTACAACAATAGTTGTAGTTCATTTAAAGGAACACAGTATTAAAAAATATGGTTCCCTTTTATAGTGTCTTCCTTTAAGTGAACTACAACTATTGTTTATTAGGACATGAATATAGTCATAATAATCAGTTTTTACTGATAATTACTATTTGTTATGTACTGTCTAATTATCCCTAATAGATACTCACAGCGTATAAACAAATCCCATTATAATATCCTAACCGGACAACAAAATAACTACATATCCCATAATCCAACTTGCATTCAAAAAAACTCACATATGGTTTAGATCAGACTGCTAAGAACGCTCACAGAAAAGAAAAAAACTTACTAGCTAGTCAAAGAAAAACAGTCCTTATCTATATATAAACACATCATAATGACATATATTACAAATAAAAAGAGATATTAATAAAAAAAAAGTCATTTTTATTATTATTTCTGCAGGAAAAGTTAAGTTTCTCAGTAAGGAAAAGCAGCAGTTAGCTAAATAAACAGCAAAAACTAAACACATAGTAAATGCAATTATTGAAAGATAATGTGAAACCAGACACTGTGTTCTGTTTTTTTTTTCTTTTTTTCTACATCAACTAAACGAAGACCAGATGACAGAATGTAAAAGAAAGGAAAGAAGAGAGGGGAAAACAAAAAATTGCAAACCTGAATTAAGAGAGGGCTGTTTTTTTTTTTTTTAAAGCTTGGAGAGAGGGGGGAAACAGACACACAGCATCCAGCTGCTTACACAATGGCAAAGCGACATATTTTAAAGGAAGTCAGTCCCTATATATAGATCACGCATGGAAAAACACAATATCAGAACGAGGAAATACAATACATCAAAGATAAACAAGGACATTAATGATTAGTAAAGACAAACATTGAGATAAACCGACGTAATCAATGGCAAAGGACAAGAAAAAAATAAAATACAAAAACAAACGTGCAATCTGAAAGAAAAACATTTTGCAAATACTTTAGAATTAGTCAGGGATTACAGTACCGAGACTTAACATAGGTCATAAAATAAGACAACGGCGCGAACAGACAGCAGCGCAAAGGAAGTGCAACAGCAGAAAGGGAAGCAACAGCGTGTAGGGAGTGGCTCCCAATGGAAGCCAGCAGCCATTTAGTTATGAGAAGAAAAATGGACAGATATAATCAATTAAAAAATAAAATGCTCTAAACTGTAAAAATAAAAACAACCAATTACCTCAACACTACAGGGAGGTACAATATACAATCAATTACGAATACTCGGCATAAACGAGGGAGTTAACATAAACACAAACAGGTATAGCTGCAACTCAAACAACTTAAGGCATGATCCTAGATTCCTAGATCATCCCTCCGGGTGAGTTTAAACAAATAGAGCGTCCATAAAATATCCCTGCAACAAAAACACACACACAGACTCTCACAGCCAGAGCCTTAAAACTTGAAGTAAACAAACGTCAGGCACAAGGAGGCAAATTCGAAATCTGAAAAGCGATGGTATAACATGAAAAAAATCATATTAGACAGTTGAATTATCTCAATTCTGACACCAACTGTTAAATAATAAATTAAGCTAATCAAATCATTATTTATAATTACCATAACAGGAATTCCAAAAACCTCTGCAAGTTCCTTCTCATATAAGAAAATAAAGCAAGACGCTGCGCACGCTATAGCAGAGACCTCTGAATAAATCAATCACAAGACTGTGTTGCTCTTTCAGAGAAATCTTGTTTGTCTTTGCTCAGCCAGATCGCTTTGGCTAGAATCGTGTTTGAATTTTAATAATCAGTAAACGGATATATTTCCACGTCAGAGTTTGACCAACACAGCCACTTATTACCATATATGGTTCAGAGACGTTTTTCTGGCTTACAACTTTTGCGCACTTTTCCTATCCTCGTAGCAAAAGATCCTCACATTACAGGATGTGGTCTTCTTCAAATCAACATTCCTAAGCCCAGGATCACGTGCCATAAAAAAGGGAGGGGGTAGGGGAACCATAGCCCATCTGTATTAGAACTTGATTTTCAAACTAATGCATATTAACTAAGGTACGTATTTGAAACACAGGATATTTATATTCATACAGGAAATTAAAAATATCTATCAATTCCTTTAACCCCTTCACTGCTGAGCTATTTCACGTCTTAAAAAAAACGTTCTTTTTTTATTATTATTTTTATTATTTTTTTTCTTTACTTTAAACATGGTCATATTTGAAATCATTAGAAAGGCCTTGCTCTGGCCTTTCTAATGATACCAAACATGACCCTGCTAGCTGTAAACAGTCGGGAGATATCGGGGTTCAAAGGAACCCCCTATCTCCACCCCATCTTTCCTTAGGAGTCAATCAGGACGTTCCCCACACGTCCTCAGCAGTGAAAGGGTTAATTTATGTACGCCTCCCCGAAGAGAAAACCCTGGGCAGCACTACCCAGGTCAGTGTCCGCTATAGCGGTAAGTTGATTGTCCACTTTAATAAAATAGACTTGCGCCATTCGGCAGCTAAAGCGGCATTGGCATTACCAAAGAAGGACAAATCTCTCTGAACTCATTCACGGACAGGAGTAGGGGAAAGGGTAGAACCACTAACTTTAGCTTCTTCCGCTATATTGAATAATTTTATAAGGGGCCCCGCGACGTCTAAAAGCTTGTCCTCACATGAGCGAAAAGCATGGTCTAAGCCAGTTTTTGGAGACCAACCATAGTTGGTAATATATTTTATAATAGATGGGTCAGCCTCTGGGGTGAGGCATGTCTTGCCCAGTGTAGGGCTCTATTACATTCTCCGCGCAAATTCGTACGCGCAGCACAATTTTTTTTGCGTGCAGCATTAAATGTTAACGCGCTGTGATTGACCGTCACAGATTAGGGATCAGTCTGCATAGTCTTCTAGGGTAAGTTGAACAGACACTGGGAATCCTTTTTAGCAAGACTTTATTTCTTCAAGTAAATGTGTTTCACATGCAGTTCAAAATAAAATGAAAACAAATCCTCACTCTCAACAGAGCACTAACTATACAGTCAATCCCTGACTAACACTGGATGGCTAACTCCATTTACCAGTGAAACAAAACACTCATGACATGGAAACACATACAGTTGTGTTCAAAATTATTCAACCCCCACTGAAATTGAGTGTTTTGGCCAGTTTGACATTGATTTTGATCATTCAGTCATCTTGCTTACAATTAAATCAAAGAGGCACGTGTAGGTCAGACAAATATAACATAACATTTATAATGAAATAAGCACAAATGTCTTTTCTGTGCTCACATCATTATCAGTTTTATTCAACCCCCAAGTGACATTCAATCTTAGTACTTAGTATAACATCCTTTTACAGTTATAACAGCTTTTAAACGTGAAGCATAGCTTGACACAAGTGTCTTGCAGCGATCTACGGGTATCTTCGCCCATTCGTCATGGGCAAAAGCCTCCAGTTCAGTCACATTCTTAGGCTTGCGCACTGCAACTGCTTTCTTTAAGTCCCACCAGAGGTTCTCAATCGGATTTAAGTCAGGTGACTGCGATGGCCACTCCAAAATGTTCCAGCCTTTAATCTGCAACCATGCTCTAGTGGACTTGGAGGTATGCTTGGGATCATTGTCCTGTTGAAAGGTCCAACGTCTCCCAAGCCTCAGGTTTGTGATGGACTGCATCACATTGTCATCCAATATCTCCTGGTACTGAAGAGAATTCATGGTACCTTGCACAGGCTGAAGCTTCCCTGTACCTGCAGAAGCAAAACAGCCCCAAAGCATGATTGACCCCCCGCCATGCTTCACAGTAGGCAAGGTGTTCTTTTCTTCATAGGCCTTGTTCTTCCTCCTCCAAACATAGCGTTGATCCATGGGCCCAAACAGTTCCAATTTTGTTTCATCAGTCCACAGAACACTATCCCAAAACTTCTGTGGTTTGTCCACATGACTTTTGGCATACTGCAGTCGACTCTTCTTACTCTTTGGAGACAGCAAGGGGGTGCGCCTGGGAGTTCTGGCATGGAGGCCTTCATTACGCAGTGTGCGCCGTATTGTCTGAGCTGAAACTTCAGTACCCACATCTGACAAATCTTTTCTCAGCAGTCACACGGGGACTTTTCTCCACTCTACGCTTCAGGTAGCGCACAGCAGTCGAAGTCAGCATCTTCTTTCTGCCACGACCAGGTAGCGTTTCAAAGTTCCGTTTGCCTTGAATTTGCGAATGATGCTTCCTATGGTCTCTCTTGGTGTGTTTAACATCTTTGCAATCTTCTTATAGCCATTGCCCTTCCTGTGAAGAGTAATCACCTCTTCTCTTGTCTTCCTGGACCATTCTCTTGACTTCACCATGTTTGTAACCACACCAGTAAATGTCTAGAAGGAGCTGAGTATCACAGTCATTTTAAAGCTGCCTAATTGGTGCTTATTATGCTTTATTGCTGCTCCGTGACATCCACAGGTGTTTTCAATACCTGATTGAAAACACTTGAATGAACCTCTGTTCTTCAGAGTGGTAGTCTTTAAGGGGTTGAATAATTGTGTCAATGAAGAATTCACAAAAGAAACATTTACTACTGTATTACAAAACCAATTGATGTCATTTTAGTTGCATATGGTTCTTTAAAAAGTCCTTGTAGGATTTCATTCTGAATACAATTACAAATGTCACTAAATTCCCTAAAACCCTTTACAGCATTGGGGGTTGAATAATTTTGAACGCCACTGTATGTACCTTTCAGTCCTTTCCACCTTGAAAGTTCTGTCCTCTCTTGTTCACCACCAGAAAAGGAAGACCAAGGCCATGAGCAGTTCCTGCTCTGAACTTTTAAACAGCATTTCTTCCTCTATTAACCTTAGGTGTGGCTTGAGTAATCCCACACCTGCAGAGCTGCCTGCTGGGAAATGTAGTTCACCCATGTAGTGGGTACAGGCTATGCAGAATCCTAGATCCCAAATACCTGCCTTCCACAACCACACCTCTGACACAGTCACAGCGCGTAAATTAACGCTGGTATTACGATCCGAGCACATTTCTTCATCCGTCAAAAAATAACCTGCGTAAAAAAGATGCGCAAAACCGCACGCGCATTAACGTTGCGCGCAGAAATCGGTGGGCGGACTGTTTTTTCACGCGATTCAGCCAATCTGAATTAAGAACCACAATTGTCTCCCGTTCAGTTTTTGCGCCTGCCAAAATCAATCTGAGTATATATGCTGCAGCAATAATAAAAACACGCACAACCTCTCAATTTTATTGTTTGGGTATGTGTAGAATGTGTAACTATACTTTGCTGTATTTTTTTTTTTTTCCGTGCTGGTGTATTTGGTTTCGGCCAGAACGTTCCGATTTGCCATTAACACCAGCTTCTAACCTCCCTGGCGTCTAATTTTTTCAAAATTTTGTGTCTAAAAGCGTTTCGATTTTTTTGGAAAGGAAATGTGTTGTTTCATATAGTAAGCCTGTATTCTGTAGGAATAACTCACTGAAATCCATGGAAGCAAGAGTCCAGTAAACACACGCAGTCAGAGAAGATTTGAAACACAAAATAGTAGTTTATTATCCCACAAATAATTATCCAAAATAATGGAAATAAATTATATTCAATAATATAATCAAACCAAAAACCTGCCTCTTTCCTCTGGGTGCTGGGATTCCGGTGCAGATATACACTCCTTTGCCAAAGTAATACAGGACACGGGGAACCAGAAAAAGAGTATTTATTCTCAAAGCAGCTTTACAGAAATAAAAGGCAAATAAAAATCATTTCTAAAATGTAATAAGGCTTTGCAATAGCTGTTGGATCTGGGCAAACACCAGCGAAACTTGTATTGCAAAGCCTTATTACATTTTAGAAATGATTTTTATTTGCCTTTTATTGCTGTAAAGCTGCTTTGAGAATAAATACTCTTATTTTTGGTTCCCCGTGTCCTGTATTACTTTGGCAAAGGCGTGTATATCTGCACCGGAATCCCAGCACCCACTGCACAGCAAAGTTTATTTAAAAAAAAGTTTTTTACTGTAATTTTTTTTTTTCATTTTTGAATTTGCCGCCCTCCTGCGATGCGTGACTCGCAGGGAGCGAAACCAGGAAGCAAAGTCGCTGGCTGCCGCGATCACACGGAGGTGTCTGCGGAGACGGCGAAGGATGCGGTGAGTATGCATCCAGCCAGAGTGTGGCTCAGGGTTACCGATCGCGGTAGCGAAATTTAACTCCGAGTCACACTCGGGAATACCGCCAGGCAGGTTAAAAGAAGTTAAAATTATGCGCGCAACGTCGTTCGTAAAAATTTGCGCACTGATTGAAATACCATCTGCGTACCAGCGCACGAACACATTTGCGCTCACAATGTTAAGTATGGGATGCGCGCACGAACTTGCCCACGCACACATTTTTGCGCGAAGAGTGTAATAGAGCCTGTAGTAGGGTGTGGGCTTTCTACCCGAATATTTTGTCTTGTGGCCTTATCCAAAGGCTTTCTTAAATTGGCATCCACCCAATTCTCAACGTGTGGCAGGGGGTACCAAGTGGTGGATTGAGGGCGAGTTAAATCTAATGCACAGAAAAAGAGGGTCCCCTTGGGGATCGTAAATATTGTTACCCTCTTCATAGAACTGGGGCTCCTCGGCATACTCACAATCAAAAATGTTATCTTCAGTGGCATAAAGTTCTATGTCGTCAGCCGGGGGGACGTTAAAATCATAATCATGTGGGGTGGCTAATACGACCTCTTTCCCGGTGGTTTCTTGTTGAGGAACCAAATCAAAACTAGGTTTTTTACGTTTTGGGGTGACCGCCAAATGTGCCCTGTGGTCTTGGGCTCGTTTCCGAGGTGGTGACTCGGCATCATATATAGGCAGTGGTGTGGGGTTGCCAGCCCCTCTGTCAATATACTTTGTTTTTAGTAAGGCCTTTTTTCCCAAGCCATATGAAGTTTGGGGGTCCCCGTGAGAGGATTCAGTGAGCGTGTCAGCAGGTACTGGGGCTACCGGAAGGGTCCTAACTGCCTCCATAACTACCGCCAGGGACCGGTGGAGATTGACAGACAATGCGGAGACCCCTGTCTGGACAGCTGCCTCAATAGAGGCTTGGACTGGGGACTCCATTGGTGGGTCAGGAGGTGGGGAAACTTCCGGGAGAGATGGTGGGCACGGCAGTGATTCCAGGGCTTTATGAAAATCAGCATCTCTGTGAGTGGAGCCTTCCCCCGAGTCTGAGCCCTCGGAAGGAGAGGTGGAGCTCTGGCGGGTCTTAACGCGGTATTTGCTCATTTTGTGAGGTGAATAAAACAGTGTGAGAAATGGGCAGCAAAGAAAGCTAAGCGCGTGATGCGTTTGAAAGCTGGCCGCGAGCGGGGAGACACGCGCCTGCAACACAGCGCGCGAGCGTTAAAGCCTGCGAAAATCGGCAAATTATAGTAATATAATAAAACAAAAAGTTTTAAATAATAAATGATTACAAAAGCCGGCGGTCGCCCCTATGTTATAGCCGGGACGGCCGACCAGCTAATGCTTAAACCTGAAACACAAAATTAAGTCGTATGTATGGGCAAACTGAGGAGAAAAAAAAACATTGACTACTTATCTTATGCTCCAGCAGCAAGAAAGAGGACGCATTTCCGGGTTCACTTCAATATATGGACTGGAGCCGCAGGGATTATGGACTGGGGGAGGGATTATGGACTGGGGGAGGGGTTATGGACTGGGGGAGGGGTTATGGGGAAGCTATATTGGACCGTTTACTTGTTCACTTTTTTCTCTTGCTGCTGTGATTTAAATACAAGAAAGATAAGCAAATACATGTATTGAAATTAACCCCTGAGCCAAAATCTGGATTGCTGCCAGGAAGGTTAAAAGAGTTCTGCTGCTGTTACTCTGGACACTGGTCTTGCTTAGGGATTTGCAGTAAATCTTTATTATTGTGGGAGTTCGTGTTCCTGACCTAATTGTTACTGGTTCTGCCTCGTAATTTAGGGAGTTTTGGGCTGAGGTTCCTGGATTTTGGTCTCCAGGTTGGAGAAAACAAGAGTCTGAAGGAGGCACACAGTCGGGTGCCAGGTGGTCCGTCACACGTCAGGTGACGGGAGCATTCTACGTGCATTTTCCCCAATCAATTAACATGCAGCTCTTTCTCTGCTCCCATTGGTTGAAAATGAGTAGTAAGCCCTAAGCGCGGGCTCCTCCAGGCCTTGTAGAAGTCTTTAAACCTGTGTGTTCAGATACTGTTTGTATTGTTGCTGGAGTTGTGTTTTTCGCCTCTCATCGAGACGTATTTTGGCTTTGCCTCTAGCGTTCACAATCTGCAGCCGGCGGAATATCCTGTGGAGGCAGATCTGGACTCGCACTGGGAGGAGCAGGAACGGATGATCACAATTTCCCACGCTTTGGCCTCGGAAGCCTCGCTGCGGAGCAAACAGGTGGCAGGTAGGAAGGCAATTTACCATAAAGTGCCGTGTGAGCAAATTCCCAGATTTCCCTAAATAAGCTGACAGGAAGTTCATTTTATTAAAGCCGCAGATTCTCCTATTGTTGCTTTTTTTTCCCTCAGCAAAAATGAAATGTTCAGCTTTTTAATTTTCAAATGTGCAGAAACCGGCAACCAATGGGAATGGTGGCATAGGCTCCATGAACCAATCTGGTGACATCGTCTGTGTCTGTAACTTTGGAAGACATAGACCACTCCCCTTTTTTGCAGCAGCCAATTAACCACAGAGAACCACCAAAGTTTGCAGATAACGAGCAAAAGCCGATCTGTAGATGAAGAACAGAGAATCTCGCGGACAAAGCGGTAAATCTGAATCAAACTGCCGAGAACAGAAATTCCACGGAAATAAAGCAATAAGTATGTGACCGTTCATGGACAAAAGGAAACGAGTAGAAAGAAATCTATACAGACATAAATTTATCAAGAAAAGACTAAAAATGACAAAGAATAATCTGAAATGAAAAAACTGAGAAGCACAGAAAGCCACATCTGTTACAGGTACTTATAAAGCACCAACAAGTTCCATAGCGCTGTACAATGGGAGGCAGAATAACAAATATGCATACAGGTTACCCTCCTTGGCAGTAACTCCGAGTGTGGCTCGGGGTTAATTATCAGTACCAAAAGCAGTAACTCCGAGCCACACTCGGGATTGCACTGTAGTGTAACTTACCTTGTCCCTGTGATCCTCTGTTCTCCCGCTTTGTCCTCCAGCCGATGCCAGGTTCCCTTCCCTGCGAGTGCCGCGACGCAGGGGAGGGGGGGCGGGGAAGTTCAAAATAAAAAAATACACGCAAAACAATGTATCGCTTTGACATTCAAACATAATATCATAATCAGACCTCCAGCGAGGTTAACACCCAGAACAGCAGGAGAGGGGACCCTGCCCCAGAGCTTACAATCTAAGAGAAGAGGGGTCCCTGCCCCAGAGCTTACAATCTAAGAGGAGAGGGGACCCTGCCCCAGAGCTTACAATCTAAGAGGAGAGGGGACCCTGCCCCAGAGCTTACAATCTAAGAGAGGGGACCCTGCCCCAGAGTTTACAATCTAAGAGGAGAGGGGACCCTGCCCCAGAGCTTACAATCTAAGAGAGGGGACCCTGCTCCAGAGCTTACAATCTAAGAGGAGAGGGGACCCTGCCCCAGAGTTTACAATCTAAGAGGAGAGGGGACCCTGCCCCAGAGTTTACAATCTAAGAGGAGAGGGGACCCTGCCCCAGAGCTTACAATCTAAGAGAAGAGGGGTCCCTGCCCCAGAGCTTACAATCTAAGAGGAGAGGGGACCCTGCTCCAGAGCTTACAATCTAAGAGGAGAGGGGACCCTGCCCCAGAGCTTACAATCTAAGAGAGGGGACCCTGCCCCAGAGCTTACAATCTAAGAGAGGGGACCCTGCCCCAGAGTTTACAATCTAAGAGGAGAGGGGACCCTGCCCCAGAGTTTACAATCTAAGAGAGGGGACCCTGCTCCAGAGCTTACAATCTAAGGAGAGGAGACCCTGCTCCAGAGCTTACAGTCAAGAGGAGAGGGGACCCTGCTCCAGAGTTTACAATCTAAGGAGAGGGGACCCTGCCCCAGAGCTTACAATCTAAGGAGAGGGGACCCTGCCCCAGAGTTTACAATCAAGGAGAGGGGACCCTGCCCCAGAGTTTACAATCTAAGAGAGGGGACCCTGCCCCAGAGCTTACAATCTAAGGAGAGAGGACCCTGCTCCAGAGCTTACAATCTAAGAGAAGAGGGGTCCCTGCCCCAGAGTTTACAATCTAAGAGAGGGGACCCTGCTCCAGAGCTTACAATCTAAGGAGAGGGGACCCTGCCCCAGAGCTTACAATCTAAGAGGAGAGGGGACCCTGCCCCAGAGCTTACAATCTAAGGAGAGGGGACCCTGCTCCAGAGCTTACAGTCTAAGAGGAGAGGGGACCCTGCTCCAGAGCTTACAATCTAAGAGGAGAGGGGACCCTGCTCCAGAGTTTACAATCTAAGGAGAGGGGACCCTGCCCCAGAGCTTACAATCTAAGGAGAGGGGACCCTGCTCCAGAGCTTACAATCTAAAAGGAGAGGGGACCCTGCCCCAGAGCTTACAATCTAAGAGGAGAGGGGACCCTGCCCCAGAGCTTACAATCTAAGAGGAGAGGGGACCCTGCCCCAGAGCTTACAATCTAAGAGGAGAGGGGACCCTGCCCCAGAGCTTACAATCTAAGAGGAGAGGGGACCCTGCTCCAGAGCTTACAATCTAAGGAGAGGGGACCCTGCCCCAGAGCTTACAATCTAAGGAGAGGGGACCCTGCCCCAGAGTTTACAATCTAATAGGAGAGGGGACCCTGCCCCAGAGCTTACAATCTAAGGAGAGGGGACCCTGCCCCAGAGCTTACAATCTAAGGAGAGGGGACCCTGCCCCAGAGCTTACAATCTAAGGAGAGGGGACCCTGCCCCAGAGCTTACAATCTAATAGGAGAGGGGACCCTGCCCCAGAGCTTACAATCTAATAGGAGAGGGGACCCTGCCCCAGAGCTTACAATCTAAAAGGAGAGGGGACCCTGCCCCAGAATTTACAATCTAAGAGGAGAGGGGACCCTGCTCCAGAGCTTACAGTCTAAGAGGAGAGGGGACCCTGCCCCAGAGCTTACAACCTAAGAGGAGAGGGGACCCTGCTCCAGAGCTTACAATCTAAGGAGAGGGGACCCTGCCCCAGAGCTTACAATCTAAGGAGAGGGGACCCTGCTCCAGAGCTTACAATCTAAAAGGAGAGGGGACCCTGCCCCAGAACTTACAATCTAAGAGGAGAGGGGACCCTGCCCCAGAGCTTACAATCTAAGAGGAGAGGGGACCCTGCCCCAGAGCTTACAATCTAAGAGGAGAGGGGACCCTGCTCCAGAGCTTACAATCTAAGGAGAGGGGACCCTGCCCCAGAGTTTACAATCTAAGGAGAGGGGACCCTGCCCCAGAGCTTACAATCTAAGGAGAGGGGACCCTGCCCCAGAACTTACAATCTAAGAGGAGAGGGGACCCTGCCCCAGAGTTTACAGTCTAAGAGGAGAGGGTTGACACATTAGGTGAGGGTTAATAGAGTATGGGAAGTATCTGGGTGCATGGTGACTGTGGGGAGGTGGTGCATGAAATGTACAGTGGGGGTATTAGGGAGTGAGCTGATACACATTATCTAAAGTAATGTGTTTTTAGAGACTTCTTGTAGGACTGGAGAGTCTGATGTTGTGGGGGAGGGAGTTCCATAGAAAGGGGGCAGCTTGGGTGAAGGCAGGAGTTGGGGGTGCAGGTACGAGTAGCTGATAGCATCAGATTGTTGGGCGAGTGAAATGGTCAGGACGGGATGTACCTGTTAATAAGGAAGGAGATGTAGGCAGCGGCGCGGTTATGCAGAGCTTTGTATGTGACCAATATAATGAATCGGATTCCAAAGGAAACAGGAGCCAGTGTAGAGATTGACAGAGAGGTGAGGTGCTGGATGTGAGGTGGATAAGTCTGGCACAGGTATTCATTACAGACTGCAGAGGGATAATCTGGGATCTTTTAAGGCCAGAGAGAAGGTTACAGTATGCACTTTGGAGTGAAGAACAAAGGAGCAACTTATACCCTAAATGGTGCGGAGTTCGGGAAATCAAAGCAGGAGAAGGATTTGGGAATAATCATAGACTTCAAGCTAAGTAACACAATGTGCAATGTCAAACAGCAGCCGCCAAGGCCAGCAAGGTATCGGCATTAAAAGGGGAGTTCACGCTCACCATGAAAACATAATTTTCCTCTTTATAAATCAATGGTCAGACGCACCTTGAATATGCCGTGTGATTCGGACACCTGAGAGGAGTCTGATAACTATATACGGGGCCTCAGAGGGGTCTGATAACTTTATAACCATATACGGGGCCTCAGAGGGGTCAGATAACTTTATATAAATTATACGGGGCCTCAGAGGGGTCTGATAACTTTATAAATATATACGGGGCCTCAGAGGGGTCAGATAACTTTATATAAATTATACGGGGCCTCAGAGGGGTCTGATAACTTTATATAAATATATACGGGGCCTCGGAGGGATCTGATAACTTTATATAAATATATACGGGGCCTCAGAGGGGTCTGATAACTTTATATAAATATATACGGGGCCTCAGAGGGATCTGATATCTTTATATTAATATATACGGGGCCTCAGAGGGGTCTGATTACTTTATATAAATTATACGGGGCCTCAGAGGGGTCTGATAACTTTATATAAATATATACGGGGCCTCAGGGGTCTGATAACTTTATATAACTATATATACGGGGCCTCAGAGGGATCTGATAACATTATATAAATTATACAGGGACTCAGAGGGATCTGATAACTTTATATAAATATATACGGGGCCTCAGGGGTCTGATAACTTTATATAACTATATACGAGGGGTCTGATAACTTTATATAAATTATACAGGGACTCAGAGGGGTCTGATAACTTTATATAAATATATATGGGGTCTGATAAGATCGTACAGACTTGTGATGAGATTGTACAGACTTTTAAGCAGCGACTGGATGACTTCCTGCAGACACAGAATATTAAGGGAGTTAAAAAACGACTGGATGACTTCCTGCAGACACAGAATATTAAGGGTCATAATATTTAATATGTGGGTAAAAGCTTCTTGATCCAAGGAGAATCTGACGCCATATGGGGGCAAGAAGGAATGTTTCCCCAGTGTGTTGCATATTGGCGAGCGCTTCAGACGGGGGGGGGGTTGCCTTCTTTTGGATCAACAGCAGTAGGTGATGTGTGAAAGGCTGAACTCAATGGACACATGTCTTTTTAGTCAAGGCAGGAGATAATAAGGTGGATAATGCTTGGATGAGCATTTTAGCTGTCTAGGAGGACACCGAGGCAACGAACCTGTGAGGTAGAGGTAATAGTGGCCCATTCACCTCAAGGGAAATGGGTGCAGGAATGTTCGTTTTAGTGGGAGGGAAGATGAGAAGTTCAGTTTCAGAGAGGTTGAGATTTAGGAAACAGGAAGTCGTCCAGTCGGAGAAAGCCGATAGGCCGGCAGTAACACGGTCCAACACGGGAGGAGAGAGATCGGGGGAGGAAAGGTAGATTTGGGTGTTGTCAGCATAGAGGTGATATTGAAATCCATAGGAAGAGATGAGATTGCCAAGAGAGGCAGTATAGATTGAGAAGAGTAGGGGGCCCAGGTCAGAGCCTTAAAGGTACCCCAACTGAGAAGAACCGGTGGTGAAGAGGCGCCAGCGAAGGAGATAATGAAGGAGTGAAGAGAAAGATACGAAGAGAACCAGGAGAACGGTGTCACCGAGGCCAAGCTGACACAGCGTGAGGAGCAGGAGAGAGTGATCAACAGTGTTGAATGCAACAGAAAGATCATGAAGAATAAGGAGGGAGAAGTGACCTTTGGTTTTGGCAGCAGCTAAATCATTAGTCACCTTGGTCAGAGCAGTCTCATTGGACGCTGGGAGCAAAAGACGAACTGGTGCGGATCGAGTATAAAGTTAGCAGAGAGAAAACCGGTGAGCTGGTTATAGACCAGACCTTGTAAGATTTTGGAGGCAAAGGGGAGCATAGAGATGGGACGGTAGTTTGAAACGGAGGTGGGGTCAAGAGATGCTTCTTCGGAATGAGGGTGATCAGAGCATGTTTGAATGCAGAGGGGAAGAGTCCAGAGGAGAGGTTCAAAATATGAATCATAGCAGGGACAATGTATGGTAGAACAGACTGAATAAGGTGCGAGGGGTTGGGGTCAAGTGGACAGTTGGGCGGGCACCAAGACCTGAGAACTTTTGAGACCTCCTCCTCTGAGACCGGAGAAAAGGAAGACATAATAAAAGAGGGGGCTGGGAGTGAGAGAGTCAATGGGGTAGAGTGGTTAATGGAAGGGCAGTGAAGAAACTTGTAGTCTGTTTATTAATGTTATAGTTGTAGTCAGCAAAGCTGACAGCAGTGAGATCTGTGGAAGTGGCGCATCAACAAATTGAAAGTATGAAACATGCATTAGAACCATTTTTATATAGGTAGGGCATTAAATAAAAATTGATTGGGAACTAACAAACATAAATAATGAAAACCGAGATGGAAAAATATTCACCTCCGTGTCTTTAATGAAATGTAGTCTGCCTTCCCATCAGACATTAAAACCGTGGACTTTACTGGATGCACGGAGGCTTGTATTGTGCCAGTTAAAAGCATCAGGAATTCTAGAATAAAATGTGAGGAATAAGATGAAAATAAAATTCCCCGGCCCAATCCGCTGTGTGCCATAAATTTCCAGATGTTCCTACCAATATGACGGAAAGTTTGGATTTTAATTAAGACCCGAAAGGGAGTATTTACTGTCTGTCTGTTTTTTTTTATTACTCCCCACAGCAGCAAGCGTTAACCAGGAAAGCACAATCTATCCTCTACATGGGGATGACCCCATCCTCGGTATTCACAGACCAGCCCCCTCAGTTTATCCATAAAAGGTTGTGCACAGAGTAGAAAGCCATCTTGCTCGTCAATTTATTGTATTTGAGTGTGTGTTTTGGTGCATGCTGTGACGGAACCGTTCTCTTCCGTCTGTCCTGACTCTCCAGACACCCATTCGTTGCGGTCAGCCCGGCTACTGGGAGCGCTGTCCTCAGCGCCTCGAGCAGCTTGACCCGCCTGCTTCTGTTCCTCTGCCCTGGAGCCGTTAGGAATTTCATTCCATTTTCCTCGGAACAGTCACACGTGGATGCCAAAACAGCCTCCAGCAACACCGGGTACAAACGCTCTTCGGTGCAAAATATATCAGGGGCAATGACTCGACCCCCTGTTGTGCTGCTCTCCTCCATGGTGGGCAAGTGGGTGCTGGCAGCTCGTAGCAGGGACAGCTCACCTTGCAGCCGCTGGCACTGTGCTTGCGTCCCATCAAGCTCGGCCTTCAGGTGACTGGTAGTGCCCTGGTGCTCCTGCGCTGATACATCCAGTTGGTGTGTCAGGCGGCTCACCTCCTCCTCGCTTGCCTTGACTTCAGCGAGGCTCTCATTCCGAGCTGCATCAGTTTCTAGCAGCTGGTGTTGGCACAGCTGGAGTTGGTTCTGGAGCAGCTGTATTTCCTCTTGCTGCTCATGGGCCCGTGCCTGCATAGTGTCTCGGGAGAGCTGTGTCCGCTGTAATTCCAGTTCACAGTTCTCCAGGCGAATTTTAAAAGCAGTCCTTTCTGTCTGTAGAGCAGCTCTGGTTTGCCGTTCAGCCTCTAGTTGCTCAATCATTATACGGGAGCAGTGCTCCAGCTCCTCTATTTGCGCATGGGCTCCACTGTGCTCCGTGTGCAGGGTGTTGGTAGTGTCCTCGCAGGCACAAACCTGAGCCGACAGTTGTCGTATAGTGGCTGCCTGTTCTCGTGCTTCATTGCAGTGGAAATCTCTCTCCTCCATGACAGTTCGCAGTTTATCCTGATGGTCCTGTAATGTCTCTGCCAGGGCCAATAGCTCTGCCCGAGCATCACGCAAGTCAGCCTGTAATGAGCTGACCAGATCGTCCATGGTCTGTGTGGTCCCATCTCTCATGAGGGGAACAGCCTGGGTGGCAGTCTCTCCAGTGCCCCGATACTGCACGCTGGAAGATGGCTTAATTCTGTAATCCCCGGGCTGTGACGGTGTTTTGCTCTGCTCTGCTTTAACTCGGCCGCCCCTCTTTTTCTTCCGTTTCCCGCTGGCTGATGGGGGGAGGCTTCCTCCAGGGGTCTCAAGGACTGGTAGCTGGGCTGCAGTCTGCAAACTTTTTAAGTCCATTTCGAGTGCCCATTCCTCAGCAGCGAGTCCCTTTAGCACGGGCCAAAAGGCAAAGTCCTCATAAACGTCCAGGTAGCGCCCCTGGATGGCGCACAATTCTGCATGTCTGGCAGCTTGTGGACTGCCATAATTGTCTCCCCCCTTAAAGTAGATCCATGCTGGGCCAGGACCGCGCAACACATAGCCTGGGGGAGGCTTCTCGTCAGCTTCCCAATCCTCCTCACTCACACATTGCAGCAAGTCCTTGTATTTGCACTCTAGATCGAGTGCGGCACGCAGCCAGTGCACCAATTGGTCTCCATGGCTCACAGTGGGCTGAGGCCCCAACACTTGGGGTCTCCACAGCTGAATGTCCTCTGTGATTCTCTGCTCATACAGAATAAATGAGCTGTCCTGATCCATAGTCCTCTGTAGACTGTTTTCTTTCACCGCAGGCAAAAACCTCTGCGGTCTCTCTCAGCAGGGACACATCTCCACCGCTCCGGGTTGCACCACACTTGTGCCTTTGACCCTTTCTTCAATATTCGTTCCTTCCATGGCTCTCCAGCAGGTCCTTCAGGGTGTCCTGCTTGCAGGCTGTATAGTTGGGCATCTCGGGGTGTATTGGTGTTGGAGAGCCTCTATCCACACCGCTTGCCACCAATGTGACGGAACCGTTCTCTTCCGTCTGTCCTGACTCTCCAGACACACCTTCGTTGCGGTCAGCCCGGCTACTGGGAGCGCTGTCCTCAGTCCCTCGAGCAGCTTGACCCGCCTGCTTCTGTTCCTCTGCCCTGGAGCCGTTAGGAATTTCCAGAAGGCCGCTCGGTGCCTTCTGATGTTGAGTATATAGTGTAGCGTCGCTGAAATAAAAACACCAGGCGTGGCTGTATGCTTTAAAACAGGATTCTCTCTCTCTCTGAGCTCTGAGAGTTCTCTGACTTTTAATGAACAAAACGCCACCATTTATGCTGAAGTCCAACAGTCATAATTTGCATAAATGACGCACCTCCTCCTACCAATATACTAATTACATTATGTCAGTTATTTACAATAAACATTCTTTACATTCTTTAGCCTTCAACTCACACAACATTTGTATAATCCATTGTTCTAACACATCAGATTAAACACAAACACTATCACAGATCCCTTGAATTAAACATGCAGCTAGATAAGGGGAAAAGCCCTGTTGCATAAATTACACAGCATTAAAGCTTGTTTACTGGCTATACAGAAACACATTTACCTACAGGAATATAAGTATATTTAAAACCAAAGCTATGCCATTTTACACTAAACTCATATAATAAGGATACATTGTAAAATACACCACCCTTCAATAAAACCACATAGTAAGAACATAAAATTGTCCATACAATTTGAAACGCAAAACCGAGGGAAAAGTAAAAATGGTCTTTAAAACAGCCAAGTCAGTTTCTTGTGGCTCGCTGAGGAGTGCCAGTTGTCAGCTCCGTGATACATGCTTCCTCTGATATGATAAGGCCCACTGTTTGCCTCCACACAGTCAGCGACTCTAAAACCTTGGCCCGCTTTGCAACCTCAAATGGTCCCTAGGCCTGTTATAGACCCTGCTCCAGCAGTTCCTTCCAATGTGCCCCCTTTTAGGGCTATAGCCTGTGTCAAGTCACAATGGTTCTGCTCCTCGAGGAGCTGCCATCACTGCCTTACCATGATGGTGAGTTTGTCGGCTCAAAAGAGCAGTGGGGCGCAACCAGTGGTCTCTGATAAACCGCTCATTCCCACAGGTCAGGCCCTACTCCAAGCTTAGAATGACTCAGAGAGTGAGGAACTAAAGCCAGGTGAGGATGAGGAAGTCATTGAACTTCACATCCCAGATGATACCGATATGATGGTCGATGAGGAGCATGGCACCCTCCACCTTCAGAGCTCTGATTATTCTCGATCCACAGAGCAACCTATGTTTGATTTCTCGGACATGCTACTCCCCAATTCCACAGCGTGGACTCCGCAGCCACATGTGGAGCAATGGGTGGACCTAGCTGTCATCAGCTGATGGGTCCAGGGATCTGTGTCTTTTAGGCAGAGCTTAATGCGGCTGAATGCCTTAAAACTATATTGTTCAAGATGGACCCTCCATTGTCCACTATGTCCACCAAAGATTTGGGCGTTAAAGCTCAGGGTCTCCTGCTTGGGGAGTCCTTCATTAAAACTATGGGAATGTATGCAGATATGTTTACCGGTCTCTGAAGAAAGTTGAGACATCCATTAAAGTGTTTGCCTCAATAGAGTTTTTGGCAGGGTTGGCAGTACCAGGGACCAATCTGCCGGCCGGGCGGGTTTCTCTCACATCACTCCTTCCAAGGTTACTATACTGGATAACATAACGAGTACAAATAACGGTGTGCCGTAATGCAGACAGGGCAGGAGAATAACATGGAAACAAACACCTGAGGAACACACTAGAACCAATAAACAAAGGAAAAGAGGGGGGGATAACTTGCCACGTGAGGAAATGGTGCAATGGCGGAAACACGTTAATTGATCTCTACGCTGCCCCCTGCCCAAATATTAAAGAAACTAACTGCAAAATGTCGTCTAGGGAAGCAGATGTGAGACTGTAACGTATTTACAAACAAGACCAGATCTGCCAGGAGCAAGAAGAGTTCTTTGTGAATCATTCCTGATTGACCAAGGTCCCAGGAAGTTTCCATGCCATAAGATGAAGGGACGTGGAAAGAATGAGCTTGTGAAGGGATATAGAGATAGTAAATATATTAAGATTTGAATTTATGTAATTTATTAATTAACCTCAAATTTATTTTTTTATATATATTTTCGTAATATTGTGATTATGATTTAATAGTGGTGTAATTGTTTGTGGTGAGGAATGTTTCGGTCAGTAGGTGCGCACTAGCCCAATATTTCTAAATGGCCACGCCGAGACCCTGCTGAGGCAGAGAATCACCTCAGGTGTAAGGTTTCGTGGTGTCGCCAGTATTACTATATCCTGAATATAGCCTTGGCAGCACTTAGCTCATATGTCTTGCCTTGCTATGAATCCACAGGCCTGTTCTCCAAGACCGCTTTCCCTCACTATATGTCTAATTGGCACTGGCTGGTCCTCCATGAAAAGGGACTACTCCCACATCCAGCTCTTTCATTGTGGCCCTTGTCTTTACAAAGTGAATATCTGTCTGCAACCTTGTCATGCCCCATGATTAGGATTTATTGTATATTTTTTCTGTTGAATCTGCCTTTGCTGCTTACATGCTATTGATTTCATAGTTATTTTGTCTCTGCTGGGCATCCTTAGCTTTCTGCATCAAACTAGTTCCACCCCTCTGCTCTGTGTCTTGTTTTTAGTTACTTCCTGGTCACATAGCAGCCATTCTGTGCTCACTGCTAGACAAATCTAATGTCTTTCTACCTGTATTACTGTACACTATTCATGAGTGTCAGTCTGATCATTAAACTCTTCAACTGGATTCATCTTTCTACGTGTCAGTTTTGCAGAGTTGAAGCTATCTGCTGAACTTCATCGTGTGAGTACTGGTCAAATACAGACAGCTAGTCTAAAGCACCCACGCCTCACAGCTTTGCTTACGGAAGCAGAATAGTAAAAAGACAATTACTGTCCAGCATTACTGCTGTTAGTAAAAGTCATTAATAGCATCTGCAGCGGGAGTACGCAGCTTTCAGTGAACCAGCAGTGAAAGGCTATAACACCAGCTTGCAGCGCAAGTAAACAGCCTTAAGTGTAAGCATGGCCAGGCCCATCTTTAATATTGATTGGACCCTGGGCAGACATTTTCTTGGGCCCCCCCCCCCCGAAAGCCCGTCCACCACATAATTTTGTTCTCCACCCCCAACACCCCCCCCCCAAAAAAAACACAAACATCATGGACTTGTCACAAAAAGCTTTAATAATGTTTAGATTGTAACCTCACAGAAGCGGCTCCTCTATATCTGTCATTCTCCATATAATCACACTTTGATGTGTCTGTCACTGGGCAGCGATTTGCTGAGTATTGGGACCAGAGGACTAGGATTGGCTGTGACGCGTCAGCCATTGGCTGCTTCCTCTCATAGACTAGCAGCAGTCATATAAAAGGGGCATAAGGAGTGTATGATTAAGACCTTAGGGTCGAAACGTCACACCACTTTTGTTTGATGGGGCTTGCTGTTCCCGAATAAAACACTTTATTTTCACTTGAGATCCTGCTTTTTCATCTTTATTGCTACCCATCTGGACTGGCGGCGTCCTACCATAGCAGTGACCTCGTGGATATCGTGGATTTAAGGTGGGGCTCCTCCTTGTGTGTACCGCGGTGTTTTCTATTTGCAACGGGTTAAGGTTGTCCAAAACGCAAAACACATACACACACACACACATTTCAGTATCAACGCATTACCCCTTTATATAAAATATACTCTCTTTGGGCCTGTAAGGACTGTAACTTGTGTCAGTGTGAGTTCATGTGTATCTGCAGTGTCTGCAGATTAAATCTCAGGGCATGCCATGTTTTGGACCACAGAGGGTTAATTTACTCCTGAACATGATCCCTCCTCTTATAAACAAATTTACATGAATCATGAAAAATAGAAGCCCGGGCACCATCTACGACAGTGGGCAAAAGGATGGGGGTCCCTGCTCCACAGCCCCAAATTAAACAAATTGAATAAAAACACGAAAACCCGCAATATTACATCAAGTGGATTAATTCCAGCACCAAAAAGGACGACGTGTCGACCAGGACTGGTCTTTGTCAAGTCTTGACAAAGACCAGTCCTGGTTGAAACGTCATCCTTTTTGGTACTGGAATTAATCCACTTGATGTAATATTGTGGGTTTGAGTTTTTATTCAAGCAGCAGCACAGGGAGCGACCCAGAGGAGCAGTTACCATCACCTCGTGATGAACCCAATCATTTCGCTGATCCGGACTTTCCATGGGGCCTACATTGTGTCTCCTCATATATTACCAGCAGGAAAAAGAAAAAAGCAGGACCTCCAGCAGAGTAAAGTGTTGAAAATCTTTATTCAGGGACAGCAGACACCATGAAAAAGCAGTGACGTTTCGACCCGAAGGTCTTAATCATAATCATGTATGATTAAGACCTTCGGGTTGAAACGTCACTGCTTTTTCATGGTGTCTGTTGTCCCTAAATAAAAATTTTCATCACTTTATTCTGCTGGAGGTCCTGCATTTTTCTTTTTCCTGCTGGCGTTTGGGGCTTGCGGCGTCCCTGCTTTGTGGTGACCTCGTGGAGTGCTTGGCTTGGGCTCCCCCCTGACAGAGACCGTGGCGCTTTGGTTTTGTGTCCTCATCCATTACTGTCCTCCCTCTTAATTAACTTTAAAACAAAAACATAAGGATTTTAGTCAAACGCCGGCCCTCTAGCACCAGTAGATACAATCCGGTGAAGCAATATTGATTATAATCATTAGAATTATAGTTCTAGAAGACTGACATACATAATTTATAAAAGCGTTAACAACTAAGCGAGAAATAGAATAATGTGCTTCCCTGTGCAGGGAATCCTTCCAGACCAGGCAGCACTGTCTCTTCTGACTCCTGCGTGCAACGGGGGTAACTTGGCTGTCTGTCTGCGCGATGCCTCACATCACGCACAATAATGTGCGGTGTGTATGAGCGTATCACAGAATCCACTGCAATAAAACTCACAGTAATGTACAATGCGTATTAGCGTGACACTTACCCCGGCTAGGTGTAGATAAGATCATGGCACTAATACCCAGGCAGATACTCCTGCAGGGTATGGAATGAAATGTCAGGTCTCTGGTGTATAGATAGAGGTCAGCCTGGCGTAGGTAATGTCTGGGTGCCACAGTACATTTAGATGCCCCTCCATTCCAGGGCATCAGTAATCAGCGTATTAAGGTAGTTACCCCCTTCCTGGGTATAAATAATGCCTGGGTATCAAAGTACCTACACAAATCCTGCAGCACAGCGGTTTTAAGTGGGTTCCATAACTCATTTAGATACCCCTGAACTTGTATGGTAGAATCTGGATGCCCTGGCACATTCACATACCCCTGTGTGGGTTTCAGAGCAATTCATGATGAACTTTAAATTAATGGGTAAGCTGGGAGGTGCATTCTGCTGCAACTGGAAAGCCACAGGTTATATGTTACCCTGTCAGGCACCACACGGTGCCCATACCCTGTGCATTGAGCAGATCAGACTGCCCTGCAGGACCTGATATCACCCACCTCTATGCCATGCAGGCTCCCTGCACCCTCTGTGCCATGAAACCCAGACCATGTGTTTGGGAAAGTTCTCCTCCTCTGCCATGTATGAGATGCTGAGGAGCCCACACACAATCAATCACTTGCATGAAGTAACTCACCAGCAGAGTCTTCATGTTGTGTACCTCCAGCAAGCACGGCTGACAGCTAGGTACCCTGCACTCTCCTAGCTGCTGCTTCCAGTGTATTGTGTGAAAGGCAGGGGTAGGAACTGGGAGGGGGAGAGATGCAGAGGTAGGGAGACAGGAGCAGGGGCTGGGATGACTGAAGCAGAGTGCAATGTAGAATGTTGTGAGAATGCAGAGCATACTCACAGCCCAAGCTGGGGGGACTCCTGCCTCCCACTGGCCTCCACGCTGCTCAGCGGCAGCGCTTGCTTCTCTGCCTCTCCACATGCTGTTCCCCCTGAAAAAGTTGGCGCCGGTTTACTGTCACTGTCTGGGTGCCACCTGATGACATCACCAGAGCATTGCATGCCGGGATATGTAGTTCTACACTGGTTGTCTTCAATCTACCAGAAAACCAGTGAACTACATCTCCCGGCATGCAATGCTCCGGTGATGTCAGCAGGCGACAATCAGACAGTGATTCATACCGGACTCGGAGCTGAAAATTAACAAACGGATTCGGCGGCAGGTATTTACGCAGGCCCAAGGGACAGCTGCTTTGGGCCCCTCAACAATGACTGCGCCCGGGGCGGCTGCCTTTTTTGCCCCGCCTTAAAGACAGCCCTGAGCATGGCAGACAGAAGAAGCCCTCTAACATCACAGGAAATGCAACTTGTTTTAGATGTGGAAGTAATGAATATAAATCCACTCAGAAGCAAATGCAATACAAAACCTACATGGAAGATTACTGGAACACTTATGGACATAAACTATGAGAAATCACAGCAAATATCATGGCTTTGGGAACAGGTGAGGAGTTATGTCTCCACCATCAGACACCCGGTTTGTGACGGATCTTTACTAAAGGGAGTTTTAGGACAGCTTTCTACAGCTCATGCTCAATATCTTGCCCACTGTCACATTTATGTCTCTAATTTAGAGAAGATAAATTCTGAACAGGCTTTACAAGAAATAGATGAATTAAAATGTCTTAATTCAGAAAGAGACAATTTAGTACATCAGGCCAGAGTAAATGCAGAAGAGAGAATTGCCCAACTCCAAGAGACTGCTTCCCGCATTTCTGCATCTAGGAAAAATTCAAATAGCTCACGTCTTTCAAGGTCAAAATCCTCACAATATTCAAAGAGCTCATCAATTAGTCTGCAGCTTATTCAAACCCGG
The DNA here is from genome assembly GCA_009667805.1 of Leptobrachium leishanense. NCBI lineage: Eukaryota > Metazoa > Chordata > Amphibia > Anura > Megophryidae > Leptobrachium > Leptobrachium leishanense. The sequence continues at coordinate 125,148,900 of CM019072.1, read as the reverse complement.
GCAAATGCAGAGACTATGAAGATACAGGAGGCCTTTGCAAAAAGGAAAGCAGAGATGGAGACGGGCGCCACTCGCGAAAAATCAGAAAGGAAAGCAGAAATGGAAATGGCCGCCGCTCGCAAAAAGGCAGAAATCGAAACGGACGCCGCTAGCAAAAAAGCAGAAATGGAAATGGGCGCCGCTCGCAAGAAAGCAGCCATGGTAACGGAAGAAGCTCACAAAGGAGCAGAAATAGAAGCTCTAGAGAAACAGTGTGAGCATGCCACAGCCATAGCAACACTGAGCATCCTAGAACAAGCTGCTGGGGGAAGTGAAAGAGACAGCATCAGCTTATGCAAAATGGATATGGAAGATTCCGTTAGCCCACCAGAGACTATGTACTAAAAGCAAAACAGTGAATCTCTCATAACATTAAATGTTCCTGACAACCTTCCAAAACAGGGAAAAGACTCTGTAGCAGTATCCTGCATCCAAGCAACTCCTCAAAAGCCTAGCAACCATACAGCTATAAAACCATGCCTACAGAAGAAATGGTCGGTGCCCAAGCCTGTACCATTACCAGTTAACCAATGCCAAAACCAGAAAATCAGTGGTTTCCCCCAAACCAGTGTGTCAACAATGTTAAAGTACGTATCTGGTGGCGCAATGGGGGTCACTCTTGGGTACTCTTAGGAGTAATTGATAGTCCCTAGGGGTCCTGAGATGCAGTTGCATGGCGGAATATGGTCTTATTTACACGTAGAACATAAGTAAGTGTGGGCACATAGGTGAAAGAATGGTGGTTCGAGAGGGGGGCGCACATTGAGAGGTAATGCATTTTCGCAGCTATTTTAGAATGATAGGAATAATAGAGCTTCCCTAGGGGTCCTGAGACCCAGTTACATGGCGGAATGTGGTCTTATTTACACGCATGACAGAGGTAAGTGTGGGCACACAGGTGAAAGAATGGTGGTTGGAGAAAGAGGGAGCAGAGTGAGAGGTAACGCATTTTCGCAACTATGTTAGGTGTAATTGAGGGTTTTTATTGTTATGGAATAAAACTTTATTATGGTAAAGCTTTCCACATCAAACAAAATAAATACAATCCGTAAGCACAGCTTTGGCATTATTTATAAAGACACCTTTTTATTTATTTAATTATTGCAATTGCAGTAATTATGATACATAAAGGGTGAGCCAGTCAAACCTGCATTTTTGAAATTACTGTAAAAAATAAACGGATGGATATTTCAAAATTTTATTGTTACTATCTTAATGTACATTAAAAAGCATTTAAGAAACAACATTCACCTTGCTTGAATGGAGTGGTTTTTGATGGAGTTGTTGAGGGTTTTCATCACTCCAATATCGGAAATTTTGTTTATTCACAAAACCAGAGAGATGGAAATGTGCCTCATCGCTCATCCACAGATTGTGAACAAGGTCCTCATTTTCATCAAACATGTCCAACAACGTTTGAGAAAAACGCCGTCGAGCTGCAAAATCGTTTTCATTCATAGCCTGAACAACCTGAATTTTGTATGGGTGATGGTGTAAATCTAACCTCAAGATTCTTCGGACGCTCGTGTTTGCCATGCCAAGCGCAGCACTCTGTCGACGTGCCGATCTCCGAGGGCTTCTTTCCACAGCAACTCTCACGCGGTCAATATTCGCGGGAGTTCGCACTGATCTTGCACTGCCACCCCTTCTGCTTCTCGTTTCACCAATTGCTTCAAAGTTTGTCACCCACAATTTGATTGAATTAACAGACGGCACTGGCTTATTTCGATTAATTTGAAAATTCTTCCGGAAACGACGCTGAGCGGCTGCATAACTACCACTTTGGTAAAACACTTTCACAGCGAATGAACGTTGTTGTTTAGACCACTGCTCCATGACGACTGAAATGCTTAGTTGTGGGGGACACAATGGTAACCTTGCTAACTCGCTCCGCCCACTTTCACGGCTCTCCCGCCCTTTTCAAAAATGCAGGTTTGACTGGCTCACCCTGTATATATGTATGTATATAAATGTTAGAAAACTGTGCATATCCACATACATTACTAAAAATGACACATTATGAAATTGATAAAAGCTCGTTGCTTTACCTTGAAAAATTAACATTGTTTATATGAAGCAAAGTAAATGTATTACAAAGGGGAAAATGTTACTGTTTTTTTTTCTCAAAGGTTCATGTAGGGTTTTAGATTGAAGCGTTAATAGAGGGCTGCACGGCTTTGGAGGTATTTGTGATATGTATTCTGCAAGCATCACAGGAATGGCCACGGTCCAGTGATGATAGAGATAGCTGCTTTGTCACCAGACACAGTGATCATACAGGAAACAGAACTCGAGTGAGAATAAAAGACCAGGACACAAATTCTGTCTTGGGTGTTTCTTATTACTCTGGCAAATTTCATACATTCAGTCAGTTTTGTCAAAATAGGAGTGTCACAAATTCATGGATTACAAGCCAGTAAAGAATCAATACGTCAGTAATATAGGAAACATGTTTTTTCTACTTTGGGCAGTACCTAGACTTACACAAACATTTCCTATCCTTGCCTAGTAGGCACGACTAAATTGACATCACAGCTATATCCTGTTCTTGGAATAAGAATGTTCTATGGGATGCATTAACAATAACCATGTGTATCCCTCCCTTCCTCTCGGCCAGCCAGCCAGCCTCTCTAGTTTCAAGAGGAAGTGGAGATGAATAAAAAATTTGCACTCCTTAATAAAAAACAGGAAGCCAAGAGAAAGACCAGACTCAGCATTACTTCATGAACACATTAGGTATTTGCTGAGCAGTCAATCAGGGCCTATATATTTATATAGCTATCAAATATCACTAGAATATAGAAATATGTATACAGTGAATTAGCTACCATATTTCAAAATTCCTCTCAATTTTGTACAGGGGTTCTTGAGAGGTGCAGTCACGAAGGGTTAATGTTAAATCAGGGCTGCAGGGTTAATTTGGGATTACATTGTGAAGGGTTAATAGAGGGCTGCAGGGTTTTGTGAAGGGTCGAGTTCTGCAGTGAGTAAAGGTTATGTAGCTGGGGATGAATGGCTTAATGTGCAGTGAGAGTTAAGTGGTCTGGGCAGGGAATGAATGGGTTAATATGCAGTGAGTAAGGGTTAAGTAGTTGGGGATGAATGGGTCAATGTGCAGTGAGGGTTAAGTAGCTGGGGATGCATGGGTTAATGTGCAGTGAGGGATAATTAGCTGGGGTTGGGGATGAAAGGGTTAATGTGCAGTGAGGGTTAATTATCTGGGGCTCGGATGAATGGGTTAATGAGCAGTGAGGGTTAAGTAGCTGGGGCTGGGGATGAATGGGTTAATGTGCAGTGAGGGTTAAATAGTTGGGGGTGAATGGGTTAATGTGCAGTGAGGGTTAAGTAGCTGGGGTTGGGGATGAATGGGTTAATGTGCAGTGAGGGTTAAGGGGCTGGGATGAATGAGTTAATGTGCAGTGAGGGTTAATTAGCAGGGGTTCGGGATGAATGGGTTAATGTGCAGTGAGGGTTAAGTGGCTGGGGATGAATGGGTTAATGTGCAGTGAGGGTTAAGTAGCTGGGGATGAATGGGTTAATGTGCAGTGAGGAAAAGTATATAACCTGAATTGGCGCATATGATGCTTTCTGGGATCCTGGAGTCCCTCGTGTATATGGAAGAAATAATAAACAATAATAGTGCAATACAGCAAATATTATTTTAGAGCTATTAAATGGTGCTAAGATTATCCCACTCACAAGTGTAGAGTCTAGTCACTGGCTCTGAGTGGGTCCAGGCCTGCAGGTATATTGTCTTCAAATGCTTCTCAGGTGACCCCCACCTTGTAAAGAGTGCTTTATCCGGGATCATGTAAGAGAGAAGGAAGACAAAGAACTCCTTGTGCAAATCTGCAAAGGTTCTCGATATGGTGTTCCAGTGGTTTTGTACTCACATTTCGTTCTAAGGGTACACGCTCATGGGTTAATTCTGGTGAAGGGAAACCCAAAGGAAAACCGTCATGAATCCAAAGAATGAACGCAACAGCAACAGGGATAATAAAATAAAATTTATTTAAAATATAAAAACATGCTCCAGAACGCGTTTCGCCGCATTGAGGAGTAGCGGCTTCATCAGCTGGTAGCAAATGTATGGACCTAGCACATATTGGAAATCTATAGACATTGGCCCACCTCTATCAAACAAAGTTTGATAAAACACAATTGACCCCTTAGAGACCGCGGACGTACCATGTACGTCACGGCCGCGGGTCTCTTTTAGACCCGCTGACGTACATGGTACGTCCTGCGGTCTTTTGAGCGCTGGAAGCGATCGGATCGCTTCCAGCAGCTCAAACGCCATTGCAGGCTGCCTGGGAGTCCAGGCATCCATGCAATGGCGGTTAGAAGTGCCGGGGCACCTTGTGATCGCTCCCCGGGAGCGATCAACATCCGGTTTGACCGGAAAGGTGCCCCGCACTTCTACAGAGCGCTGGAAGCGATCGGTATCGCTTCCAGCTGCTCTGAGTATATTGCAGGGATGCCTCGACATCGAGGCATCCTTGCAATATGGTTACCTGCCGCCGGTCCGTCTGTGATCACTCCCCCCCGAGCGATCACTTCCGGTAGCGGCAGGAAGTACTGAGTGCCACGAGGTATCGTGGCACTCAGTGCAAAAAAGATCACATAAGTGATCAGGTGCTCTGCTGGGTGCCTCGAGGGATCAAGGCACCCAGCAGACTAAAAAAAGTGTAAAAAAAAGTAAAATAAATAAATGGTATAAAAGAAAACTGACAGCCAAGATGGCGCTGCCCTTCTAAGGGCAGGGTCATCTTGGGGCTGTGTGGGATGTTCCTAGCCTGCCTCATCAGAGAGGCAGGCTAGCAACATCCAATCAGAAGTTATAAAAAATCAAAATAAAATTTCTAATTTGTCAGGTCAGGTCAATATTTTGTAAATATTGGCCGTGACCTCTGTGATTCTCCCTCCCTCCCTCTCCTCACTTGTGTTTTGGTGAGCGAGAGAGAGAGATCAGATTTGACAGGTTAGAGATTTTAGGTAGATTTAGTGAGATTAAAAAAATTGAGGCAGATTTAGAGAGATTTTAGGGAGATTTAGAAGAATTGAGGCAGGTTTAGAGGGATTTAGAGAGATTTAAGTGTTTATTTGTATTTTCTTGTGAAACCCAACGGTTCTTCTAAGAACCAATAATCCGCTTATATATATAATAATTATAAAATTTTATAATCTATTATATATAATGTCTGAGAGGGTGTACAGCGCCGAGGAGGCATATGCCATCCTGGCGTCAGAATCTGAGGCATCTGCGTCGGACTCAGACCCAGATTTTGACCCCGCTAACTGCTCAGAGACCTCACTAGATACATCATCTACGCTGGCTGATGTATCTCCTAGTGATGTTTCTGATGCAGATCCTGGGCCACCACCTGCCAGCAGGAGACGCACAGCTCCAGCTGAGGAGTGGGTAGTGGCTCATCGCCAGAGGCCAGATATCCCTCCTTTCACGGCAAATCCTGGCATCAATATTGATGTTGCAGGATTTACCGCCACACAGTTTTTGCAGGTGTTTATGGGGGATGATTTGTTGGGCCACATCGTGGCCCAATCAAATCTGTATGCCCATCAGCATTGTGCTGCGAAGCCAGACTCCTACTTGGCAAGGCAGCAATGGACCCCGCTAGATGTGCCAGAATTTCTGAAATTCTGGGCACTTACTATGCTGATGGGCATCATAAAGAAGCCCTCAATTCGCTCCTACTGGAGCAGTAGCCCCATCTGCTCTACCCCCATTTACCCCCAATCATTGTCACGTAGAAGGTATGAAAACATTTTGCGTTTCATGCACTTCAGTGACAACAGCCTGTGCCCTCCTAGAGAGCATCCCCAGTTTGACAGGCTGTATAAAATCCGCCCCCTGATTACCCACTTCGCCGCCAGGTTTGCAGAGGCTTATACACCTGGAAGGAATATCTGCGTGGATGAATCCCTAATGAAATACAAGGGAAGGCTGGGATTCAAGCAGTATATTCCTTCCAAACACTCCAGGTATGGAGTGAAGGTGTTAAGCTCTGTGACAGCGAGAGTGGGTATACTCAGGCCTTCCGGGTGTACGAGGGAAAGGATAGTAGCCTTGACCCTCCAGGTTGCCCAGAACACATGGGAACCAGTGGCAAGAATGTGTGGGACCTACTTTTTCCCCTGCTGAACAAAGGGTATCACTTGTATGTTGATAATTTTTATACGAGTGTCCCTTTGTTCAAGCTGCTGTATTGTTTTGATACAGCAGCATGCGGTACTGTTCGCAAGAACTGCGTAGGTTTCCCAGCACAGCTTGTCCGCACCCGGTTAAAAAGGAGGGAGACCTCAGCTCTGCGCCAAGAAGAGCTGTTGGCGTTCAAGTACAGAGACAAGAAGGATGTATACCTTCTATCCACCATCCACACTGGGTCTGTGGAGGTCTCTGTACGTGGCAGAGCTGAGCGCATCAGGAAGCCAGTGTGCATCAAAGCCTATAACCGGCATATGGGTGGGGTTGATCTGGAAGATCAGCTGCTCCAGCCCTACCAGATTATGCGGAAGTCAAGGGCCTGGTACAAAAAGGTTGCAATTTACCTGATGCAAATTGCAACCCACAATGCCTTTCTGCTCTGCAAAAAGGCAAACCCCGGAGTGACGCTGTCCTTTTTACAGTTTCAGCTCCAGGTCATTTCGGGGTTTTTGTACCAGGATGCACCTGCTCCCCGGACGGTGATGGGGGACAGAGTTGGGGCTACACATTTTATTTATAAAATCCCCCCTACTGAGGGCAAACAGAAACCCCAAAAAAGATGCAGGGTGTGTTTCAAGAGGGGGCAGAGGAGAGACACAATCTTTTACTGCCCAGAATGCCCTGGACAACCCGGTCTGTGTCTTGGGGACTGTTTCAAGATATATCACACTGTGCGTGATCTGTGATTTTTTTTTTCCTTTCTATTTTTTCTTACAGTCTAGTTAGTTCAGTTTAGTTTATTTTTCTTTTACTGCACCAGACTTTTACATTTTATTCGTACATTTTTATGTTCTACAATTGGTGCTGTATTTTGCCAAAATCTTTGCACACCTATGCATGGGGGGAATGGGTGTACTCAGGAGACCTTGCAGAAAACAACCTGGAGAGTTTTCATGCAGTAACAAACAACAGTGTCTCCTAAATCACAGTCCAAATCTAATGTGGGCGTAAAAATCTGAAAATTGAAAAATTACCGCCACACACCTTCTCAAATGTTTTGGGCTAAAACCGTTGCATCCATGGCATCAAAGCACTCCATATGCAATACCTTGGGGTGTCAACATAACAAATATAAACAATTTTCTGGCAATAATTCAAACTGGGGTATGCGGTAGACCCAAAACCAAAGATAGGCCTAGCTGAAGAAATAATCTCAATTTCAACTCCAATGACAAAGTCATAAAAATTGTATTTGAACCTTCCCAAAATCCTGGCAAACCTATGCATGGGGGGCATGGGTGTACTCAGGAGACCTTGCAGAAAGCAACCTGGAGAGTTTTCATGCAGTAACAAAGAACAGTGTCTCCTAAATCACAGTCCAAAACTGATGTGGGTGTGAAAATGAAAAATGACCACCAAACAGTATCCAATTTGTTTGGAGCAAACCGTTGCATCCATGGCATAAAAACACTCCATTTACAATACTTTGGGGTGTTAGCTTACCAAATATATGCACGTTCATAAAATTGGGGTATGTAAAAAGGCCCCTAAAAAGAAGATAAGCAAAGAAGATACTGTATGTCAAATTAGAAAAATGACAAGCACATGTCAAAAGATTGGCGTAGCACCCCAAAAACAACAGAACAAATCTATATATGGGTGGTATCACTTTACTCAGAAGATGTTGCTGAACATATTTTTTTTTTTGTTTTTGGCAGTAACCCATAACTGGATTTGACAATTCATGCCTAAAGTACAATGTGTGTGAAAAAATAACACAAAAAGTGACTACCTGAAAGTTTGACATAGAGCTAGTGCATGAAAAGTGTTAAAATACAACTCTTTGAAGTACCCTAGGGTGTTCCCTTTCTAAAAATATATGGTTTGATGGGGGTAAATTACTTTGGCCGGCTTCAAAAATGTCCCAAATAGGACATGGGTGCATGATGAGGAAATGTGAAAATTCCAAGTTGGAAAACTGAAATGTGCACCCCCCAAATAAGGCCTATTAGCCCCCAAATGACCCAACATACCTATACATGGGTGGTATCAATTTACTCAGAAGATGTTGCTGAACATATTTTGGGGTGTTTTTTGGCAGTAAACCTTAAAGTTCACAGTACATGTATTCTTAAATTGCGTTAAAAAAAAAACAAATCACCAAAACTTTTTTTTTTCTCAAACTTTGGCATAGATTTGTGGTAAAATGGTTTGCATGGAAAGAGTCAAAATACCCCAAGTTTAATACCTTGATTTGTGTACTTTAAAAAAATATGTATATGTGGAGGGTTATTCAGGAATTAGTGACAGATATCAGTGTTACAATGTCACTAGCACTAGTTTTGAAAGTAAACTCTTTGGAAATGGCAAAGTGCTACTTGCACTTATTGTTGCATAAAATAAGGAAAAAAGCGAGGAATATGTAAACATTGGGTATTGCTAAACTCAGAACTAAATTTAGAAACTACTAAGGAATTAAATTTTTTTGACGGTTGTTGATACATAAGAAATTTTGGGGGTCAAAGTTCGAAAAAGTGGTGTTTTTTCCAATTTTTTGTCATATTTCACAATGTTTTTTATAGTAAATTATATGAAATGATGAAAAAAATGGTATCTTTATAAAGTCCATTTAATGACGAGAAAAACAGTGTAAAATATGTGTGGGTTGCATATTATTATTATTATTCTTTATTTATAAAGCGCCAGCATATTCCGCAGCGCTGTACAATAAGCACAGTATAGACAGGGTTACAATACATTGAACAACATTTGACAAACAGTACAGGAGGAGATGAGGGCCCTATTCCCGTAGGAACTCACAATCTGGGAGGGTTGGGGTTGGAAACAGGAGGAGAGGACTGTAAGGTGAGAGTGATTGATGGTTGTGTCAGTGAGTTGGGGGGTCGGCTTCCCTAAATAGGAATGTTTTAAGGGAGCGTTTGAAGGAAGAGAAGTTAGGGGAAAGTCTGACAGTACGAGGGAGAGCGTTCCAGAGAGTGGGGGCTGTGCGTGAGAAATCCTGCAGTCTATCATGGGAAGAGGTGATGTGGGGAGAAGCTAGGCGCAGGTCAATGTTTGACCTTAGGGAGCGGGCTGGGGTGTATTTGGTGATTAGTGAGGACAGGTAGTGGGGCGCTGAGTTAGTGAGGGTTTTGTAGGTAAGGATAAGGATTTTGAACTTAATTCTGCATAAACGAGTAAGAGGAAAATTTGTCCTAAACACTAACAGCGCAGAAACGTAAAAACAGCAGCGGTCACTAAAGGACGGATTTGTGTAAAACCGCCCGGTCACTAAGGGGTTAAACCTTGCCAAGTCCTAATTTGTTTATGAAAGATATTACGCACAATTTTTTATATTAGGTAGTAATCACAATATAGATATGTTTGCTAAGGTTAGGATAGACAAAACCACCTTATCCATTTACCAATTAAACATAATAATGCACTTAAATTGGCTGAGGTTTGGTAAATAAAAATAACAAAGATATAGAATTTCTAGTAACAATAGCACATACATTTGTGTATGTTTTCTATTCCTAGTGAGAGATCTTGCGGGGCACACAGTGAAATCACTTTATTAATATGTTTTTAATCCTGCGGCACATAAATGTTAGATATGCCGTGAGAAAGACATGGTTGTGTAAATAGTAAATAATAAAAAATAGAACTTTATGGTTTATGCACTTTAATTGATAGAATTAAGGGAACATATAAGTCAAAAGGGGGGAAAAAGAAAAGTTTTACTAATTTAAACATAATGATTTGAATATATATATACATATACTATCATGTTTCAATGGAGGACATAATGATTTGAATATATATATACATATACTATCATGTATCAATGGAGGACATAATGATTTGAATATATATATACATATACTATCATGTATCAATGGAGGACATAATGATTTGAATATATATATACATATACTATCATGTATCAATGGAGGACATAATGATTTGAATATATATATACATATACTATCATGTATCAATGGAGGACATAATGATTTGAATATATATATACATATACTATCATGTATCAATGGAGGACACTGTGAGATGTATTGCGATGAGTATCAGACTCACATTTATGTGTATTTTTAATATGTGTGTCCCTCTAATCTGAGATACGCCCAGAGGAAGAGAATGCCAAAATTGAGTTTTAAATCACGAACTGATACACGCGAGTTGAAGAATCGCAAACCGGAAGTAATACAACAGCGGTTGGAACGCGGAAATGAACTGCGCATGCGCAAGATGGCGGCGCACAAGGCAGAAAAACCGAAAGAAAACCAGAAGCAACAATTAAACATCAACAGGACACATGGGGACATTCTTAAATCATTAATGGACACTATATAAAGACCTATAGGTCCATACATTTGGTACCAGCTGATGAAGCCGCTACTCCATGTGGCGAAACGCGTTCTGGAGCATGTTTTTATATTTTAAATAAATTTTATTTTATTCCTGTTGCTGTTGCGTTCATTCTTTGGATTCATGACGGTTTTCCTTTGGGTTTCCCTTCACCAGAATTAACCCATGAGCGTGTACCCTCAGAACGAAATGTGAGTACAAAACCACTGGAACACCATATCGAGAACCTTTGCAGATTTGCACAAGGAGTTCTTTGTCTTCCTTCTCTTTATTACATGATCCCGGATAAAGCACTCTTTACAAGGTGGGGGTCACCTGAGAAGCATTTGAAGACAATATACCTGCAGGCCTGGACCCACTCAGAGCCAGTGACTAGGCTCTACACTTGTGAGTGGGATAATCTTAGCACCATTTAATAGCTCTAAAATAATATTTGCTGTATTGCACTATTATTGTTTATTATTTCTTCCATATACACGAGGGACTCCAGGATCCCAGAAAGCATCATATGCGCCAATTCAGCTTATATACTTTGCATTCTATGTACATTGGTTTAGGGGAAACCACTATATCCTGAATTCTGGCTATCTGGGGTGCAGTGGTGGTGGATACATGTTGTGTGGCGCTGTACCATCTTGTGTGTAATGTGCAGTGAGGGTTAAATAGCTGGGGATGAATGGGTTAATGTGCAGTGAGGGTTAATTAGCTGGGGCTGAAGATGAATGGGTTAATGTGCAGTGAGGGTTAAGTAGCTGGGGATGAATGGGTTAAGGGGCTGTGGATGAATGGGTTAATGTGCAGTGAGGGTTATGGGGCTGGGGATGAATGGGTTAATGTGCAGTGAGGGTTAAATATTTGGGGCTGGGGATGAATGAGTTAATGTGCAGTGAGGGTTAAGGGGCTGGGGATGAATGGGTTAATGTGCAGTGAGGGTTAATTAGCTGGGGCTGGGGATGAATGGGTTAATGTGCAGTGAGGGTTAATTAGCTGGGATGAATGGGTTAATGTGCAGTGAGGGTTAAGGGGCTGGGGATGAATGGGTTAATGTGCAGTGAGGAATGGGTTCATGTGCAGTGAGGGTTAAATATTGGGCTGGGGATGAATGGGTTAATGTGCAGTGAGGGTTAATTAGCTGGGGATGAATGGGTTAATGTGCAGTGAGGGTTAAGTGGCTGGGGATGAATGGGTTAATGTGCAGTGAGGGTTAAATAGTTGGGGCTGGGGATGAATGGGTTAATATGTGCTCCTGGCTGGGCTTCACACACGGAGCCAGATTGAGCAGCTGCACCTTTAACAGTGGGAGGAGTCAGCTTCTTAGCAGGGCAAGCTTTCAGCTCAATGCCCCGCCCTCCAGCAGAGCATGCGCGAGAGCCCCGGGAACCAGATATTACTGGGAACCAACGTTAGCGCCACACCGGCCCCTTTCCACCAGCGACGCCGTTACTGTAATATATAACAATTCCATTCATTTATTTTTGAGCTTCTTTGTCTCATTTTATTCCTTTTACGATGTCACTGATTGTCTCCTCTGATGTTTTTTCTTGCAGCTCATGCGGTCACTGAATACTGACGCCCAAACCCCAAGCAAGTCCCAAATCCGAAGCAAGTCCCAAATCCGAAGCCAGTCCCAAATCCGAAGCCAGTCCCAAATCCGAAGCAAGTCCCAAATCCGAAGCAAGTCCCAAACCTCAAGCAAGTCCCAAACCCCAAGCAAGTCCCAAACCTCAAGCAAGTCCCAAACCTCAAGCAAGTCCCAAACCCCAAGCAAGTCCCAAACCTCAAGCAAGTCCCAAACCCCAAGCAAGTCCCAAACCTCAAGCAAGTCCCAAACCTCAAGCAAGTCCCAAACCTCAAGCAAGTCCCAAACCTCAAGCAAGTCCCAAACCTCAAGCAAGTCCCAAACCCCAAGCAAGTCCCAAACCTCAAGCAAGTCCCAAATCCGAAGCAAGTCCCAAATCCGAAGCAAGTCCCAAACCCCAAGCAAGTCCCAAACCCCAAGCAAGTCCCAAACCTCAAGCAAGTCCCAAACCCCAAGCAAGTCCCAAACCTCAAGCAAGTCCCAAACCCCAAGCAAGTCCCAAACCTCAAGCAAGTCCCAAACCCCAAGCAAGTCCCAAACCTCAAGCAAGTCCCAAACCTCAAGCAAGTCCCAAACCTCAAGCAAGTCCCAAACCTCAAGCAAGTCCCAAACCCCAAGCAAGTCCCAAACCTCAAGCAAGTCCCAAATCCGAAGCAAGTCCCAAACCCCAAGCAAGTCCCAAACCCCAAGCAAGTCCCAAACCTCAAGCAAGTCCCAAACCCCAAGCAAGTCCCAAACCTCAAGCAAGTCCCAAACCCCAAGCAAGTCCCAAACCTCAAGCAAGTCCCAAACCTCAAGCAAGTCCCAAACCTCAAGCAAGTCCCAAACCTCAAGCAAGTCCCAAACCTCAAGCAAGTCCCAAACCCCAAGCAAGTCCCAAACCTCAAGCAAGTCCCAAATCCGAAGCAAGTCCCAAATCCGAAGCAAGTCCCAAACCCCAAGCAAGTCCCAAACCCCAAGCAAGTCCCAAACCTCAAGCAAGTCCCAAACCTCAAGCAAGTCCCAAACCCCAAGCAAGTCCCAAACCTCAAGCAAGTCCCAAACCCCAAGCAAGTCCCAAACCCCAAGCAAGTCCCAAACCCCAAGCAAGTCCCAAACCTCAAGCAAGTCCCAAACCCCAAACAAGTCCCAAACCTCAAGCAAGTCCCAAACCTCAAGCAAGTCCCAAACCCCAAGCAAGTCCCAAACCCCAAGCAAGTCCCAAACCCCAAGCAAGTCCCAAATCCGAAGCAAGTCCCAAACCTCAAGCAAGTCCCAAATCCGAAGCAAGTCCCAAACCTCAAGCAAGTCCCAAATCCGAAGCAAGTCCCAAATCCGAAGCAAGTCCCAAACCTCAAGCAAGTCCCAAACCTCAAGCAAGTCCCAAATCTGCTTCATTTCTTCAAATGTTTCTATTTTATTACCTAAATCACAGAACGCTGAAGACTCCTGAAACCGCGTTACGCCTTTTCCACGTGATTTCCTCCGTGCACCATGAAGCAGCGACACGCTGTGATTTCCTCCGTGCACCACGAAGCAGCACCACGCCGTGATTTCCTCCGTGCACCATGAAGCAGCGACACGCCGTGATTTCCTCCGTGCACCACGTAGCAGTGACAAGCCGTGATTTCCTCCGTGCACCACGAAGCAGCAACACGCCGTGATTTCCTCCGTGCACCATGAAGCAGCGACACGCCGTGATTTCCTCCGTGCACCACGTAGCAGTGACAAGCCGTGATTTCCTCCGTGCACCACGAAGCAGTGACAAGCCGTGATTTCCTCCGTGCACCACGAAGCAGCGACAAGCCGTGATTTCCTCCGTGCACCATGAAGCAGCGACACGCCGTGATTTCCTCCGTGCACCACGAAGCAGCGACAAGCCGTGATTTCCTCCGTGCACCAAGAAGCAGCAACACGCCGTGATTTCCTCCGTGCACCAAGAAGCAGTGACAAGCCGTGATTTCCTCCGTGCACCAAGAAGCAGCGACACACCGTGATTTCCTCCGTGCACCACGAAGCAGCGACACGCCGTGATTTCCTCCGTGCACCACGTAGCAGTGACAAGCCGTGATTTCCTCCGTGCACCAAGAAGCAGCGACACACCGTGATTTCCTCCGTGCACCACGTAGCAGTTACAAGCCGTGATTTCCTCCGTGCACCACGAAGCAGCAACACGCCGTGATTTCCTCCGTGCACCATGAAGCAGCGACACGCCGTGATTTCCTCCGTGCACCACGTAGCAGTGACAAGCCGTGATTTCCTCCGTGCACCACGAAGCAGCAACACGCCGTGATTTCCTCCGTGCACCATGAAGCAGCGACACGCCGTGATTTCCTCCGTGCACCACGTAGCAGTGACAAGTCATGATTTCCTCCGTGCACCAAGAAGCAGCGACACACCGTGATTTCCTCCGTGCACCATGAAGCAGCGACACGCCGTGATTTCCTCCGTGCACCACGAAGCAGTGACAAGCCGTGATTTCCTCCGTGCACCAAGAAGCAGCGACACACCGTGATTTCCTCCGTGCACCAAGAAGCAGCGACATACCGTGATTTCCTCCGTGCACCATGAAGCAGCGACACACCGTGATTTCCTCCGTGCACCAAGAAGCAGTGACAAGCCGTGATTTCCTCCGTGCACCAAGAAGCAGCGACACACCGTGATTTCCTCCGTGCACCACGAAGCAGCGACACGCCGTGATTTCCTCCGTGCACCACGTAGCAGTGACAAGCCGTGATTTCCTCCGTGCACCACGAAGCAGCGACACACCGTGATTTCCTCCGTGCACCACGTAGCAGTGACAAGCCGTGATTTTCTCCGTGCACCACGAAGCAGCGACACACCGTGATTTCCTCCGTGCACCATGAAGCAGCAACACGCCGTGATTTCCTCCGTGCACCATGAAGCAGCAACACGCCGTGATTTCCTCCGTGCACCACGTAGCAGTGACAAGCCGTGATTTCCTCCGTGCACCATGAAGCAGCAACACGCCGTGATTTCCTCCGTGCACCAAGAAGCAGCGACACGCCGTGATTTCCTCCGTGCACCAAGAAGCAGTGACAAGCCGTGATTTCCTCCGTGCACCAAGAAGCAGCGACACGCCGTGATTTCCTCCGTGCACCAAGAAGCAGCGACACGCCGTGATTCTATCCTTTCGCTGTGTATCTTAAGATCCGACTCAAAGACATTTTGTAAAAGGATTTTTCTGTCCGAGACGCTGTGAACCTGATCTGTATTTATATATTTATGCAATAATGGCCAGACCTCTCTGAGTGCGGCCGGTTCTGGAGTCGCCTCAGAGAATTGGCAAATCTAAAAGCACTTTCCAGGTCTCAAAAGTGAAACATGTGAGTGTGCAGCCCCCTCCTCTGGCAAGGTGTTGGGTGCAGAGACTTGTGGGGGCATCCCTCTCCCCGGGGGCCACGATACATTGACCTGCAGAGCCTCATCTCCGCAGCCACCAGGTTTGGATTGTGTTTTTTTGAGAGCCCCAGGTGAGGATCGTCCATCTGGTTTGGGGCTGGAGATCCCTGTTTAGAGGGTGTCATGTCCCTCGCAGATAGCGGCAGAAGTGATGGGTCTAAAATAAAACTGAAGGTCTCTTAACCCATTTGAGTGCGGATCAGCGCTGTGAGATGTGCGGCGATGCATGGTGCGCGGCGATGCGAGGTGCGTGATGCTGTGAGGTGCGCGACGATGCAAAGTGCGTGACGCTGAGGTGCGCGGCGCTGAGACATGCGCGGCGATGCGAGGTGCGTGATGCTGTGAGGTGAGCAACGATGCGAGGAGCGTGACACTGAGGTGCGCGACGATGCAAAGTGCGTGACGCTGAGAGATGCACGGCGATGTGAGGTGCGTGGCGATGTGAGGTGCGCGACGATGCGAGGTGCGTGATGTTGTGAGGTGCGCGACGATGCAAGGTGCACGACGATGCAAGGTGCGTGACACTGAGGTGCGCGGCGCTGAGAGATGCACGGCGATGAGAGATGCACGGCGATGCAAGGTGCGCGACGCTGTGAGGTGCGCGGAGCTGGGAGATGCACAGCTATGTGAGATGTGCGGCGCTTTGAGATGCGTGACGCTGAGAGATGCGCAACGTTTTGAGATGCGCGCCGCTTTGAGATGCGTGACGCTGAGAGATGCGCGGCGATGTGAAAATGTGCGGCGCTTTGAGATGCGTGACGCTGAGAGATGTGCGGCGATGTGAGATGCGTGGCGATGTGAGATGCGCGGCGATGTGAGATGCGTGGCGATGTGAGATGCGCGGCGATGTGAGATGCGCGGCGTTTTGAGATGCCTGACGCTGAGAGATGTGCGGCGATGTGAGATGTGCGGCGATGTGAGATGAGCGGCGATGTGAGATACGCGGCGATGTGAGATGCGCGGCGTTTTGAGATGCCTGACGCTGAGAGATGTGCGGCGATGTGAGATGTGCGGCGATGTGAGATGAGCGGCGATGTGAGATACGCGGCGATGTGAGATGCGTGGCGCTTTGAGATGCGTGACGCTGAGAGATGCGCGGCGATGTGAGATGCGCTGCGCTTTGAGATGTGCAGCGCTGAGAGATGCGCGATGTTTTGAGATGCGTGACCCTGAGAGATGCATGACCCTGAGAGATGTGCGGCGATGTGAGATGCGCGGCGATGTGAGATGCGCGGCGATGTGAGATGCGCGGCGATGTGAGATGCACGGTGATGTGAGATGCGCGGCGATGTGAGATGCGCGGTGATGTGAGATGCGCGGCGATGTGAGATGCGCGGCGATGTGAGATGCGCGGTGATGTGAGATGCGCGGCGATGTGAGATGCGTGGCGCTTTGAGATGCGTGACGCTGAGAGATGCGTGGCGATGTGAGATGTGCGGCGATGTGAGATGTGCGGCGATGTGAGATGTGCGGCGATGTGAGATGTGCGGCGATGTGAGATGTGCGGCGATGTGAGATGCGCGGCGATGTGAGATGCGCTACGTTTTGAGATGCGCGACGTTTTGAGATGCGTGACGCTGAGAGATGTGCGGCGATGTGAGATGCGCGACGTTTTGAGATGCGCGACGTTTTGAGATGCGTCACGCTGAGAGATGCGCGGCGATGTGAGATGTGCGGCGATGTGAGATGCGCGGCGATGTGAGATGTGCGGCGATGTGAGATGCGCGACGTTTTGAGATGCGCGACGCTGAGAGATGCGCGACGTTTTGAGATGCGTGACGCTGAGAGATGTGCGGCGATGTGAGATGTGCGGCGATGTGAGATGCGCGGCGATGTGAGATGCGCGGTGATGTGAGATGCGCAACGTTTTGAGATGCGCGACACTGAGAGATGCGCGACGTTTTGAGATGCGTGACGCTGAGAGATGTGCGGCGATGTGAGATGCGCGGCGATGTGAGATGCGCGACGTTTTGAGATGCGCGACGTTTTGAGATGCGCGACGTTTTGAGATGCGTGACGTTTTGAGATGCGCGACGTTTTGAGATGCGCGACGTTTTGAGATGCGTGACGCTGAGAGATGCGCGGCGATCTGAGATGCGCGGTATGAGCCGCATCTATTATTAATGGGATCTTGAATAAAAATAGTTTCCTCCTTTTGCCCTTAAATAAGTGGGCGGATCCTGCTGACGGCCTCTGTCCAATCATTTTTTTTATATTCTAGGTGTTTTTCCTCCCCTTTTTCCCTCTTCACGTTCGGCTCCTCCTCTTCAAATCAGCAGCTCCCAATCCCAAAAATCCCTCAAGCTTTTTAACACAATTTGCACTCCTATACAACTTGTGTAGTGTAGGAATCAAAGTTGCGCACTGCTACAGATGTGCACGCTTTACACACGCAAGTTCCGAGGGCACCTGCGTACAACTTTGGATTGGCGCTGCACGCATGCTGCCTTTCTGAGGCTACCACGGGCAGTCTGAGAGGGTCATACATTCTCTCTACATACTGACATCACTGTGTGCCCCCTCCAGACATACCACCTGTGCCTCTGCGCCCCCTCCAGACATACCACCTGTGCCTCTGCGCCCCCTTCAGACATACCACCTGTGCCTCTGTGCCCCCTTCAGGCATACCACCTGTGCCTCTGCGCCCCCTCCAGACATACCACCTGTGCCTCTGCGCCCCCTCCAGACATACCGCCTGTGCCTCTGCGCCCCCTCCAGGCATACCACCTGTGCCTCTGCGTCCCCTCCAGGCATACCACCTGTGCCTCTGCGCCCCCTCCAGGCATACAACCTGTGACTGCGCCCCCTCCAGACATACCACTTGTGCCTCTGTGCCCACTCCAGGCATACCACTTGTGCCTCTGTGCCCACTCCAGGCATACCACCTGTGCCTCTGCGCCCCCTCCAGACATACCAACTGTGCCTCTGCGCCCCCTCCAGACATACCACCTGTGCCTCTGCGCCCCCTCCAGACATACCACCTGTGCCTCTGTGCCCCCTCCAGACATACCACTTGTGCCTCTGTGCCCACACCAGGCATACCACCTGTGCCTCTGTGCCCACTCCAGGCATACCACCTGTGCCTCTGTGCCCACTCCAGGCATACCACCTGTGCCTCTGCACACCCTGCTGACATACCGCGTGAGCCACCACACTGTGGTGCATCCCCATCTTCACTGATCTCATTGTGTGGACGGTGCCTGTTCTTCCCAGAGTTCTCCCCATTTGCCAATGTTATTTGTGTCGGTTCAGCCTCATGAGATTTGTTCATTTTACATCAGAATTAAGTAATAATTTCACATTTTTATTTAGAAATGATCACTTTAATGAAACGGGTTTGTTCTGAAACACGGAAATCCCGTCATGAGATCATTTAGTTTCTGTGACGGCTTTAATAGTGACCACAGGGTGGATCTACCGTCCCATGGGCAGACAAAGCTGCAGCGCCGCAGACTATGTTGGCTCCTGAAAATGATGTGAATTCCATCCTGCGGCTCCTACCTCTGCTCTCACAGCTTGCGGTGGGAATCTCCATCCTACATGTTTCTACATGCTCATTCCGGGGCCAGGGAGCAGAGATAGGCCGTGTCTGTACCAGGAGCGTCGGAAGACGCGTGGAATAACCTTATAGAGGTAACAAATTCTAATAATTTCACCAAATGACCTAAAATTATGTTTTTAATAGAAAAAGAAAGGGTAAATTGTCTCCTCGGAGGAATCGTGAATAAATAGCACAATGTGTTTGCAGTGGCGGAATCTAACCTTAGTCACACGGGCTGCTACAAGCTCTGACCTTTTATGTATGTTTATCAGATTGTTTTCTCTATTTTCTGACAAATCTATAAGAATTATATATTTAGAAGAATTACTTATATTTTTTAACTAACACTAAACTGCCGTTTTGCCAAATTAGTGTGTCTATATGAAAAATGAATGAAGTCAAAAATAAAAACATACGTTTGATTTGAGTTAAAGTGTCTTTATCACATGACCATGGGGGGGTGGGGCCTGGAGAGCGCTAGTAATGGGGAGAGCGCGGACCAGAAGGGTCTTGTCATTTTACTTCTAAAGAAAAGGTGATTACAAATTACACCCATAAATGGGCTGGACTAATTAACCCCTGGAGAACAAACCATTATATCTACAGGGCGAGTACAGATACTCTGTATGATACACATTACTCCATATGCAGATTCCAGGGTTGAGGTGTGCACAATTGTCTCTATCTTTGGTCTTCTTGCCCAGCTCCAGCCATCATCAGACCTACCTCGATCCCCTGAGCCTCGGCAAATCTCCAGCTCCAGTCATCACCAGACCTACCTCGATCCCCTGAGCCTCAGCAAATCTCCAGCTCCAGTCATCATCAGACCTACCTGAGCCTCGGCAAATCTCCAGCTCCAGTCATCACCAGACCTACCTTGATCCCCTGAACCTCGGCAAATCTCCAGCTCCAGTCATCATCAGACCTACCTCGATCCCCTGAGCCTCGGCAAATCTCCAGCTCCAGTCATCATCAGACCTACCTCGATCCCCTGAGCCTCAGCAAATCTCCAGCTCCAGTCATCACCAGACCTACCTCGATCCCCTGAGCCTCAGCAAATCTCCAGCTCCAGTCATCATCAGACCTACCTGAGCCTCGGCAAATCTCCAGCTCCAGTCATCACCAGACCTACCTTGATCCCCTGAACCTCGGCAAATCTCCAGCTCCAGTCATCATCAGACCTACCTCGATCCCCTGAGCCTCGGCAAATCTCCAGCTCCAGTCATCATCAGACCTACCTCGATCCCCTGAGCCTCGGCAAATCTCCAGCTCCAGTCATCACCAGACCTACCTCGATCCCCTGAGCCTCGGCAAATCTCCAGCTCCAGTCATCATCAGACCTACCTGAGCTTCGGCAAATCTCCAGCTCCAGCCATTACCAGACCTACCTCGATCCCCTGAGCCTCGGCAAATCTCCAGCTCCAGTCATCATCAGACCTACCTCGATCCTCTGAGCCTCGGCAAATCTCCAGCTCCAGCCATTACCAGACCTACCTCGATCCCCTGAGCCTCGGCAAATCTCCAGTCATCACCAGACCTACCTCGATCCCCTGAGCCTCCGCAAATCTCCAGTCATCACCAGACCTACCTCGATCCCCTGAGCCTCGGCAAATCTCCAGCTCCAGCCATTACCAGACCTACCTCAATCCCCTGAGCCTCGGCAAATCTCCAGCTCCAGTCATCATCAGACCTACCTGAGCCTCGGCAAATCTCCAGCTCCAGCCATTACCAGACCTACCTCGATCCCCTGAGCCTCGGCAAATCTCCAGCTCCAGTCATCACCAGACCTACCTCGATTTATTATTATTATTATTATTCTTTATTTATAAAGCGCCAGCATATTCCGCAGCGCTGTACAATAAGCACAGTATAGACAGGGTTACAATACATTGAACAACATTTGACAAACAGTACAGGAGGAGATGAGGGCCCTATTCCCGTAGGAACTCACAATCTGGGAGGGTTGGGGTTGGAAACAGGAGGAGAGGACTGTAAGGTGAGAGTGATTGATGATTGCGTCAGTGAGTTGGGTGGTAGGCTTCCCTAAATAGGAACGTTTTAAGGGAGCGTTTGAAGGAAGAGAAGTTAGGGGAAAGTCTGACAGTACGAGGGAGAGCGTTCCAGAGAGTGGGGGCTGCGCGTGAGAAATCCTGCAGTCTATCATGGGAAGAGGTGATGCGGGGAGAAGCTAGGCGCAGGTCACTGTTTGACCTTAGGGAGCGGGCTGGGGTGTATTTGGTGATTAGTGAGGACAGGTAGTGGGGAGCTGAGTTAGTGAGGGTTTTGTAGGTAAGGATAAGGATTTTGAACTTAATTCTGCAGTGGATGGGGAGCCAGTGAAGGGACTCGCAGAGGGGAGCGGCAGAGACAGAGCGGCGGGTGAGGTGAATTAGTCTGGCGGAGGCGTTCAGGATGGATTGTAGGGGGAGAGGCGGGACAGAGGGAGGCCAGATAAGAGATTATTGCAATAGTCGAGTCGGGAGATTACCAGGGCGTGTATGAGTTGTTTTGTGGCGACAGCGGTAAGAAATGGCCGAATTCTGGAAATATTACGCAGTTGGTATCGGCAGGAGGAGGAAAGAGACTTGATGTGGGGGATGAAGGAAAGAGCAGAGTCAAGTGTAACTCCAAGACAGCGAACTTGGTTTGATGGGGAGATGGTGATACCCTCCACCGTGATAGAGAAGTCAGGAGGTGGGGAGGCATTGGAGGGAGGAATAAGTAGGAGTTCAGTCTTCGACATGTTGATCTTTAGGTGGTGGGAGGCCATCCAGGAGGAGATGCCAGATAAACAGTCACTGACTTTTGAAAGGACAGGGGGAGAGAGATCAGGGGTAGAGAGGTAGATCTGAGTGTCATCAGCGTAGAGGTGGTAATTGAAGCCAAAGCTGTTGATGATTTTGCCCAGGGAGGAGGTGTAGATGGAAAAGAGCAGAGGACCAAGGACAGAGCCTTGAGGTACACCAACAGATAGAGGCAATGAGGAGGAGGAGTTACCAGCAAAGGACACACAGAAGGACCTGTTGGATAAATAGGATTCGACCCAAGCGAGTGCAGTGTCACCGAGACCCAGAGAGTTGAGGGTCTGTAGAAGGAGGGGGTGGTCAACAGTGTCAAAAGCAGCCGAGAGGTCAAGCAGGATGAGAATAGAATAGTGGCCGTGTTTTTTAGCAGTTAGGAGGTCGTTGGTGACTTTGGTGAGGGCAGTTTCAGTTGAGTGTAGGGGACGGAAGCCAGATTGCAGGGGGTCAAGTAGGGAATTGGAGGACAGGAAGAGGGAGAGGCGGTTGAAGACTAGTTTTTCTAAGAGCTTTGATGTGAAGGGAAGCAGGGATACAGGGCGGTAGTTGGATGGAGAGTTGGGATCTAGGGATGGTTTCTTTAGTAAAGGGGTAACTAGCGCGTGTTTGAAGGCGGATGGAAAGGAGCCAGTGGAGAGAGAGAGGTTGAAGATGTGTGTGAGAGCAGGGGTGAGGGAGGAGGAGAGGGGAGGAATTAGATGCGAGGGAATGGGGTCGAGCGGGCATGTGGTGAGATGTGAGGAGGACAATAAGGAATTGACTTCCTCCTCAGTGGCTGGGAGGAAGCGGCAGAGGGTGGCAGAGGGGACCTGTGGGAGTGGAGGTGGCAGATAACTATCTTGTGTTGGGATGTTGCGTCTGATATTTAGAGTTTTACTGAGGAAGTAGTCTGCCAGGTCTTGAGCGCTGAAGGCAGCTGTGGGGGGAGGTGCAAGTGGGTAGAGGAGGGTGTTGAAGGTGGACCAGAGCCGTTTAGGGTTGGAGGACAGCGTAGATATAAGAGATGAGAAGAAGGATTGTTTGGCCAAGTGGAGGGCAGAGGTGTATGACCGGAGAATAAACTTGAAGTGAACAAAATCAGCTTCAGAGCGGGATTTCCTCCAGGCACGCTCTGCAGTGCGGGAGCATCTTTGCAGGTAGCGTGTCTGGAGGGTGTGCCAGGGCTGAAGCTGGCGGCGTGGGGCCTTACAGAGTCGAA
The DNA here is from genome assembly GCA_009667805.1 of Leptobrachium leishanense. Taxonomy (NCBI): domain Eukaryota; kingdom Metazoa; phylum Chordata; class Amphibia; order Anura; family Megophryidae; genus Leptobrachium; species Leptobrachium leishanense. The sequence goes on along the minus strand of CM019072.1, from coordinate 125,125,788 downwards.
GAGGAGCAAGAGTGTCTAGAGCAGAGATAAGAGTAGTGTTGTAGTGATTAGTGGCAGCATCAGGGCAGGTGAAGGATGAGGTATGAGGGAGGTGGTGAAGTAGGTTGGAGAATTGATGGGGGTCCACAGCATGTAGATTTCTGCGAGTGTGTGTGCGGGGTGGGGGAGCAGGGTGTTTAGGAAGTCCAGATAGGTTGAAAGAGAGAAGGTGGTGGTCAGAGATGGGGAAAGGGCGACAGTTGAACTCAGAAATGGAGCAGAGGTTGGAGAAGACAAGGTCAATAGCGTGACCATCGCGGTGGGTAGGGAGGAGGGAGGATTGTGTGAGTCCAAGGGAGGATGTGAGTGAAAGAAGTTTGGAGGCAGCAGGGGCGGAAGGATCGTCAATGGGAATGTTGAAGTCGCCGAGAATTAGGCATGGAAGATTAGAAGACAGGAAGTGAGAAAGCCAGGTAGCAAAGTGGTCAAAGAACTGGGAGGTTGGTCCAGGTGGGCGGTAGATGACTGCCACCCTGAGAGCCAGAGGAGAGAACAGGCGGATGCAGTGTGTCTCGAAGGAGGAGAAGGAGAGGGATGGAGGTGGAGGGAGATGCTGGTAGGTGCAGGAGGGAGAGAGCAGGATTCCGACCCCGCCACCATTTCTCTCACCCGGTCTGGGGGTATGGCTCAAGTGTAGACCGCCATGTGAGAGAGCAGCAACGGAGGCCGTGTCAGAGGGAGTTAGCCAGGTTTCAGTTAAAGCTAGGAGGTTGAAGGAGTTTGAAAGGAAGAGGTCATGGATTGCTGTGAGTTTGTTGCACACAGAGCGAGCGTTCCAGAGGGCGCAGGAAGAAAGAGGACAGGCGCTGAGGGATTATGGGAATGAGGTTGCTGGGCTTGCAGGGAGGTGATTTATGTGCGATGGAGATAGGATGAGATGGAAGTATTGGATGTGTTGTGGGGCCAGGGTTAGGGGATATGTCACCTGAATAGAGTAACAGCAGGAAGGTGAGAAAGAGAAGGTGGGAATGGGATTTGTGGAGTGGGAGTGATTGGCAGCACGAGAGTTAGAGGGAGACCATGTTCTGAGGAAACAAAGGAGCTCATGTGAGGCCATCATGTGGGACGAGAGAGGGAGGGAGAGATGCAGATAGTGTAGGGGTCGGTGGTAGAGGGCAGGAGTTCCATTTAAGGAGAAAGGTAGAAGTAAAGAGCAGAAGCGTGAGAGAAAGCATGATATAGACGTGCGTTTACCCAGAGTAAAAGTGGGCCTTGCAGTTCCTTCCTCCAGTCCCGCAACTCCAGGAATCAACTCTGCGCGTCCACTTAAGATGCCACTTGAGGATGTCACAGGACCCAAGGCTCAGTGGAGCTGGTCTTAAATGTTATAAAGGGCGGACTGTTTACTTTTTAACTGCCTAAATGCAAACACCTGAAGCTAGATGGGCTGTGTCAATAGGGCAGGAGATTCACATGCTAATTAGCAAAGCACATGGTGGAGAAAAACAAAAATAAATAAACAGAAAAAAACCAAGGAAACGTTATAATGTGGGTGCCTGCGAATACCTTGATCCCCTGAGCCTCGGCAAATCTCCAGCTCCAGTCATCATCAGACCTACCTCGATCCCCTGAGCCTCGGCAAATCTCCAGCTCCAGCCATTACCAGACCTACCTCGATCCCCTGAGCCTTGGCAAATCTCCAGTCATCACCAGACCTACCTCGATCCCCTGAGCCTCCGCAAATCTCCAGTCATCACCAGACCTACCTCGATCCCCTGAGCCTCGGCAAATCTCCAGCTCCAGCCATTACCAGACCTACCTCAATCCCCTGAGCCTCGGCAAATCTCCAGCTCCAGTCATCACCAGACCTACCTCGATCCCCTGAGCCTCGGCAAATCTCCAGCTCCAGTCATCACCAGACCTACCTCGATCCCCTGAGCCTCAGCAAATCTCCAGCTCCAGCCATTACCAGACCTACCTCGATCCCCTGAGCCTCGGCAAATCTCCAGCTCTAGTCATCATCAGACCTACCTTGATCCCCTGAGCCTCGGCAAATCTCCAGCTCCAGCCATTACCAGACCTACCTCAATCCCCTGAGCCTCGGCAAATCTCCAGCTCCAGGCCCTTTAACACTGCCAGCGACCCTAATGTCTGCGAGAGGAGGCGTTTAATTCAGTCCGGTGTAAACTGGACCAGCTCCGCAGACAGACTGTAATCTGACTCTGAATCCAGCTGATATCTTCCAGTGATGGAAAGGGCCCATAGTAATTATGCTGCATGTGACGCTGTCACCCTGCCCGGCAAACAACGGCTTCTATTCCCTGACACGTATGACGCCAGGTCCTGGTAAACCAATACCAGCACCACAGACTGTAATTTTTGCTAGCGTTTGGGCACGGACTCAGAATATTGTGTATATCCAGGAGGTTCACCTCTGACCGTATAAACATTTTCCTCCTTTTGTGCACTTTAACAGATTTGCCCCTTTGAGCCAAGATGTTGAGAGCATTGGCTCCGGTGTAGGGGTACTGGGGGAGGCTACTCCCTCTAACAGTCAGGGGATCAGCTGTCCTAGTAAGGGAGGGATCAAGAGCTCAGGAAAGCCTAGGCAGGTTGTGGTGGAAGGGGACTCTTATTAAGAGAGTAGACAGGGTATTCTGTTGCTCTGATCGCCTTAACCGGACAGTTTGCTGTCTGCCGGTGTTAGACATGTGGCTGACCGTGTATGGATTATTGGGAGGATATGGAGATGACCCGGCTGTCATGGTCATCAGCTGGGTCATTAATTTTATTTTTATTTTTTTTCATGAGCTCGCTCTGCTTTATTATTGTCTGTTTCTTTTTTTTAAATGAAATTTTATTAAATTTTCATAAAGCATAACATCAACAAAATATTACTGCGTGTGTGCTAAACAATCCGTATAATAAAACAGAGGAGAGAGAGGGTTGCCCAAAATCAACTGGGTCATTAATGACAAATTAAGAGCAGGGCCGGATTAATGTAGGGGCTGATGGAGTGGCCGCTCCAGACCCCTACCAGAAAATAGGCCCACAACCAGGGGCAGACTGACCAGTAGGGCCTTGTCTGCTGGTAGGTGCCCTGAAATAACGCAAGTCGCGATAACTGCAGTGCAGCTGGGCGGTCATCACGATTTGGGGGATCCGTGTGTGTATGAGCGTAACACAGAGCTCCACAGCAATAAAACTCACAGTAATGTGCAGTGTGTATGAGCGTATCACAGAGCTCCACAGCAGTAAAACTCAAAGTAATGTGCAGTGTATATGAGTGTATGACAGAGCTCCACAGCAATAAAAAAGATATAAGATGTGAAAAGAAATTATTAGATTTTTATTTTCTGTATGACTATATATATATATATATATATATATATATATTGTGATTCAAATGCATATCTTAGTCGATATGCTCCTTAGTTTGAAAATCCTTTAAAATCTTTCAAGTCACATGTTTCCTCTTGAAGCTAGCAAAATTATTATTATTCCTTGTCTTGAGCAGAAAGAAACCCGGGCCCTTTGCAGAAATCAGGATGTCACTTTGTCCTGTCCCCACTCCACGTACCCCCGGGGTCTATGTGCAGCTTAACAGGCAGGTAAACCTCTCCTACGAGTCAATGAACGGGACCGGTTTGCAGTCTGAAGGTTTTATTAACCCGTTGTAGGAATGCGGTAAAACTATAGGAAAACCGAAATATACGATATAAAGATACAGAATATATACGTGTTTTTCATAGATAATAATACAAAACAGGATGTGTCCATATAAAACGTGGGGGTTTTATAACTAGGCCGGACTAAGATTACATGAGAAGCAGCTGGCTGCAATATAAGGGTTTACAAATTTACAGCACATAAGGTGCTTCTAAAGCTGAGGGAAACTGTAAGGTGACTGGGAGGAATTTAGACCATAACCTTACCGACGATGCTTTCAATAGGGGGAGAGATTGTAATGAGGTGTTCCTTCCAGCTCCTGTGGTGAAGGAAATGGTGGCCTCTCTCCCACAATCCCCTGTAATAGTGAGGGAAGCACATGACTTAGCCTATAGGAATTCTGGGAAAGCTGAATACCAGGGTGCTGTAAAAATAAACGGCCACTAGATGGCGTCTCTAAACACATTACATTTCTGCTCTGAAGGCAGCACACTCCCCGCCTGGTGTCGGTAGACACCACCATCGGAGTCTTCTGATCGTGATAGTGTTGTACGAGCAAAGAAGGGATGTGATGACAACCAGGGATCAATACAGGATGCTTCTCTGAAAAGTCTATGCTAGCTTCATTAAGACGACCTCCTACTCTTAGCAAGCCGTCTTCATCGATGAATGGATCGAGTTTCTTGAAACCACTGTCTTTAGGAAGAGATCTCTGATTAGTGATACAGTCAATTTCGTTAGTATAGATTTCTTGTTGCACTGTACGGATAATTATATTTCTTGCCTGTTCCAATTCAGTTGCTTTGTAGGCACTGTTACAGCGGTGCCAACCTTTACAGTCCTTTAATTCTGCGGGCGTAGTATTCCTGGAAGAACGAACTACGTGAACTAAGCAAGCGATGCCTCTAACAAGTGACCTCCAGGTAGAGAACTTGTTGAATCTGAGAGATCCGAGCGGGTTGCTTGAAGTCACTGTGTGTAGTGTAGACACCTGAGGGCGGACTTCTTCATCCGTATCTATATTTACCAGTTGAAATGTGTGACAGTCAGAATTGATATTCTGAGAGTTATGTAAGCATGCAGGACCTGTAAGCCATGTTGAGTCTTTTAGATTGTTAGCAGCAACAGATCTGGTTGCATGGTCTGCAGGGTTGTGGTCGGTAGGTACTGAAAAATTCTATTTTTCATTATAATTACCATAAACCTTTTCCAAGTTTCTTCTTATATATCAAAACCGAAGTAAGAGCTGCGCTACGCCATGGCGGAGACCCCCAAAAAGAATCAATCACAAGACTGTGTTGGTCTTTTCTCAGAAGTCTAGCTTTCCTCGTTAAGCCAGATCTATTTATTAAAATTCACAGAATTTGTAGCCAATCAGTGTACAGATACATTACAACATCAAAGTTTAGCCACTCAGTTAACTTACTACCATATATGGTTCACAAGAAATCCTTTTCCCATCTTCCCGCTTCTGCGCACATTTTCCTGCACTGAACCAGTGGCGTGGGGGGGCTGGGGGGGCCGTGGCCCCGGGCGCAGTTTTGTTAGGGGCGCATTTGCGCCCCTAAAACTGTCCCGGGGGTTGAGGGGACCCAGATGCCGGGCAGCGCGGGAGTGCCTGCCCGGTCCTGAAGAGTCCGTCCTGTTAAAGGGAAGCGGCTGCGTGCAGGCACAGCTGGTCACGTGGTCCGGCTAATCAGGTGGTACTGAGTCTCTGTACCACCTGACTGGCCGGACCGCGTGACCTGCGCACGCCACGCAGCCGCATCACCTTCAACAGGATGGACTCTTCAGGACCGGGCAGGCACTCCCGCGCTGCCCGGCATCTGGGTCCCCTCAACCCCTGCCGGAGCTGGAGCAATATCCAGGTGAGAGCTGGGCAAATCCATGTGTAAGCTGGGGCAAATCCATGAGCTGGGGCAAATCCATGAGCTGGGCAAATCCATGAGCTGGGGGCAAATCCATGTGTGAGCTGGGGCAAATCCATGAGCTGGGCAAATCCATGAGCTGGGAAAATCCATGAGCTGGGGGCAAATCCATGAGCTGGGCAAATCCATGTGTGAGCTGGGGCAAATCCATGTGTGAGCTGGGGCAAATCCATGAGCTGGGGCAAATCCATGTGTGAGCTGGGGGCAAATCCATGTGTGAGCTGGGGGCAAATCCATGTGTGAGCTGGGGCAAATCCATGAGCTGGGGCAAATCCATGAGCTGGGGCAAATCCATGAGCTGGGCAAATCCATGAGCTGGGGCAAATCCATGTGTGAGCTGGGGCAAATCCATGAGCTGGGGCAAATCCATGAGCTGGGCAAATCCATGAGCTGGGGCAAATCCATGAGCTGGGGCAAATCCATGAGCTGGGCAAATCCATGAGCTGGGGCAAATCCATGTGTGAGCTGGGGCAAATCCATGAGCTGGGGCAAATCCATGAGCTGGGCAAATCCATGAGCTGGGGCAAATCCATGTGTGAGCTGGGGCAAATCCATGTGTGAGCTGGGGGCAAATCCATGTGTGAGCTGGGGGCAAATCCATGTGTGAGCTGGGGGCAAATCCATGTGTGAGCTGGGGCAAATCCATGAGCTGGGGCAAATCCATGAGCTGGGGCAAATCCATGAGCTGGGCAAATCCATGAGCTGGGGCAAATCCATGTGTGAGCTGGGGCAAATCCATGAGCTGGGGCAAATCCATGAGCTGGGCAAATCCATGAGCTGGGGCAAATCCATGTGTGAGCTGGGGCAAATCCATGTGTGAGCTGGGGGCAAATCCATGTGTGAGCTGGGGGCAAATCCATGTGTGAGCTGGGGGCAAATCCATGTGTGAGCTGGGGCAAATCCATGTGTGAGCTGGGGCAAATCCATGAGCTTGGGCAAATCCATGTGTGAGCTGGGGCAAATCCATGAGCTGGGGCAAATCCATGAGCTGGGGCAAATCCATGAGCTGGTGGCAAATCCATGTGAGCTGGGGGCAAATCCATGTGTGAGCTGGGGCAAATCCATGAGCTGGGCAAATCCATGAGCTGGGGCAAATCCATGTGAGAGCTGGGGCAAATCCATGTGTGAGCTGGGGGCAAATCCATGTGTGAGCTGGGGCAAATCCATGAGCTGGGGCAAATCCATGAGCTGGGGCAAATCCATGAGCTGGGGCAAATCCATGTGTGAGCTGGGGCAAATCCATGTGTGAGCTGGGGGCAAATCCATGTGTGAGCTGGGGGCAAATCCATTTGTGAGCTGGGGCAAATCCATGAGCTGGGGCAAATCCATGAGCTGGGCAAATCCATGTGTGAGCTGGGGCAAATCCATGTGTGAGCTGGGGCAAATCCATGAGCTGGGGCAAATCCATGAGCTGGGGGCAAATCCATGTGTGAGCTGGGGCAAATCCATGAGCTGGGGCAAATCCATGAGCTGGGGCAAATCCATGAGCTGGGGCAAATCCATGAGCTGGGCAAATCCATGAGCTGGGGGCAAATCCATGAGCTGGGGCAAATCCATGTGAGAGCTGGGGCAATATTGATAACGTGTCCACAGGTGGGGGCGCACAATTCTTGGCTGGCCCCGGGCGCTGACAACCCACGCTACGCCACTGCACTGAACATAACAGGAAATCGGCCACAGCTCATATCCTATAGAAGGAACAACGGTCTATGCAGTATTGACACTAACAAAAATGGAGGGGGGGAATTTCACAGCCCATTTTATAAGAACAGGCTTTTTAACACAAAATATTTATTATATTTACAGGAAATTAAAATCTAACAATTCTTTCCTTTGATCACATATCACCTGTGATCATCTAAAAGATAAACCAAATTTAGGCAATTAAACTAATTATACCTGGGCTACAGTGTCCTTGCCTAAGACCTTTAGATCATTCTAGATGCTCAGAGGGGAAGAAAAAAATTCTGGTATTTACTCCTAAAATACCTCAATACCTTTATAATGTACAAAAGGGATTCCCCAAGGAGGCCCTTTATGAGCATAAAATACACTTATCTATCTAGATTCACTCTTCCAGCGAACCACTTGGAGCGTAGGCAAAAATACCTAATCTAGACATTAAATAACTATTTATTCCCATTTCCCAAAATATAATTCACCGAACAAGAAAAGTATAATAACTTGAATGTAAAAGTTAATTTATCTAATAAATCAACATGAGTCAGATCTATATCTGTGTGTTTTCCTATGTTCAGCTTCACTCCACAAAACGCATACACACCTGCATTCATACACACACTCAAGAAATACATTCTCATTTTCACAAATCCAATCCTTTCTCACATTTATCTAGGGGATTAAATAAAAAATAATATTCCATAATCTAATACCGTAGTCCACAGTGCGATATCAGGGTGTGGTCTTTTTTTCCAACATCCCAGCTTGAGACGCATAATCATTGAATGTCATCAGAGCTCCCACCATAGGGACTCCTTAACAAGCTGTCTCTTTGCGCTGGTTGCTTATTACCTGTGACCTTTGACCTTGACACAAAATGTCCATGATCTGTTCCATATGCAGTCATTGTGACTGTCAGGTTTCTTGATGATGTGATACATTTTTAGCAACAATAAAGAAAAGAAAAAAGAAAAGAAAATATGGTATACCCCGCTAATCATATACATCCATTCATTCATTGTCACTCTCAAATGCACGAAAACAATAAAAATGTTAATTTACACAAGAAGAGACACAGATAATAAATTTTAAAATTTCCCCGCAAAGCCTATCGGCCTCACGCAACGAGAAAAAAATTATACTACTTCTGACTCATTGTTAGAGAAAAAATATATACGCAACTTTAGCTCAAAAGGGAAATAGCTGAAGTGCATATTCCACCCATTTTAAATATCAAAAAAAATATTTAATTACTATCCTATTCAGTCTTTTTCGGTGTTTTTTTTTTTTTTGTATTTAAAATTTTTATTTTGTAAATAAGTCAGCATATAATCAAACATAAGAAAGCAAGGGCCACGCAGGGCCATCCATAGCAGAAGTATCACGTGTGAAAAATAATAAACATCCCCTATAGGGGGGGGTCTCAGCATATAATAGAATCAAGAGGGGGGAGGAAGGGGGTAGCGGGTGGAGAAAAAACAGACAAGCATAAGGTGAGGGCCTCGCAAGGCCTCACATAGTCATCTGTAATAACTTCGACTAAAGAAAAAAAACAAATAAGAATAAACAATGAAATTAGGGGCGTTTTCAGAAAAAGATTGCAAAAAGAAAAGATGGGGGGAATATAAAAAGATGGCAATGGCCAAAATTGTGCCTGCCCTGGCGGATACCCATGCGGCTTAAACAACCACGAGGGGGGGCCACGGGGGGAAAATGGCACTGAGGCCCGGGCATTCGGTGGCATAGCCGGGCACCAGGCCACGTCTGCACCTCCCGAATTATCCCGTATAGCCACAAGAAACACAAAAGAAGAAAATAGAGGAGAAAAAAAAAAAAAACGCATAATACGGCAATGATACAATGTCGGCAACCATTGAACTCAGCTGTTAATCAGGAAGAATATAAAGTCTGCATGTACTCTGCGGAAAGCCGTATTAAAAAAAAAACCATAAAACATGTAAGACACGTAAACAGAAGGGGGGGGGGTTCATGTTGGAAAACAGCAATATATCTAAATGCGGGGGAAAGGGACAAAAATTGGGAGAATGTCCCCAGCCAGGGAATATCAAAGAAGAGTCGTCTATATCTGCGAAAAACAGCAGAGGGTCCATAGCCGGAATCAAAAAAGGGGGTGATGTAGAGAAATGCAAAAAATTGCTGTCAACCTGTGTCCCGGAACGGTAACGGAGCCAGAACAGGCAGAGCGAAGCCGAATAGGTCAGGCCATGTGGCAAGAAGCAGGGCTGATATTGCGAAAAATCCCCCGCCGACCCCGCAACACCAGACTTCAGCATCGCAGAGGAGGACCGTAGCTGGTGTCGCAGCGAGGAACGGCAGGAGGGACCGAGACAGCGACTTCCTCCCATCAGCAAGCGACAAGTAGCGGTCGTACGGTCCCAAAGTCGCAGTCGTTTTACGGGTGTCCAAAGCCATCACCGGGCACTGTTCCGCAGCGGTAGTGGGTGCTTCAGCCTCCGCGGGGTCCTCACGAACAAGCATGCTGCAGGCAGCCGACAGGTTAGGTCCCGCAGGGTCATCTGGCGGCGACATCACGCCCAGCGGTCGAGCAGCCACCTCCAGGGCCATCTCTCCCCGACAGCTCCTCAGCGCCGACAGCATCCGCCGCCAGACTCCTCTAGTAAGCAGGCCATCTTCATCCTCCCCCGACAGGATAATCAAGCAGGCGTCCAGGCCTGAAACCACAGCTCCGTCACCTCCAGAAGGGGGGAGGGATCCATCCTCCCACCACCTCGCAGATCCGTCCGCCGCACCCGGGGGACATCCGTCTGGTTTGACTGGGAGACGTGGGCCCACCATCTCCTCAGCCCCCAGCAGTATCTGGGTCGGGGCAGACAAACCAGCAAGGCCGGTGAACATTCGGCGCCAGGAAGAAGGCCGCAAGATGGCCGCCGGCGTCTCTCACCAGCCAGGGTCAGTAGCCAGAAGCAGAGTCTCTGGTCCGGAGGGGAGGCTAAACGGGCTCCGGACAGGTCAGTACCGGTGGCCAGCCGCACAGGAACCCCTAAACACAAAAATCAGAGCAGGGAGAGTCAGCTGGGGGTCCCCAAACAGGGAGGACATGCGGAGCTCCACAGAAACACGTCCATTCCTGCCTGCAGCCGGCCACGCCCCCCTTTTTCGGTGTTTTGAAACAAACCTGGTGTTTAGAAAACACACCAATCCTCAAATGAAATAAAAATAAAAAAAACAGCATTAATTTTACCGAATCCGAACTTTCCATTTACCACTATATATGTCATGAAACGTATTTATGCAAATGCATTAAATAATATGTTCCTAAATACATTAATTAACTCTAATTTTAATTGGATCACAAGAAATCCTTTTCCCATCTTCCCCCTTCTGCGCACATTTTCCTGCACTGAACATAACAGGAAATCGGCCACAGCTCATATCCTATAGAAGGAACAACGGTCTATGCAGTATAGACACTAACAAAAATGGAGGGGGGGAATTTCACAGCCCATTTTATAAGAACAGGCTTTTTAAGACAAAATATTTATTATATTTACAGGAAATTAAAATCTAACAGGTACGAAATGCCATTGTTTTGGGCAAGTGGATCTTCTGATTCTATGTACCCTGTTGCTGACGTAAACATAGAAACGTCTGGATTCGTTGCTGATGTAACCCAAGACTACTTTGCTGTCTGTGTAGAACTCAGCGTCTTTAATTTCTATGTTCATTTCTGTGGTGATCAGTTCGGCTAGTTCCACTGCCAATACGGCAGCACAGAGTTCCAGTCTAGGTATTGTATGTTCTGGGAGTGGTGCAAGTTTCGTTTTTCCCATGATGAATCCTATATGACATTGTTCTTCGATGTCTACAGTCTTTAGATAAGCTACTGCAGCAATTGCTTTGACAGATGCGTCTGAGAAAACACAGAGGTTTTGTGTTCGAACTTCTGAAGAGGGCACGGGGGCATATGGACGTGCAATGTGAACTATGGCCAAAGCTGTTAGAGAGTTTTTCCACTCCATCCACAAACCCTTTTTCTCAGTGGAGAGCGGGTCATCCCAGTCTTTTGTCTCCCAGGTAAGATCTCTGAGTATTGCTTTACCTTGAATGGTGACGGGAGCTGCAAATCCTAGGGGATCGTAAAGGCTGTTTATAACGGACAGGGTACCCCTGCGGGTGTATGTTTTTTCTTCTGGACTGACTTGAAAGGTAAAGGTGTCACTATTTAAGTCCCAAAGCAGACCAATGCTCCGTTGAGTAGGGAGGACGTCAGTACCTAGGTCTAAATCTTTCAGATCATTAGAATGGTCTTGGGAAGGGAAGGCTTTAATTACTCTTTTGCTGTTAGAAGCAATTTTGTGAAGTCTCAAGTTTGAGTGGGAGAGCATACTTTGAGTTCTTTTTAGGAGACTGATAGCAGCCTCATCTGTGGGCAGTGATTTTAAACAGTCGTCTACATAGAAGTCTTTATATACAAAGTGTCTAACGTCTGCCCCATATTTCGCTTCTCCTTCCTTAGCGGACTGTCTGAGTCCATAAATAGCAACTGCAGGAGAGGGGCTGTTACCAAAGATGTGTACCCGCATACGGTACTCTATGATATCTTTGGAGGGTTCGTTATCTTTAAACCAAAAGAATCTCAGGAAATTTCTGTGTTCTTCTTTAACAAAGAAGCAGGGAAACATCTGTTGAATGTCGGCCATAAATGCAACTGAATCTTTACGAAAACGGAGGAGTACTCCTATGAGTCTGTTATTAAGGTCGGGACCTGACAGTAAGACATTGTTTAAGGAGACACCCTCATGTTTGGCACTAGAGTCGAACACTGCTCTAATCTGGCCTGGTTTCTTTGGATGGTATACTCCAAATATGGGTAGGTACCAGCACTCTTCACCGTCAGTTAAGGTAGGTGCTACTTCTGCATGACCGTTCTCAAGTATTTTCTCCATGAAGCTGAAAAAGTGGTTTTTCATTTCTGGCTTTCTTTGAAAACTGTGCCTAAGAGACACAAAGCGTTTAGACTTGTTCTCTGTTGTTAGGCAAACGTTGTCTTTGGGGTTTAAAGGGTAGAGGTGCGACCCAACTGTTAGAGTCATCCTTAACTATTTCCTGTTCCATGATCTCTAAGAACAACCTATCTTCAAAGGACGTAGCAACCTGGTAATCTGTTTTAGTGCTGAGAAATACTGAGGACCCTAGGTGACCTTGGTCACTGTCACAGTAAGGGTCTACGGTAGGTTTGGGCAGATAGGTGTTATGTGGTAGCTCTTTTACAAGGAATCGATTTTGGCATGGTTGAAAAAGGGAGGGGCGCCCGTTCTCTAGAGTCTTGGTTAACATGTTGCTGACTGAGGTGGGTTTGTGTACGCTTCCCAAACAAACATCTCCTATAATAACCCATCCTAAATCAAGTCTTTGGGCGTAGGGAGCATTGTGAGGGCCAATAATCTGATCTCTAACTTTGTGAACTCGTAAGATATCTCTCCCAAGGAGTAGGACTATCTGAGCTTGGGGGTCTAATACTGGTATAAGGCGAGCTATGCGTTTTAGATGAGAGTGGTGTACTGCAGCATCAGGGGTGGGAATCTCAGCTCTATTATCTGGAATCTGGTTACATTCGATTACAGTAGGTAGCAGAAGGCGTGTCTGGCCATCTATAGACTCAACTTGGAAACCTGTAGCTCTTCTCCCCGCCGTCTCGACTGTACCTGCACAAGTCTTTAAGGAGTAAGGAGAGATAGAGCCTTTAATGTTGAAGATGTCAAAGAAGGTGGATCTCGCTAGAGATTTGTTACTTTGGTCATCTAGGATTGCGTAGGCACATACAGCTTTATCCTTGCAACCTGTTGGGTACACTTTGACTAGACAGATTTTTGAACAAGACCTACCGCCTATGATTCCTTTGCAGACTTCAGTACATTGTGCGGTAACTGCTGGTGTACCTATTTCGGTGTTTATTCCTTCTTCACTATGATCCTGGGTATTGTCGGCTTGAGTTAAAATACGTGGAGGTGGCCCAGGGTGTAGGGCTGCGTTATGACTTGTACTGTCACATTCTGTGCATTTTACACTGACCTTACAGTCTTTAGCAAAGTGAGACGTTGAGGAGCAACACTTGTAGCAGATATTGTTCTCCCTGAGGAAAGTCTTGCGGTCCTCTATGGGTTTCTCTCTGAAGCCTCTGCATTTCAGAAGAGGATGTGGCTTCCTGTGTAGGGGACACTGCCGGCTAGGGTCTTTATCTTCCAAGTAGGGAGAGGTTGATGGCCTGTGGAAGGAATCTGTAGAGGAAACATTAGTTTTATGGACTATCACTGGCGCTTTATGGTATCTTAGACCGGAAGGAGCGGCATGAGACAGTATAAAATCAAAGCTGGGATCATTCCTAATTCTTGCTTGTTGATTTACAAAGTCCACAAACACATCAAAGGGAGGAAATGATACCTTGTGCATTTGTTTGTAATTGGAACCATGTGCGACCCAACGCTCCTGGAGGTTGTAGGGGAGCTTTTGGACTATAGGATTGACACCTCTTGCTGTGTCAAGGAAAGTAAGTCCAGGCAAATCTCCTTCTGCTTTGGCTACCTGCAGTTCCATGAGCAGGTCACTTAGTTCTCTAAGTTTCTGATAACCTTTACCAGATATTCTAGGGAAGTCATCAATTCTTTTAAACAGGGCGTTTTCTATTGCCTCTATTGAGCCATAGCACTCTTCAAGTCTTTCCCAGATCCTTCTAAGGCCTGTCTCTGGGTAGTTTATATTTATCGCTCTTATACGTTTAGCATGTTCTGCGGACTCATTTCCGAGCCAATTAACTAGGACATTTAACTTTTCGCTGTATGACAGGTCTAAGTCTCTGATTACGTTCTGAAAGGTAGACCGCCAGGCTCTGTAGCTTTCTGGGTGATCATTGAACTTTACAAGTCCTTTGGTGATTAGCTCACGCCGCGAGAGGAACTTTGCAAAGTCCATAGTAGCTTGGCTATTACTAGAATAGGGCTGCAGTGCATTGTTAGGAGGGTGGAGTGTGTAGCAATACCTTTGAGGAGTCTCTGATTTAGGCCGGTTAACATCATACCGTTTCGGTGTGAAAGACGTGTCTGTGCGCTGGAATGGAGGCTGATTTCCTTGTTGCGCAAAGAAGTCGCCACGGGCAGTGTCGCTCTGCTCTGCGTTCTCCTGTCTGAAGCGCTGAACTTCAGGGTTGGCTGTTTGTTGCTTTATTTGCTGCGTTTGGCTTGTCGCTCTGATGACATCTATCGATTCTTGTGCAGGCTGAAGATTGCTGCTTGATTTGGAGTGTTGATAGACGTACGCTGCTGTACGTTGTAGCGTGTCCTGGTGATCCTCTCCTGGACCGAGCACGCTGCTGCATCCGCTGTGCTTGCGGGTGGGGTGCGTAGCTGCTTCTAGAGCCTCTGCTTCGGCTATGGCTGCTGCCGCTTCCTTCTCTACTGCCAGCTTCTCTAGGTTGATTTCCAAAAGGGCTCTCTCTTTGTTGAAAGCAGCTTCCTTGATTTCCAAAAGGGCTCTCTCTTTGTTGAAGGCAGCTTCCTTGATTTCTAAAAGGGCTCTCTCTTTGTTGAAGGCAGCTTTGAAAGAGCTGTCTCTTATTTTAGCTGCATCTCCTGCTCTGCAAAGGCGGCACGTGCTTTTGCGGCTTCAGCTTTAGCGCGAGCAATGGCGGCTGCTTCGCTAACAGACGATTTGATAGAGTAGCCCGATCGGGACCTTGTCTTGTATGAAGACGCCTGACTTTGTGACATGGTTTGACTGTTTAAAGGTTGTCGTATACAGGTAACCGCGTTGACAGTAGTTGGCCTCTGTACAGTCCGATCTCTCATCCGCTTCCTATCTGTGCGTTGTTTCACTTTTCGCGCGTCTTCTCTGCGCGTCGGTTACTTTTCGCGCATCTTGTATGCTCGTCGTTTTACTGTCCTGTCCCCACTCCACGTACTCCCGGGGTTTATGTGCAGCTTAACAGGCAGGTAAACCTCTCCTACGAGTCAATGAACGGGACCGGTTTACCGGTTTGCAGTCTGAAGGTTTTATTAACCCGTTGTAGGAATGCAGTAAAACTATAGGAAAACAGAAATATATGATATAAAGATACAGAATATATACGTGTTTTACATAGATAATAATACAAAACAGGATGTGTCCATATAAAACGTGGGGGTTTTATAACTAGGCCGGACTAAGATTACATGAAAAGCAGCTGGCTGCAATATAAGGGTTTACAAAGTACAGCACATAAGGTGCTTCTAAAGCTGAGGGAAACTGTAAGGTGACTGGGAGGAATTTAGACCATAACCTTACCGACGATGCTTTCAATAGGGGGAGAGATTGTAATGAGGTGTTCCTTCCAGCTCCTGTGGTGAAGGAAATGGTGGCCTCTCTCCCACAATCCCCTGTAATAGTGAGGGAAGCACATGTCTTAGCCTATAGGAATTCTGGGAAGGCTGAATACCAGGGTGCTGTAAAAATAAACGGCCACTAGATGGCGTCTCTAAACACATTACATTTCTGCTCTGAAGGCAGCACACACTTAGTTAACACCTTCACTACTGAGCTATTGATTTCACCCACCACCCCCGTTTTTGAGCTCATTTTGACCGTTTTGTGCCCATCATGTATAAACGCGATTTGAAGTCGTGGTTTATTGTAGGATCCAGTCCCAGACAATTTTACCATCCAAACCTTTATGGTTATATATTCTATAGGGCATTCTTGTTAAAAAAAATGTAGAAATGGGAACCTGTTACTGTATTTTTCTGAGAAAATACACAATTTTAACTAATACTGAAAAAACATTGCTTGTATTTTGGCGCATTGTGTTTTATGAATAAAATGAGAAAACACTGACCTTGCTCACGGCGTGGGAAATGAGAAGGTAACAGCAGTGGTATTGCTCAATTTATATGTGACAAATGGTGGACAATGCCATCACTTAGGAACAAAAAATAAATGAAATTAAAATCGTTTTGTGTTTTTATGTTTATTTTTTACATGGTCATATTTGGTATCATTAGAAAGGCCAGACTCTGTCCTGTCCAGTGACACCTAAAGTGACTTTGTGCAGTGTAAAGAATGGAAATACAGGAGTCCAAAGAACCCCCACTCTCCTCGCAACGGTGACAGTGGGAGATCAGGGAGGTCAATGCGTGGATAAAGTCTTGATGCAGGGAGGAGGTCTTTGGGTTTTTAGAGCACTGGGCTCATTTTACTGAGTTATGAAAATCCACTCGGACCCCCAGTGAATCAGGGGAATCCATTGTGTCCCTTCCAGACTTACAGATGGCCATCACTCTGCTGCAGCAGCCATCACCCACTCATTGCAGCTAAGGCTGCGACGCAGCACAGAAGGTCCTTGTGGCACACGTGAGAAGCTGCCGACTACTTTTCAGGTTTATAAGATACTGTACCATGGATGTGCCGTCAGGGTAGGAAGAGCCTCACCTGCCATTAACGTTAAAATAATTAATTCACCTGCTCCGTGCTCCCCCGTCAGTTCTGTGCTCAGTGTGCGCATTCTTCTTACAGCCTACGCAATTTGCATAGCGGTGGTATTCAAATAGGAACACACGCGCGCTGTCTATTTCCTGAAAACTGCTCGCCAGAGCCTCAGAAGCACTGACAGAGCAATGGAATATCTTGGACCAATGGGAAAGCAGCATTGGTCTAAGCCATTCATAAAACCACCTCCATTGGAGGCTGGCCTCTCAGTGACAGGGGCCCAGGCAGCTCCCGCTGCTCCTAATAGTGGTGGATACAGAGTATGACAGGCACAAGCAGTTCCCCCTGCTCCCTCTAGTGGTGCATACAAAGTATGACAGGCACAAGACCAGAAAAACTGTTTTTCTATTTAATTTTATTCTTTTATAGCAAAGTATATGATATGAAGAAAATAATTGTATCTTTTTAGAAAGTGAATTTAGTGGCAAGAAAAACGGTATATGTGTGGGTACAGTAAATGAGTAAAAGATAATTTACAGCTAAACACAAGCCACATAAAGTTAGTATCAGAGCCAGACATACACAGATAGTAACGAGTGCCTCATCAGCCACTGACCTCACCGCATGTACCTGTGCTGTACAATACTGATTGTTTTGCTCAGAAATGTTTCTGAACAAAGGGTTCTTTTCAAGTGATCAACTAAAGAAACAAGAAAAATCGGTGATCGGCGTGTCCGCGTACGCGGTCTAGGGGAAATATCTAATAATACAATGAGATATCAATTAATACAAAAAGGTACCATACAACATTGATGACTGTATAGGCTGATTGAAAGTTCATGAAAAAGTTCCTAGGACAAAGGAAAAAATATGATAGTGAAGTCCAGTCATAACAACGAAATAGGGGAATGAAGGGGGGGGAGATGAATCCACTCACACTCTCCAGAGCCTCATTAGGCTCGATCGCTTCGCCTGTGGGTGTTTACGTGGCTCACCCGATAGCTCTCAGGGATAGACTCGTCTTACGGCCTTGATATCCTTTCAGGATCCTGGATCGTCCTTAGGTTCTGCTGAAAGGAGGATCCAGGCGGCAGGACCTTAAAGGAATATCAAGACCTGAGAGAAGTCAGTTATTGAAGATTATTGGCATCCAAATATTGGAGAACCTAAGGACGATCCAGGATCCTGAAAGGATATCAAGGCCGTAAGACGAGTCTATCCCTGAGAGCTATCGGGTGAGCCACGTAAACACCCACAGGCGAAGCGATCGAGCCTAATGAGGCTCTGGAGAGTGTGAGTGGATTCATCTCCCCCCCTTCATTCCCCTATTTCGTTGTTATGACTGGACTTCACTATCATATTTTTTCCTTTGTCCTAGGAACTTTTTCATGAACTTTCAATCAGCCTATACAGTCATCAATGTTGTATGGTACCTTTTTGTATTAATTGATATCTCATTGTATTATTAGATATTTCCCCTAGACCGCGTACGCGGACACGCCGATCACCGATTTTTCTTTTTTCTTGTTGGTTAGTGCGGGTTGGGACCGCACTTTTGGTGCCTTGGGCAACGGGGTTATATTTTCCACTTTTGCTCTAGTGTCTGTTCCCCACATTTTCTTGTTATATAAAGAAACAAGAGACACATGGATAAGATAAGTTGACCGTATATTTGAATAGGATAAGAATATACATCACCATTTGGATTGCAAAACCTAGATCTGTCGCTTGGGAGTCCCTTTGCAAACGCCTTGGGGTCTCGAACGATGTACGTGCAAACAGCATCCTGGGCAAAGGGTCTCCTCTCTCCACAGGCGAAACTCTGTCTGCTGAGAACCCTTTATTTTTATATCAAGGCATGAAAAAGGTGCTCACTCACAGATTTGCAACATCGCCCCCAAACTTTCTGCTAAAAATTGGCCAGGTCTTTTAGTTTCGGCTTGAGCCGATGACGCACATCTGTGGTTTTCGGTTAATAGCCCCGATCACAACCTGTGTTAGTCACTTCCCCCTATACCCTTAAAAAATTGTTAAAAATAAGGAAGTTAAATCATAAAAAACAATGAAGTCAAATCGTATTTGAAGGAAAGCTAGTTATGTAGGATGAATCACCATTTTTAACCCTTTCATTACATTTGAACCCTTGATTTATCCTATATATTTCCCCTCCCATAAATACAAACCCTTAAATTCCCACTATTTTAATTACTGGTCTAAACAGTGTAATTAGACATATATGCTTCATCAGCCAGTTGTTCCAGTGCTAGCTGTATTTTACGTAATTCTCTCATGTCAGTCTTAAGCAGTTTAATATTCATACTATTGATATTACTTATCTTGTCCATCAGTATAGAATAACTATTTAGTCTTTTCATGTGTTTGTCCCATGAGTACTAGGCTGGCTTCCCATGATATGTGTTAACATTTCCAACATAACTTCGTTATTGGTGTCATTGATCCAAGTTACAAAGGGGTTTCCTCACACTTTCGTCCCCATAAAGTATAGTTTTGTTAAAAAGGTTTCCTTTTTCTGCTTGCGAGGCTGTGATACTGACTTTAGATAGCCGACCGTGTGTGGATCCGACAGAATGATTCCTTCCAATCTGAAAACTTCATTGTGGGGGCCCACTGGGACCGATTACAGTGAACCAATACTCTCAAGTCTTTGTAATTTTATTAATCGTCAGCATAGTTTCACTCATAGTCTTATTTAGGGTTAAGGGCATCGACATTAATGGTATATTCGGCGTGTCGGGTGTAGCTTGCTGCATACTCAGCATCTCTTCTACCCAGACTTATTAGCAAACATATATTTGTACTTTATTGGTAAATTCAGACTTCCAACCATTGTAGTCAACACCTTTTTCCAGTATTGTGGTATTGGCAAAAGTGAATGCCCACGGGCACTCTTGTGAGTGGTAAATACATACACTTAGGAGAATTATTTCCAGGAAACAGATCAAACTGAGAAGATCAATTAGGCAGGTACTTTTCCAACTCCAAACTGCTGTTGCGTCCTTAGGTTTCTGTGATTAAACCCCCCATTATTATTTGCTGCCACTTCATTGTGTGACGGTAGTAGACTCCTCCTCTGGCTCTTCTAAAAGGCCATATGTCAATATGTCTTAAGATTCAAAAATATCTGAACCCCAGTCAACTATGAATGGCCCCTGTCAAGGATGCGCAACGCGACAAAGGATGCGCAGGCTTAAAAATCACTATCCATCTACTAGACCCGGAATAATGACTACGTGGCCCACAATTCCCCGCACGCACTTGCCTGTCAGGTCAGCACCTTCACTCCAGAAGGACACGCAGCGCGATGAAGTGGACACAAGGTTGCAATGCAGTATCCGTCTACACTCAACCTGGAGTACTCACTACGTTGCCCCAATCCCTGTACCCACTTTCATTGTAATGTTCTTCACATCGCCACCACAGACCGACTTGTCACCCAAGATGCCTACCGTCTGAACCAGAGCTGGCCTGAGACTCTGTCTGACTATGCACCCCAAAATAGAAAAGCAGTCCAAACAACTGACTTCACCCCAACGCACTGTTTAGTAGATCAACTCGAGCTTAAACCAAGGCAAATCTCTATAATTCAGTCCTTCAATTAGCGTGGATCGAATATCAGGTAGAAGCAGATCTTAATAACTTTTATATTTATTATGACAGAAAATTAGGTCACAGTGCTTTTCTTTACAGAAAAAATAGATATGATGATTAACAATTACACACACCAGCAAAGAAATAAAAGGGAAATAAACAGCAGATCCTAGATACTTACAAAATACGCTGGAGGATCAGCCGCTAGAGAGGTTCTAGTAGGAGATGGCAATATTTCTTCAATTTTTCGATTGACCTCAAAGAAATAAGCAAAGGAGCCCATGCTTGCCTCAGAATATATAGATTTTCCCTGTTCCTCCAAGGTACAGCCAATAGATAGTACAGCCCGCCCACTACATTTCCCAGAATCCGCCTTCCTGTTATTTCGTGGGCATGCTCCGTTCACTTCTTATTTAATTCACAGATATAATAACAATTATCAAAAGATCATCGCTAGCTATCAAAGGATATGCCTGCTTCTTTGATCTCCGTGATCAATTACAAAGTGTTGCCACTGGGTCTGGGAAACACTCTTTGATGTGCTTTTACATTTCCCCAAGGTGTGAATGGTTGGGGACCCTGTGGGGAAGGTACAATGGACATGACTGCTTAAACCTGGATCCTTGTCTTTGCCCATGCCCTCCAATAAACACACAACACACTATATACAGTTGTGTTCAAAATTATTCAACCCCCAATGCTGTAAAGGGTTTTAGGGAATTTAGTGACATTTGTAATTGTATTCAGAATGAAATCCTACAAGGACTTTTTAAAGAACCATATGCAACTAAAATGACATCAATTGGTTTTGTAATACAGTAGTAAATGTTTCTTTTGTGAATTCTTCATTGACACAATTATTCAACCCCTTAAAGACTACCACTCTGAAGAACAGAGGTTCATTCAAGTGTTTTCAATCAGGTATTGAAAACACCTGTGGATGTCACGGAGCAGCAATAAAGCATAATAAGCACCAATTAGGCAGCTTTAAAATGACTGTGATACTCAGCTCCTTCTAGACATTTACTGTTGTGGTTACAAACATGGTGAAGTCAAGGGAATGGTCCAGGAAGACAAGAGAAGAGGTGATTACTCTTCACAGGAAGGGCAATGGCTATAAGAAGATTGCAAAGATGTTAAACATACCAAGAGAGACCATAGGAAGCATCATTCGCAAATTCAAGGCAAAGGGCACTGTTGAAACGCTACCTGGTCGTGGCAGAAATAAGATGCTGACTTCGACTGCTGTGCGCTACCTGAAGCGTAGAGTGGAGAAAAGTCCCCGTGTGACTGCTGAGGAACTGAGAAAATATTTGTCAGATGTGGGTACTGAAGTTTCAGCTCAGACAATACGGCGCACACTGCGTAATGAAGGCCTCCATGTCAGAACTCCCAGGCGCACCCCTTGCTGTCTCCAAAGAATAAGAAGAGTCGACTGCAGTATGCCAAAAGTCATGTGGACAAACCACAGAAGTTTTGGGATAGTGTTCTGTGGACTGATGAAACAAAATTAGAACTGTTTGGGCCCATGGATCAACGCTATGTTTGGAGGAGGAAGAACAAGGCCTATGAAGAAAAGAACACCTTGCCTACTGTGAAGCATGGCGGGGGGTCAATCGTGCTTTGGGGCTGTTTTGCTTCTGCAGGTACAGGGAAGCTTCAGCGTGTGCAAGGTACCATGAATTCTCTTCAGTACCAGGAGATATTGGATGACAATGTGATGCAGTCCGTCACAAACCTGAGGCTTGGGAGACGTTGGATCTTTCAACAGGACAATGATCCCAAGCATACCTCCAAGTCCACTAGAGCATGGTTGCAGATTAAAGGCTGGAACATTTTGGAGTGGCCATCGCAGTCACCTGACTTAAATCCGATTGAGAACCTCTGGTGGGACTTAAAGAAAGCATTTGCAGTGCGCAAGCCTAAGAATGTGACTGAACTGGAGGCTTTTGCCCATGACGAATGGGCGAAGATACCCGTAGATGGCTGCAAGACACTTGTGTCAAGCTATGCTTCACGTTTAAAAGCTGTTATAACTGTAAAAGGATGTTGTACTAAGTACTAAGATTGAATGTCACTTGGGGGTTGAATAAAACTGATAATGATGTGAGCACAGAAAAGACATTTGTGCTTATTTCATTATAAATGTTATGTTATATTTGTCTGACCTACACGTGCCTCTTTGATTTAATTGTAAGCAAGATGACTGAATGATCAAAATCAATGTCAAACTGGCCAAAATATTCAATTTCAGTGGGGGTTGAATAATTTTGAACACAACTGTATATATATATATATAATGGAAATGGCATAGGCCACAGCTTTATTAAATTATTTTAACATTCAACTAAAATACACCCCAACAGTACCCAAGATGTCAATGCTGATCCTACTGTAAGAACGAACAGTAGTCAGTTATCCACCAACCAGAGCTCATCACTCTCCTGGCTTACCAGGACCGAGGACGTCTCTCGCATCGCCCACCTATTCCGGCGGCTTATCATTAGGGTTTCCTCGCTGGCCAAGGTTCACGCCAACGCAAGGGGGCAATGAAACCTTCATTGTCCCTGCGCTCCCCCCTGCAGCCAGCGCCTTCCCTACACCCATCCTCAACAACTCCAAAAATATATCCAGCCCAATGTCTGATAAATGTACCCCATCTAATCGCATCAGGGCCCAGTTATCTCCTTCCTGGGGCTACTGCTCGTAGAGACCGGAGATGTATTCTCAATATTGTCAAACAAGCAAAGCAGGAAGGGGAAGTGGACGTTCTAGTCCATCTAGGGACAAATGACTTGGCTAGCAATGAGGTTTCTGAGATTAAGGAAGATTTTTGTGTTCTTGGAGGTGAAATACAGCAGATTGCGTCCACTGTGTCATTCTCTGAAGTTCTGCCTTTGCATAACATTCAGAATAGGCAGATGCGCAATAGGGAATTTAATTTGTGGCTTCGGGAATGGTGTCGGGAGCAAGGATTTGGCTTTGTGTCCCATGATAGCTCTAATTGGAGCAGAAAGGAACTGTATAAAAAAGATGGTTTGCATCTTACTCATAGGGGAACATATGTTCTCAGTGAGAAGTTCAAAGGTTTCACAAAGGAATATTTAAACTAGGAGGGGGGGACAAAAGGGTAAAAAACAATCTGCCCGATTGTCCCCCAAAACTAAATCGGAGGGTGCAAGCAACATGCGGGGTAAAAAATGACAAGCTCAGAGTCGTGTCTATAAATGCTCGCAGTTTAGTCAATAAAATCAATGAACTGGAGGCAATGATAGCAGCTGAAAAAGTAGATTTAGTGGCGGTTACTGAGACATGATTCAGTGAGAAAAATAACTGGGACATAACAATACCTGGGTACTCTTTATATAGAAAAGACAGAGAAGGTAGGAAAGGAGGAGGAGTGGCCCGGTATGTGAAAAATAACACACAAACGAACCAAATAAAAGTGAGCGAGGTGAACATAGACTCAGTTTGGGTTACACCAACATTTCGGCAATCATACAGTAGCTCGTGTAGGTGTGATCTATAGACCCCCTGGACAAGTAGAAGAGCTAGATAATCTGCTGTTTGAGGAAATAGCCAAAATGGCAATGAAGGGGGAAGTTATTATCATGGGGGACTTTAATCTTCCTGATGTGAACTGGAAAACCAAAATAGCTGGGTGCACCAGGAGTACAAATATTCTAAACTCCCTACTGGGATTATCTCTAACAAAAGTAGTTGAGGAGCGACCCATAAAGAGGCCATATTGGATTTAATACTCACAAATGGAGGTTTGGTATCAGACGTTGTTGTAGGTGAAAATTTGGGATCTAGTGATCACCAGTCAGTGTGGTTTAATATAAGAACAGGGATGGAGCCGCACCACACAAAAACAAAAGTTTTAGACTTTAAAAAAACTGATTTTTCTAAAATGAGATTTTGTGTGAAGGAGTCATTATCAGACTGGAGGAGTTTAAAGGGAGTCCAGGAGAAATGGGATTATTTAAAGGAGGCATTATTGAAGGCCACAGGCAATTGCATTTGGCTTGTTAGCAAAAAAAAAAAAGGGAAGAAACCACTGTGGTACTCTGCAGAAGTGGCCAAAATAGTGAAGAACAAAAAGATAGCATTCAATAATTATAAAAAAACTCAAAGTGAAGAAGATAGGCAAACCTATAAGATTAGGCAGAAAGAGGCAAAGCAATTTATAAGAGCTTCCAAAGCACACGCAGAAGAGAAAATAGCTCAGTCAGTAAAAAGGGGCACAAAACATTTTTTAGATACATAAACGAGAAAAGAAAAGTAAAACAAGGATTAGTTAGATTAAAAACAAAGGAAGGAAGGTATGTAGAAGAGGATAAAAGTCTCGCTGACTGCCTCATTGAATATTTTTGTTCAGTCTTTGCAGAAGAATAGGAAGGAAAGGGACCTCAGTTAGAAGGAAACACTAAAGAGACATTTACATATGAGTTTACAGAGGAGGAGGTTCTACAGCAGCTGTCTGAAGACAAATAAGTCAAAGTTATTAAAAGAGCTCAGTGGTGTAATAGCAAAACCGTTAACAGATTTATTTAACCAATCCTTGTTAACGGGAGTCATCCCAGAATACTGGAAATTAGCAAATGTTGTGCCCGTTTACAAGAAGGGTAGTAGGGAGGAATCGGGGAACTATAGGCCAGTTAGTCTTACGTCAATAGTGGGGAAATTAATGGAAACCATGTTAAAGGAAAGGATTGTTGAACATCTAAAAACACATAGATTACAGGATCAGAAACAACATGGGTTTACCTCAGGGAGATCATTCCAAACTAATCTTATTGATTTTTTTGATTGGGTAACAAAAATAATAGACACAGGTGGTGCAGTAGACATTGCTTATTTAGATTTCAGTAAGGCTTTTGATACTGTTCCGCATAGAAGGCTTATCAATAAATTGCAATCTTTGAGTTTGGATTCCAATATTGTTGAATGGATTAGGCAGTGGCTGAGTGACAGGCAACAGTGGGTTGTGGTAAATGGAGTTTATTCGGCGCAAGGTCTTGTTACCAGTGGGGTACCTCAGGGGTCAGTACTTGGACCCATTCTCTTTAATATTTTTATTAGTGATATTGCAGAAGGTATTAATGGAAAAGTATGTATGTCACCACTGAGGATTAAAAAATATACTTAAAACGTATCTTATCGCAAATCCCCTTCGACGTTTCTTCCTTTTAACACCACATACAGAAATATCAATCCAAAATGGGGGATGTGCAATGTATAGAAACAAGAAAACATCTCATGGTGCAGAGGGTAGCAACTTTCTACTTTAAAAGGCCCCTGCTATCATAGCACTCACAAAATATTGAAAATTAGTAGGCATATAGTATTGCTTGTTACCGCTACCAAAGGAAGATCTTCGTTTAGTTCACCCGCCGCCACAGGAAGGAACCACGAGGAAGTTTCCAAAAGAGGATTTATTGTAAACAGCATACATTCAAATAAAATAAAATCTCCAACGCGTTTCATTCGTCTATCCACAAACTTCATCAGGGAGAAAATGCCAAAAACAAAAGGAATAAACATCCACCATAATCGCCGACTTTAAATAGTGTCTCTTTAATTGCTTATTGCTTATTTAGATTTCAGTAAGGCTTTTGATACTGTTCCGCATAGAAGGCTTATCAATAAATTGCAATCTTTGAGCTTGGATTCCAATATTGTTGAATGGATTAGGCAGTGGCTGAGTGACAGGCAACAGAGGGTTGTGGTAAATGGAGTTTATTCGGCGCAAGGTCTTGTTACCAGTGGGGTACCTCAGGGGTCAGTACTTGGACCCATTCTATTTAATATTTTTATTAGTGATATTGCAGAAGGTATTAATGGAAAAGTATGTCTTTTTGCTGATGACACAAAGATTTGCAACAGAGTTGACGTTCCTGGAGGGATCAGCCAAATGACAAATGATTTAGGTAAACTAAAAATATAGTGGGAGCTGTGGCAATTGAGTTTTAATGTGGATAAGTGCAAGATAATGCACCTGGGACGTAAAAACCCAAGGGCTGAATATAGAATATTTGATACATCTGAGGATTGGGATTTAGGGGGTTATTATTGCAGAGGATCTAAGGGTAATAGAGCAGCAGGAAATGCTGGCAGAATGCTTGGAAATGCTGGCAGAATGCTTGGTTGTGTAGGGAGAGCCTGTATTAGCAGTAGGAAAAGGGAAGTGCTCATGCCACTGTACAGAGCACTGGTGAGACCTCACTTGGAGTACTGTGTGCAGTACTGGAGACCGTATCTCCAGAAGGATATAGACATCTTAGAGAGAGTTCAGAGAAGGGCTACTAAAATGGTGTACGGCTTGAAGGAGAAAAGTTACCAGGAAAGGCTTAATGATCTTAACATGTACAGCTTGGAAAAAAGACGAGACAGAGGAGATATGATAGAAACATTTAAATACGTAAAGGGAATCCACAAGGTAGAGGAAGGGAGTATATTTAAAAGGAAACAAAGTAGCAAAACAAGAGGACATAGTCTTAGATTAGAGGGGCAAAGTACTCTACCAAACGATGGCTGGACATAGAACTCGCTTTAGCGGGCTGCCTGTTATGGACTCTTCCGTGGCTCCCCCTTGGCACATACCATTTTGTTGGAGCTGATCCGAACCCTGTGTCGGTGACCCTACGTCTTTGGCACAAATATAAACTATTCTATGGTCTCACAACGGCCATTTCTCCCCTCCTACCCCTGGTTCACAACCCATCTCTACCTGCTGGGATGCGACCATCCCTGAGAGCTCGCTTGACGGACGGGAATAGACTTCGAGCGATGGACTTACCTTCAGATGGTAACTTGGATGTGCTACCTATTGCGTCGCCATTGGGTCCCCTTTCCCCACTGGATAACTTCAACTTCCTACAAGTGAAGTCGTACTTACGAGGACTTCACTCCGGATATAGCCTAAGTCGTCAGCTGCTTCCATTTGAATCACTCTGTCGAACAGGGGCGCAGCTGGCCCACGGGATATCGACTTTATACTCTATCTTGCAGTCAGCAGATTCTGAAATCCCCTCTTTTGTCTCGCGCTGGGACCAGGAACTAGACATTGTCATTTCTGAGGAACAATGGACTCAAACGTTTGTTTTGATCCATAAAGGTAGCTGTGTGACGAAGATCCAGGAAATTTCGTACAAGATTGCTGCGTTTTGGTACCATTCCCCTAGTTTTCTTCACCGGGTTTACCCGTCGATCACTTCAGTATGTTGGCGCTGTGAACTACAGATTTGCACGTATCTCCATGTATGGTGGTCCTGCTCGCACCTAAGCACCTACTGGGCTAGAATTCGAGAAATTATTTCTCAGGTTACGGATGTAAACCTGCCGCTCACCCCTGAATGCTTCCTCCTCCTGCACATTCCTTTCTCACTCAAGACTTTGAAATGCTCGGTTCTACTTTTCATGCTTTTTGCGTCGCGTGCTTTGATACCTCTTTTATGGAAATTGACGCGCAGACCTACGGTGGAGGAATGGATCCGTAAGGTAGAGGAATACCGTTCTGTCGACCTCCTGGATGCGGGGAATAGGGGGAAAGCGGCGGACACCGCTATGAAATGGTACTACTGGGACCGATATGCTGCTAGTACCCGCGGGGTTTCTGCAGACACTCATTCTGACTGACCCTATCTACCACAAAGATGACCTGAAGGGATGGAGCTCTATGTTCACAGGAGTATGTAGGCCTTGTACAGTAATGTCCTCGTCCTGTGTGTTTTTTTTTTTTTTCTCTTTTCTTCTCTCTCCCCATTCCTTTCCTCGTCTTTACCTCCTCCCTCTCTCATTCCTTTACCTCTCTCTCTTCCAGTCCCTTTTGGCTGGGTAACTTGACAGCAGCCTTCTGGCCTTCCATCTGGCTCTGTACTCTCGACTTCTAGAGGTATGGGGTAGAAAGGAGTGTGATCTGCCATACTTGCTACCTGGTTCTGGAATTGCGATGGGGGTTATTTTTTTTTTTTTCCTTCCCTCTCTTTTCTGTACTTAATTTCTCTTATTTACATTCATATACTGATATATTTCTATCTCTGTATACTGCATTACTCATTAACTGTTTATACGTATACTACTGTATGTTCTTGACTTAAATTTTTCCTGAATAAAAATTTTGAATTCTAAAAAAAAGTAACATCAGGAAGCATTATTTTACTGAGAGGGTGGTGGATACATGGAACAGTCTTCCAGTAGAAGTGGTAGAGGCCAAAACAGTAATTGAATTTAAGCAAGCATGGGATAGGCATAAGGCTATCCTAAACAAAAGATAAATCCAGGTAAAGTATCCATGTAATTGGGCGACTAGATGGGCCGAAAGGTTCTTATCTGCCGACATTTTTCTATGTTTCTATTTCCACATGTTGAATGGAAAAACCCCGATTGTCTCCATAAAATGAGAATGTTCCTTATTTAACTTCCTCCGAGCTCGTTCCAATGCCTTAGGGGGAGCAAAACCAGACCGGGCAGGTCTGGACACAATCTCTGACGATACCAATGAATCTGTCCGGAATAAGGCAACGCAACGAGCCAGATCCTGCTTAATTGCGTAAGTTAGGTCCAACGATTGGACCTGACCACTGTCATTACCCCCTGCATGGACCACCAGTATAACCGGGCCCTGTGATCGTCTTGACAATAAACCACATTCGCTAAAAACATTTCCCCATCTCAAACCTCTAACCCCCAACCATCTAACCCTCACTACGTCTAATGGTAAACCCAGGTTCCTGCCCATAACCCGTTGTTCTGCCCGGCGCGCAGCCCAATAAACCTATGAGTGTCCTAAAATCCATACTGTCAGAGAGGAACCTGTAATAAAAAACTGTTACATTAGGTTAGGGTGCACATACACCTGAAAACGATTAGAAGACCAACGCCCTAACCTGCACAACATATCCCCGAGGCCCCAGCTTCAGCCACCACCGTTTCAGCCCTGATCCAAAATAAATGGGGAGCAAATTCAGCTGGGTTGAGCCCCAAACCCACAACACACCGTCGCAGCACCGCTGAAAACAGGTCAGAGGAATACCTGACCTATGAACTAACAAAGGACCCTCACCCCCGGGTCTTTTTTCCAAAAATTCCCGTACAAGTGCATGCGAACGACCCCACCCCCCTACCCGCGCTAAATGAATAAACATCCCCCTCCCCTCCTGATCAGTCTTTGAAGGAGGGATAAATAAATGCACCCCGTCTGTACCCACCACCACATGCCGAATTGGAAGACCGTATGGACAGCCGGCACTACGTGACACCGCTTCCCCTATACGTAGCGCCCCAAAGAAGCAAAAAAACAAGCCACTCTAAACAAGAACCTCAAATTCATCCCAACAGACCTCCTCCAACTACCTGCATAGATCACGCAACAGCGGCAATGACACAGGACGACGGGCATCTGCCACAGCCAACCTCCACCACCCTGAGACTGCCCTCCGTAACAATGCAAATTTGGAACCCCATAAATTGACTGAGCAGCGAAAGTGCTGATAGAGCCCTAGAGGCCGATGCCGCTGAACGACCTTCCTTTTCCATATGATTCAACAGCTGCCAAGTAGCCCAGTTACGATCACTCGTATCCTGCCATCCCCGTCCCGACCGGGCCACTGCCTCCCATGTCCTCCATATTTGCATATAGGCAGTCCATGTAGAAGAAGACAATGAACACCATACGTGCTGCATCAATCTATGGAAGCCAGGTTCCATAACCATTGCGGAAAAGGTGTTCCTATCGGATCCACCCCCGGAGCCACCTGCCAAAAAACGGTCCCACTGGAATTGGGAGAGAGCGTCAACACTCGTGTTATCAACCCCCGGAACATGCCGCTCCATAAAAATAAATATTAAAATCCAGACATTGAAGCACCAAATGCGTAACAGCGATAGAACCGGCGGTGAACTCGACGAAGAACGAGTCAATACCTGCACCACACTCAAATTATCTTTCCAAAAGGTTACCCTCTGATTAGCTAGACTCTCTCCCCACAGCTCCAGTGCCGTGACAATGGGAAAAAGCTCCAAAAACGTCAAGTTGGTAAGTAACGGGGAGCCGTACCAAGCCTCCGGCCAAGCCTCTGCACACCAGCGACCCTGGAAATACGCCCAAAAACCACCCGCACCCGCAGCATCCGTAAATAATTCTAATGAAGAGTTATTCACCTCCCTCTCCTGCCAATACGTGCACCCATTGTATCGCCCGAGAAAAAACTGCCATACCAGCAGGTCATCTTTCAGTGCACGTCTCAGGCGAACAAAGTGGTGCGACGCCTTGATCCCAATGGTGGCCAATGCCAACCGTCTACAAAATGCACAGCCCATGGGCATGATCCGACATGCAAACGATAAATGCCCCAGAAGCGACTGTAGCTCCTGCAAACGTATGTTTTTTAGTGGACAAAGCCCGTCTCACCAATGTGGACAGGACTGACAATTTATTCCTGAGGCAAGCGGAAAACCCTAGCAACCGTATTATTATTATTATTATTCTTTATTTATAAAGCGCCAGCATATTCTGCAGCGCTGTACAATAAGCACAGTATAGACAGGGTTACAATACATTGAACAACATTTGACAAACAGTACAGGAGGAGATGAGGGCCCTATTCCCGTAGGAACTCACAATCTAGGAGGGTTGGGGTTGGAAACAGGAGGAGAGGACTGTAAGGTGAGAGTGATTGATGGTTGCGTCAGTGAGTTGGGGGGTCGGCTTCCCTAAATAGGAATGTTTTAAGGGAGCGTTTGAAGGAAGAGAAGTTAGGGGAAAGTCTGACAGTACGAGGGAGAGCGTTCCAGAGAGTGGGGGCTGCGCGTGAGAAATCCTGCAGTCTATCATGGGAAGAGGTGATGCGGGGAGAAGCTAGGCGCAGGTCACTGTTTGACCTTAGGGAGCGGGCTGGGGTGTATTTGGTGATTAGTGAGGACAGGTAGTGGGGCGCTGAGTTAGTGAGGGTTTTGTAGGTAAGGATAAGGATTTTGAACTTAATTCTGCAGTGGATGGGGAGCCAGTGAAGGGACTCGCAGAGGGGAGCGGTATCTATTTCAATTCCCAGAAAAATCAATTGCCGACAAGGGCCTTCAGTTTTACTGTCTGCCAAAGGCACCCCAAATTCCCCCGCCACTTCCCGAAAAGTCTGGAGCAACCCCTCACGAACCCAATCCTGATCTGGGCCCACAAAAAGGAAGTCATCTAAATAATGTACTACCGACTCCCAGCTCACCGCCTAACCACCCATTCCAGAAAGGTTGCAAAAATCCAAAAAAAAAATGACAAGCTATAGAACAGCCCATAGGAAGGCATCTGTCAAAATAAAATTTCTCCTTAAAGCAACACCCAAATAGATGGAATAGATCATTCCCATAATCCCTCAGCGCCTGTCCTCTTTCTCCTGCGCCCTCTGGAACGCTCGCTCTGTGTGCAACAAACTCACAGCAATCCATGACCTCTTCCTTTCAAACTCCTTCAGCCTCCTAGCTTTAACTGAAACCTGGCTAACTCCCTCTGACACGGCCTCCGTTGCTGCTCTCTCACATGGCGGTCTACACTTGAGCCATACCCCCAGACCGGGTGAGAGAAATGGTGGCGGGGTCGGACTCCTGCTCTCTCCCACCTGCACCTACCAGCATCTCCCTCCACCCCCATCCCTCTCCTTCTCCTCCTTCGAGACACACTGCATCAGCCTGTTCTCTCCTCTGGCTCTCAGGGTGGCAGTCATCTACCGCCCACCGGGACCAACCTCCCAGTTCTTTGACCACTTTGCTATCTGGCTTTCTCACTTCCTGTCTTCTAATCTTCCATGCCTAGTTCTCTGGGACTTCAACATTCCCATTGATGATCCTTCCGCCCCTGCTGCCTCCAAACTTCTTTCACTCACGTCCTCCCTTGGACTCACACAATCCTCCCTCCTCCCTACCCACCGCGATGGTCACGCTATTGACCTTGTCTTTTCCAACCTCTGCTCCATTTCTGAGTTCAACTGTCTCCCTTTCCCCATCTCTGACCACCACCTTCTCTCTTTCAACCTATCTGGACTTCATAAACACCCTGCTCCCCCACCCCGCACACACACTCGCAGAAACCTACATGCTGTGGACCCCCATCAATTCTCCAACCTACTTCATCACCTCCCTCATACCTCATCCTTCACCTGCCCTGATGCTGCCACTAATCACTACAACACTACTCTTATCTCTGCTCTAGACACTCTTGCTCCTCTTCGACTCTGTAAGGCCCCACACCGCCAGCTTCAGCCCTGGCACACCCTCCAGACTCGCTACCTGCAAAGATGCTCCCGCACTGCAGAGCGTGCCTGGAGGAAATCCCGCTCTGAAGCTGATTTTGTTCACTTCAAGTTTATTCTCCGGTCATACACCTCTGCCCTCCACTTGGCCAAACAATCCTTCTTCTCATCTCTTATATCTACGCTGTCCTCCGAACCCTAAACGGCTCTGGTCCACCTTCAACACCCTCCTCTACCCACCTGCACTTCCCCCCACAGCTGCCTTCAGCGCTCAAGACCTGGCAGACTACTTCCTCAGTAAAACTCTAACTATCAGAAGCAACATCCCAACACAAGATAGTTATCTGCCACCTCCACTCCCACAGGTCCCCTCTGCCACCCTCTGCCGCTTCCTCCCAGCCACTGAGGAGGAAGTCAATTCCTTATTGTCCTCCTCACATCTCACCACGTGCCCGCTCGACCCCATTCCCTCACATCTAATTCCTCCCCTCTCCTCCCTCACCCCTGCTCTCACACACATCTTCAACCTATCTCTCTCCACTGGCTCCTTTCCATCCGCCTTCAAACACGCGCTAGTTACCCCTTTACTAAAGAAACCATCCCTCGATCCCAACTCTCCATCCAACTACCGCCCTGTATCCCTGCTTCCCTTTACCTCTAAGCTCTTAGAAAAACTAGTCTTCAACCGCCTCTCCCTCTTCCTGTCCTCCAATTCCCTACTTGACCCCCTGCAATCTGGCTTCCGTCCCCTACACTCAACTGAAACTGCCCTCACCAAAGTCACCAACGACCTCCTAACTGCTAAAAAACATGGACACTATTCTATTCTCATCCTGCTTGACCTCTCGGCTGCTTTTGACACTGTTGACCACCCCCTCCTTCTACAGACCCTCATCTCTCTGGGTCTCGGGGACACTGCACTTGCTTGGGTTGACTCCTATTTATCCAACAGGTCCTTCTGTGTGTCCTTTGCTGGTAACTCCTCCTCTTCATTGCCTCTATCTGTTGGTGTACCTCAAGGCTCTGTCCTTGGTCCTCTGCTCATTTCCATCTACACCTCCTCCCTGGGCAAAATCATCAACAGCTTTGGCTTTAATTACCACCTCTACGCTGATGACACTCAGTTCTACCTACCTCTCTACCCCTGATCTCTCTCCCCCTGTCCTTTCAAAAGTCAGTGACTGTTTATCTGGCATCTCCTCCTGGATGGCCTCCCACCACCTAAAGATCAACATGTCAAAGACTGAACGCCTACTTATTCCTCCCTCCAATGCCTCCCCACCTCCTGACTTCTCTATCACGGTGGAGGGTATCACCATCTCCCCATCAAACCAAGTTCGCTGTCTTGGAGTTACACTTGACTCTGCTCTTTCCTTCATCCCCCACATCAAGTCTCTTTCCTCCTCCTGCCGATACCAACTGCGTAATATTTCCAGAATTCGGTCATTTCTTACCGCTGTCACCACAAAACAACTCATACACGCCCTGGTAATCTCCCGACTCGACTATTGCAACTTATGCGACTCTTATCTGGCCTCCCTCTGTCCCGCCTCTCCCCTCTACAATCCATCCTGAACGCCTCCGCCAGGCTAATTCACCTCACCCGCCACTCTGTCTCTGCCGGTCCCCTCTGCGAGTCCCTTCACTGGCTCCCCATCCACTGCAGAATTAAGTTCAAAATCCTTATCCTTACCTACAAAACCCTCACTAACTCAGCTCCCCACTACCTGTCCTCACTAATCACCAAATACACCCCAGCCCGCTCCCTAAGGTCAAACAGTGACCTGCGCCTAGCTTCTCCCCGCATCACCTCTTCCCATGATGGACTGCAGGATTTCTCACGCGCAGCCCCCACTCTCTGGAACGCTCTCCCTCGTACTGTCAGACTTTCCCCTAACTTCTCTTCCTTCAAACGCTCCCTTAAAACGTTCCTATTTAGGGAAGCCGACCCCCCGACTCACTGACGCAACCATCAATCACTCTCACCTTACAGTCCTCTCCTCCTGTTTCCAACCCCAACCCTCCCAGATTGTGAGTTCCTACGGGAATAGGGCCCTCAGCTCCTCCTGTACTGTTTGTCAAATGTTGTTCAATGTATTGTAACCCTGTCTATACTGTGCTTATTGTACAGCGCTGCGGAATATGCTGGCGCTTTATAAATAAAGAATAATAATAATAAAAATAATGGAAGCAGTCCAGATGCAACGGCAAAAGCCGAAATGCCGACTCAATATCAGCCTTTGCCAACAAGCAACCAGGACCTGCTGCCCTAACCAAGACCAGTGCCTCATCGAATGATGCATAACGGACCCGACAGACTCCAGTCCCGATATCAACATTCACAGAAGACCCGGCAGGGTGAGATAAGTGATGGATCATCCGATATTTACCTGGAAACTGTTAAACTTTGAACGGACCCACCATCCTACCCAACCTCACCTCCTGTGCCAATTTTTCTGCTACCACCTCCTCGTATTCCTGGGCTGACACCAAATTTGAAGAAAAAAAAAACTGGGAAATCGGATGGCCTGAATGGGATCTGGAACCCTTGAGAAAAACCTAACCCCAATAAGCATGCCGCCCTACTATTAGGGTAAAGGCAGAGCCCCGGGCGCATCTTTACCGCACTCACTGGGGTAACCCCCAAAACCCAGATCTTCCCGTAATCTCTCAATCCCCCGAGACTTGCCGATGCACCTGAATGCCGGTTGCATCCCCCCACATTGGGAACATTCGTGTCTGAAACGGCACCCACTGGCCCAGTGACAGTGCGATTCGTTGAATAACTAACAAAACCCCTTCTTGAGCCCCGCTGACCAACCAGGGGAGTGGGAGCCAGCGGACCCGAGAAAGGGTGATACTTACCAGGCAGGTAGGCATCATAAGGAGGAGCCAAAGTCTGGCATCCTGTTCATCAAAACGGAGTAACGGACGAACAGACATTTTTTGCCTGAATTGCTGGTCATAACAGAACCAGCATTGGCCCCCATACACCTTATAGGCCCCCAAGTCAAATATATGTTGGAAAAAAGAGCCACACTCCGCTCTGGCACCCGCTCGCAAATTATAGCACTCTAAGATAGAAAACCCTGGAGCCAATTCCCAAACGTCCGAGGCAAGGTCTGAACCTTATCCTGATCCTTCTCTTTTTCCCCTTCACCGTCTGTCCTCCTAGGACAGTCAACTGTATCCTTGTCAACTGCCACCAAAGACAACACATCCACGTATTCACCTTTCCAGATTTTTTCCTTTATATACCCAGCAAGATGCATTCCCAAAGGTGATAACTCGCAGGCAGACCATAATCTGGCGTCATCCACCTGACCCACTTCACCCTCCTTCATAGCCACAACCGAAGCTACATGGCTACCAACCACTTCCGTAGCAGCAGCCGCCACCACCTTCTCATTCCCCGAAGGTTGACGGGGTAGCACCCTCGCATCAACACCCCCAGATCCTTCCTGCCAACCCTGCAGCACAACCATTCGAAGCTCCACCAAATCCTTTCTTGCACCAAAGCCCCCACTCGACCCAGCCTGCACCTCACCACTAGCCGCACCATCTCTACTCAGATTTAAATCCCACTCATGTGCAGCTAGCAGCAACGAGGAATCCACAGGTTGCTGGATCAAGCTGGTATCCACTGCTCTCCCCGGCGCCGGTACATCCCCGGCCCGTTGTTCCAGTCTCGATGTGCTGGTCCCAGGAAAATGACCTGGACATGGATCCACTTCTGGAAAAATTAAATCAGCTGCTGGCCCCCCGGAAGAGGGCAGGACATTTCCCTGAGGCCCCAGAACTGTAGTCTCCTCCGGCTGCGTTGTCCCAGCGACCGGACGCTGCCTATAGCCAACACGTGTCCCAGCAACAGGAGGCCGAGCGCGTGACACCGTCTGGCCATGGCACCCACGTGACCTCCGAGGGGCAGAGCTTCGTCCACGCGGCGGTGCATTTGCCCTAACAGGAGTTGGAGCCAGCCTGGACACGTGTGGGCTGCGTGACCGTCCAACCCACCGCACAGGCCGCCCTTCATCAGCCAAAAGCCCAAGAGGCTCCCGCCCCAACAGCGCCCGCCGTGATGGAGACACCGGCAGCGTTCCTGGCACAAAAGAGGCCTCTGAATCCGGGGAACAAGAGCCACCCCTGGCCAATACAGCCAGGGCGCCGTCCATACACCTGTGGGCAGAGCGGGTCTGGACACCGGCCGCAGGTCCCCCAGACCGTTCATTCCCCCACTGCCTGGAACCCTGCCCTTGGTCCGGGGAAGCAGCTCTCACCCACTCCGTCGGGGAGCGAAGCAGTTCCTCCATAGAAAGGCCAGCAGAGGACGCACAATCCTGAAGACGGGACAGCAGCATGACGACTTCTCCTGAAACAGCAAGCAGGTGGTCAGGCAGAGCAAGAACCAGCGTGGAAACGTGATGACTCCCTCCTTGTCCAGAACAGGAATGCACAGGTGCGAATTCCCCTCCCATAAATTAGGCCCCTCATTAGCATAATCCTTTCAGTCTGCCAATCGTTATCTACCACACCTGTCCTAATTAGTCCCAGACCAGCAGTCATGTCTCCCTTCCTGAACGTTCCAGGGGCTGCTTTCCATTAGAGCAAATGGGTCATTTCCCCCCTTATCATGCAGATCAAAGAAAACCTATTCACCTAGTACTCTACCATAGCCTGTGATATCCCTTCAAAAGGGGACTTAGTGGCCCACAAAGAAACAAAGGTCATTAACAATTTAATTACTTCCTGGAACACGTAAGAAACTTTGGCTTGTCTGGGCAGCTGCGTTGTATTATTTATATACACAAAGTATTACCAGTCCTTTACAGCAGTGTTTCTCAAGTGGTGGGTCGCGACCCAAAAGTGGGTCACAACCAGGGGTGGACTGGGTCACGGGGCAAGTGCCCCCGGGCCTCTCTAATGCCTGGGACCTGCTGATGCATCTTACCTGCAGCAGCGGGTCCCAGGCGGCACAGCTACCTATGAATGTACCCAGGTGCCACCTGGGGCCCGCTGCTGCAGGTAAGATACTCTGTAATGGCAAGGTGGATGGGGGGGATCTGTAATGGGAAGATTTGGGGTGGGACTCAGTGACTGGCAGCAGCGCTGTACTCCCAACACCAGGAGCCACTGTGCACAATGCACATCTCCAGTGAAGCAAAAGGCTGTTGGGTAAGGGGGGGGGGCTCCCTATGTATATTTGACTCTGTTTCTCTCTGTCCTTTTGTTACTCTGTCCTTTTACTTATTTATGCAGCCTTCTTTCTGAATATCTGGTATTCTGTCTGTCCATCTATATCTGTGTGTCCTTCTGTGTATTTTTCCATCTCTCCTTGTATCAATGTCTTCCTCTCCATTTCTCCTCATCTCTCTCCATTCTCCCTCTATCACTCTCTCCCTTTATTCTATTCTATAGATCTCTCATCCCGATTCCTTTCCGGTTTTCCTCCTGATGTAATAATCCCTCCAAAAAACTAAAACGTACACTGAAAATTCTCAGCAAAATCACCCACTGCTTCCTAATTCCGGCCTCCCTGCATACCAGGGACGCACGGTGAGGTCAGTGGCTGGTGAAGCGCTGGCTAGTACCAGAGCCAGATATACACGGGTTATGTAGGTTGAGTCCTCCCAAGATCTGGCTGCTCTCAGTGCTCCCCAGGATCTGGCTGCTCTCATTGCTCCCTAGGATCTGGCTGCTCTCAGTGCTCCCCAGGAACTGGCTGGTCTCAGTGCTCCCCAGGACCTGCGACGTCCGCTCCAGGCAGCCGTGCACTGCCCCCTCCACCTACAGACAGGAGGTGCCAACACAGTGAACAGTCACACCTCGATCACAGCCCCGCACCCACTGACTGTGCGAGATGAGGACAGTCACATGACTGTCCTGTGTCAATCAATGCATGGGAGGCCAGCCTCCCATGGAGGCATTTTTTGAATGGCTTGGACCAATGGTGCTTTCCCATTGGTCCAAGCTATTCCATTGTTCTTCAGTCCCTCTCTGAGGCACTGCAGAGCGTAGGTTCAGGAAGCAGGGGGCGCCAGATGCACGCTGCAGACCTCAATCTCTTGGCCATCTTGAACGTATGCGATTAGCATAGCGTCAGCTACCCAAATTGCGTAGGCTCAGGGAGGGCAGGCTGCTGTGAAAAAATAATGTGCGCAGCGGCAGAGACGGCAGGGGAGCATGGAGTATTTGAGTTTAAGTTTTATTATAACATTTTATTAATTCAGTAGTGATTTAACCCTTTCGCTGCTGAGGTGTTTCACGCCTCTGTGCTGAGGTCATATTTACCGGTTTTGCTCATCATGTTTAAACGTGTTTTGAAGGCTTATTTTAGTATATGACCCAGACATATTATATATCGTTCTTTCCGTCAGACTCGGCAGATTCATAATATGTCATTATTATATGTATACGTCATGTCATGTCTGTATATTATAACAAAAAATGCAATAAAATATGAATTTTCAATAATTTACAACGTGTAAAGTGTATTTTTTTCACATTTTAACATGCAAGCAATTGCGGTTATATTTTGTATGGGGTGCGCTTGTTAAAAAAATTAGAGATGGGGTCTCGTTACATTTTTTTTGGGAGAAATTACGCGATTTTTAACAGACGCACCGCATACAAAAATCGTTAGTGCAGCATCATTGTTCACATTATAATTGAAATGGGAACAATATTGCTGCATTAACAAACCAAAAAAAAAACTTGTTTATTTTTTTTTTTATTATTTTTTTAAAATATTTTTTTATTTTTATTTATTTTTTTATAAAACTTTTTTCACCGTGGTGTTTGGTATCGTTGGAATGGCCATGCTCTGGCCGATCCAACAGTACCAAACATTAACCAAACATTAACCCCTAGCTGCCACGGATCGGGAGATAGGGGATTCATTGGAATCCCCTATCTCCACCGTTGGTGGCAGCTAGGGGTTAACTCCAGGACTGGCGTCATCGTGCATAGCACGATGACGCCAGTCCTCAGGGGGAGTTCCCGGAGGCTTGGCCGACATCCAAGATGTCGGCCAGCTTCGGGAAAGGATCACGAACCGGCACTTTTCAGCGCCGATTCGTGATCCGGCTCCCCAGGGGTTAATGAGAGCCACCGTTTGGAAGGGCAGGCTGTGCCCTTCCAAGCGGTGCCTGTCTTAACCCCCTGCTCCCCAGCGATTTGGAGGGAGAGAGGTCCGAAGGACCTCCCCCCCTCCCCCCTCCCTTTCAGGCGCCTCCTCCGCACATGCAGGGGGGGCGCCTGAATTAGATGTCATCGCGTAGCCGCAATGACATCTAATGTCCCCGCCGGGCTCCCGAGTGCTGGGCTGACATCCAAGATGTCAGCCCGCACCGGGGGGCGCAGCAATCCGCCGGAATCCGGCGGATTGCTGCCTCCTGTGCTCGGACGCGCTGAGCGCGTCCGTAGCACAGGAGAACCACTTGGCTGGACGCGCTGAGCGCGTCCATAGCAGCCAAGTGGTTAAACTAGAGTTGCATATCTGCCATCACCCCAGACTTTGAGACACTTATTAAGAGCAAGAAGCATCCTCAGTTTTCCCATAAGTTCTAATTAATTTCATACGTTTCAATTAGTTAATTTTACTAGGGTTGCACCGATACCGATACTAGTATCGGTATCGGTGCCGATGCCGGGTACTGCAAGAGTACTTGGTACTCCTGCAGTACCCCCGATATTTTCCCCGATATTTTCCCCGATACCGGAAGCTGGCATTGAGCCGGCTTACCGGCATCCGAGGGGCTGGGGCGGCTGTCCGAATGCTCTATCGGCATTCGGACAGGCCCTGCAGCTGCTCACCGCATTCATACTTACCTTCCAGAGCGACGCCGGGAAAGTCTTTGCGCGTGCGCTCGTTGGAAGGCCCCCAGCCGCAATCACGTGGGACCATGTGATCGCGACTGTGGGTCTTCCAACGAGTGCACGCGCGGAAACTTTCCCGGCGTCGCTCAGGAAGGTAAGTATGAACGCGGTGAGCAGCTGCAGGGCCTGTCCGAATGCCGATAGATCATTCGAACAGGCACCTGGCGCTCTCTGCGATCATACTTACCTTCCTGAGCGACGCCAGGAAAGTTTCCGCGCATGCGCTCGATGGAAGGCCCCCAGCCGCGATCACATGGTCCGACGTGATCGCGGCTGGGGGCCTTCCAACGAGCGCACGCGCGAAGACGTTCACGGCGTTGCTCAGGAAGGTAAGTATGAACGGAGAGCTCCAGG
Source organism: Leptobrachium leishanense (assembly GCA_009667805.1). Taxonomy (NCBI): domain Eukaryota; kingdom Metazoa; phylum Chordata; class Amphibia; order Anura; family Megophryidae; genus Leptobrachium; species Leptobrachium leishanense. The sequence goes on along the minus strand of CM019072.1, from coordinate 125,085,017 downwards.
TGAGCTGGGGGGCATATCCAGGTGAGCTGGGGGCATATCCAGGTGAGCTGGGGGGCATATCCACGAGCTAGGGGGCATATCCACGAGCTGGGGGCATATCCATGAGCTGGGGGGCATAATCCATGATCTGGGGGGCATATCCATGAGCTGGGGCATATCCATGAGCTGGGGGGCATAATCCATGAGTTGGGGCAAATCCATGAGCTGGAGGCATATCCATGAGCTGGGGGGCATAATCCATGATCTGGGGGGCATATCCATGAGCTGGGGGGCATATCCATGAGTGGGGGGCATAATCCATGAGCTGGGGGGCATATCCATGAGCTGGGGGCAATATCTATGAGAGCTGGGGGCATATCCATGAGAGCTGGGGCATAATCCATGAAAGCTGGGGGGCATAATCCATGAAAGCTGGGGGGAATATCCATGAGCTGGGGGACATATCCATGAGCTGGGGGGCATATGAGAGCTGGGGGCACTTTTATATGAGGTCTGTTGTTATTGGAAAGCGGTCACATGACATAAAAAAGTATCGGTACTCAGTTTCGATGAGTACTTGAAAAAAAGTATCGGTACTCATACTCGATCTTAAAAAAGTGGTACCGGTGCATCCCTAAATTTTACAGCAAACACTTTAGTTTTTACTAGTGCTACAAATACTGCACTATCCATTTTGGAAAGAATCCTTGTTTGTTTACAAAATTGTTTAAAAAGCGCATACATTGTAGAATATTGCACATGTTGTTTTGTGGAATAAATTATAATGTTTCAGAAATTCAATTATTTTTGGGTCACAACTTAATGACCAAAGTCAATTGTGGGTCCTGAGAGTCCACAGGTTGAGAACCACTGCTTTACAGCAATTATATATATATCGTGACAGCCTCTATCTAGCTTTTTTCCCAGACATGTATCTGCACTCTTTGAGTGCTTCATTCTGCACCTCGTGGCAAAGGGCATGCACAATTATCCACCCTTTAGAGGCATTGGATTTTACGCTAATTCATGGAATCGCCCCATACTTAAAAGCTGATTCCTTCCCTCCCGCTTTCTAAACAGAGTTTGCATCACTACTCTTGGGGGGAGGGGGGCACAAATGCAATAAATTCCTATAAACATGTTTTTAGGGCTATATGCACTTTAGTTTAGGCATTGATCACTATGCAGGTATATTTTCGACACCCTTTTATCTCAAAAATCACCATGGTTGTAGAAGTAGCTGCCTGATGGCTCTTTGAACTTGGTCCCACAAATGCTCAATTGGATTGAGTTCTGGTGATTGTGGGGGTCACCTAAGCAAGGTAAATTCTCCCTCATGTTCTTGAAACCACTCCTGCACAATACGAGCACCGTGGCATGAGGGCGCATTGTCTTGTTGGAAGAAGCCATATCCTTTGGAATACACCATCAACATGATAGGATGAACTTGATCAGCAACGATGCTTTGGTATGTTGTGCTATTCAGACGTTGTTTCACACGAATTAAAGGGCCCCAAACCATAACACTGCCCCCACCATCTTGAAGGGTTGTGCTCATGCATGTGGGGTGCTGCTTTCATGCGGTTTCCGCCAAATTCTCACTCTGACATCTGCATGATGCAAATAATCAAACAATTGTGATGTCACCACTGAGGATTAAAAAATATACTTAAAACGTATTGTAGCGCTGTGTTAAAAATCTTGCTGTGGCAGTACCTATTTTTGGCCACAAGATGGAGACTATCGCGATCAGAGATACTGGACATTGGGACTACAATGCCCGGCATGCTTTGCAAGGAGACAGGAAGTGGGTGGGGACTGGACACTTACATCCTCTGCCTCGTGGAGAAAGTTCCAGAGCGCGCCAGGGAAGCAGAGAAAGCAGACGCACCGAGGAGATCGCGGGAGAATCTAGGCCCAAAGCACGAGGGAGACCTGTTGTTCCGGTTTGGGTCACCTAGCCTGAGGAGAAGGAGACTCGCCCAGCGCCCAGACACTGCTGCAGACCGGCGGAATCGAGCGGAGAGCAGGCGGTGAGCTGGACAAACGGCATAAAGTCAGACAACGGATCCGGCCGCTAGTATCCCCAGTCAAAATCCGGAGGAGAGATGTCCTGGGTCAGCGGAGCCTAAAACCTGCGTCGGATGGGTGAGAGGCCTCCAAGGCTGTTTGTGATTAAAGGTCAAGCTGCTGTTTTCTCTTTAAAGTCCACAGGGCCCCAACTGACTAGTCGAAGACTTTCCTTCATGTAAATTCACTGGCCAGTTGAACAGTACCCGGGTACCACATACATACATATACACCTTTTTACATTCCGGGACTTAACCTGTGCCGGACTCATTCTGTTACGAATCGGAACAGGGGTTAAAGATAAAGTTACATTCCGAACTATATTTTTCTCTTTTACGCTGCGCGTTTACCGCAATACGAAGGGATTGTATGTTTTGGGTTTCGCTACGTGTCCCCTTTTTCTGAACTATCGGGCAATTGCATTCTTTTATGTTCGGTCGCGAATATTTTATTTTCCGAAATACGAAGCCTCGTGTTTCGTTTCTTTTCCGCTGCGCGTTTTACCGTGATACGAAAATACTGTAATAATACTTGTGAATACCGTGCTTCAATATCTGCTCAAGATTTTAGTAAACTATTTAAATGATAAAAACTCACAACTGTGTTGGAGTATATTTATTCCCTAGTGCGGGGAGACTGACCCGTGGTTCATTTTCAGCGGCTCCTCCGGGAGTGAGCGCTACAGTATCTTATCGCAAATCCCCTTCGACGTTTCTTCCTTTTAACGCCACATACAGAAATATCAATCCAAAATGGGGGATGTGCAATGTATAGAAACAAGAAAACATCTCATGGTGCAGAGGGTAGCAACTTTCTACTTTAAAAGGCCCCTGCTGGGGGGCGGAGCTAGCTGTGGAACTGAGTGGTTGCATGCTTCAGAGCTCCTCTGAGAATCTGTTTTCTATTGCTGAAATTCCTCTGATTTATGGGCTAAAACCAGGTTTCCTGGTGAACTTGAGATCCACTGCTGCCCCTGGACTCCGGTACTGCGACTCGCCGGGTGATAGACGACGTGTTTCTGGGCGGACAGGATCTGGGCCTAGTGCGGCCTAGACAGAGCAGTCTTCTTTCTGGAGCCGGGGGGTTTCCCAAAGGTCAGCACTGCCGTTTCTCCTGATTACTTCCCGATACACAGCGGATGGGTAAAAAATTGCAGCCCCGCCGGGACGTCTCGGAGGGCCCTCGTCCGAGGGATAGCAGAGACTCCCTGTACAGCAGCAGACTCTCCTGTAGCACGGTCCCATCACCGATTCTCCCTGCAGGCTATGGCTCCTCGGATGAGGATGATGGTTCCTGGCCCACAGATACTGCAGCAGGAATAGACTGGCTGGCTCCGTTGTCACGGGGAGATAGCGCAGCGAAGGGAAAAGCGGCAAAAAAAAGAGCACAGAAACTGAGGAAAGCAGCGGCTGCGGCTTCATGTGGGGCCGTGGGACCTGCTGCAGGCCCTGTACAGGGTCCCTCTGATGGAGATAGAATACACTCACCCAGTGGCGTGGAGGTACCGCAGAGGTGCGTACTTTTGCCACGGGAGAATGTGATCCGGGAAACGAATGCCTCTGTGGGGACAGAGGCCTCTTTGGAGGCCTGTCCACCTTCCTTGAAACCCTGCACTGTTGCTACCCCTACTACGGAGATAGATGACGCTCGTCCCACCACGATGGGAGACTACCGCCGGTTTATAGATGAAATAAAATCCCTGTGGACAACGGAGGTGTCTGGACTGCGGTCCGAAGTTGCGTCGGTGCGCTCTAAAGTGGTGGCAATACAGGCTCAGACCTCGGATGTGGCTGCGGAGCAGAATATACTTACATCGCAAGTTGACACCTTACGAACCCAAGTTGACTTACTGACTCGCTCGGTGGAGGCCCTCGATCTAGACACCGCAGACGCAACATACGAGTCCGATGTGCCCCGGAGTCGGTGCCAATGTCTGATTTGCTTTCCTATGTAAATCACCTCGCTCATCATATAATAGGATCGCCCCCCAATGTTTCAGAACTGTTCGTCTCAGCCTCACGGATTCGTAGGCCCGCGACGGCCCCCAGAGATTCCACGAGAGATATTATTGCGATTGCCCGGGACGTAGCGACTAAGACTCGGATTATGTCAGCTCCTGGGGCCAGGATGGCGGTGAAGTTTGAAGGGGCAACGATGTCACTATACCAAGACCTACCGTTTGTCACCCTGCTGGCGCGACGTCGCTTCCGACTGGTGACAGGGTTTCTCCGTCTTAAAGAGGTTCCTTACCGTTGGGGGCTGGCTGGCTCGCTCGTGGTGACCCACGGGAACATACCATGCATCATCTCTGACCCGGCCGAGGCTTGGCCGATGCTAGCCAGTATTGGCTTGTCTCAGGATCCGGCGACTACTTCACCAGGCTAATTTTCTTTTTGTCTAGGACATTACCTGTTGCTTTTTCTACTAGGACTTTTTGAGGCAATGTTACCCCGCATACGCTTGGTTTAGCCAGTTCTTTTCAAGTTCTTCGTTGCTCAAGAGATTGCTCCCCCCTTTCCCCCCCTCTTTTTTGCTATTTTGGCATTTTTGGGCTGTACAGAGGAGTATCCTCGGTCGCCCTGGCCTCGTGACTAATTCACTCCTTGGCCTTCCCCACGGTCCTTGGGCTATGAGGTTTGTGCCGGGAATGTCACTTTTTGGCCTTTGCCATATTATAAAAAAAAAAAAATTTCTCTGTATTATATTATTTTTTTTTACATTTTTTATTTTTTTTATTTTATTTTCTCCTTCTCCCTCCTCCTCCCTTTTAATACGATGCGTATTCTAGTTCTTTTGATGTCCTTCTCCTGCTCCCCCCCCTTATTATGAGACGTATTGGGCACTTTGAGTATGCTTTTATTTCTATGAGTCTGTCCTCTATCAAGGACAGGTTAGCCCTTCAGCGTGTTATTGCAGATGACTCATTATGACCATTGGTAGATGTTATTTTATTTATACCGATGCCCTGTATTTACTTAGATGGCTTTATGCGGCCCTGCGTGGCCACTTTCTCAACGCTGTTTTTTTGTGTGACTATGCAAAACTTCTAAAATAAAGAATTTAAAAAAAAAAAAAAAGGCCCCTGCTACAAATATTGAAAATTAGTAGGCATATAGTATTGCTTGTTACCGCTACCAAAGGAAGATCTTCGTTTAGTTCACCCGCCGCCACAGGAAGGAACCACGAGGAAGTTTCCAAAAGAGGATTTATTGTAAACAGCATACATTCAAATAAAATAAAATCTCCAACGCGTTTCATTCGTCTATCCACAAACTTCATCAGGGAGAAAATGCCAAAAACAAAAGGAATAAACATCCACCATAATCGCCGACTTTAAATAGTGTCTCTTTAATTGCTTATTGCTTATTTAGATTTCAGTAAGGCTTTTGATACTGTTCCGCATAGAAGCTTATCAATAAATTGCAATCTTTGAGCTTGGATTCCAATATTGTTGAATGGATTAGGCAGCGGCTGAGTGACAGGCAACAGAGGGTTGTGGTAAATGGAGTTTATTCGGCGCAAGGTCTTGTTACCAGTGGGGTACCTCAGGGGTCAGTACTTGGACCCATTCTATTTAATATTTTTATTAGTGATATTGCAGAAGGTATTAATGGAAAAGTATGTCTTTTTGCTGATGACACAAAGATTTGCAACAGGGTTGACGTTCCTGGAGGGATCAGCCAAATGACAAATGATTTAGGTAAACTAAAAAAATGGTCGGAGTTGTGGCAATTGAGTTTTAATGTGGATAAGTGCAAGATAATGCACCTGGGACGTAAAAACCCAAGGGCTGAATATAGAATATTTGATACATCTGAGGGTTGGGATTTAGGGGGTTATTATTTCAGAGGATCTAAGGGTAAGTAGTCAATGTAATAGAGCAGCAGGAAATGCTGGCAGAATGCTTGGAAATGCTGGCAGAATGCTTGGTTGTGTAGGGAGAGCCTGTATTAGCAGTAGGAAAAGGGAAGTGCTCATGCCACTGTACAGAGCACTGGTGAGACCTCACTTGGAGTACTGTGTGCAGTACTGGAGACCGTATCTCCAGAAGGATATAGACATCTTAGAGAGAGTTCAGAGAAGGGCTACTAAAATGGTGTACGGCTTGAAGGAGAAAAGTTACCAGGAAAGGCTTAATGATCTTAACATGTACAGCTTGGAAAAAAGACGAGACAGAGGAGATATGATAGAAACATTTAAATACGTAAAGGGAATCCACAAGGTAGAGGAAGGGAGTATATTTAAAAGGAAACAAAGTAGCAAAACAAGAGGACATAGTCTTAGATTAGAGGGGCAAAGGTTTAAAAGTAACATCAGGAAGCATTATTTTACTGAGAGGGTGGTGGATACATGGAACAGTCTTCCAGTAGAAGTGGTAGAGGCCAAAACAGTGATTGAATTTAAGCAGGCATGGGATAGGCATAAGGCTATCCTAAACAAAAGATAAATCCAGGTAAAGTATCCATGTAATTGGGCGACTAGATGGGCCGAAAGGTTCTTATCTGCCGACATTTTTCTATGTTTCTATGGTCACATCTGTTTTCACTTCACACAGCAATGCGTATATCCTGGATCCAAAACGAGGCTTGACTGTCCTAGATTTAAATCAAGGCTTGGATGTCTTTGTTTCTTTTCACGCAGCGACGCATATATCCCGGATCCGAAACGAGACTTGGCTGTCCTAGATCTGGAAGCGAGGCTTGAGCATCACAGCTCTAATACGCATGTTCATAGTGAAGATGACAGGATAACCGGCGTTTAGGTATATTGAAGACAAGTGAACTCCAGTGGATCTCCCGGATGGCGGCGCTCAAATATCTTTTTACAGTGGCGGCTCCTTAACGATTCAATACTCACAACCATATAATAAAAACAGAAATAAAAACAACGATAAAATATAACTTCCAAGGTAAACATTTCTAAAAACATTCCTTTATGTCTATTTCCATATTGAGACCTCCTTTCCTCCATGTACCCATCCTAAAAATCCATTCGGTTTCTTTTCTTGCCAGAACTCTCGTAAAATCACCTCCTCTCCCATGTCTGTGAGCTATATCGATCCCAATGCATTTAAAATTTGCAATATTAAATTTAGGGCAATTGTTACAATGTATAGGGACACTGTGGTCTAATTTATTCCTCCTAATATTACCTAAATGCTCTAAAATTCTCACTCTTAATTCCCGACTAGTTCTTTCTATATATTGAGCCCCGCATGGACATTCTAATAGGTAAATAACCCCTTTAGAGGTGCAGTTAATGAAGGTTTTTATCTCAAATTCTTTATTTAGGAGATTGCTTTTAAAATGAACTCTTTTCCTAGTTTGGTGCACGCATGCCCTACAGCTCCCACATTTAAAAAAAACCTATAGGTTTTTCAGAGTTAAAAATTCCTTGTTTTTCCACTTTCAACTTCGGTAATTGGCTTGGTGCCAAAGTATCTTTCAGATTTGCTGCTTTCCTAAAAATGACCGTGGTGAATTAGGGATATCCAGTTGTGTTCAAAATTATTCAACCCCCACTGAAATTGAGTGTTTTGGCCAGTTTGACATTGATTTTGATCATTCAGTCATCTTGCTTACAATTAAATCAAAGAGGCACGTGTAGGTCAGACAAATATAACATAACATTTATAATGAAATAACCACAAATGTCTTTTCTGTGCTCACATCATTATCAGTTTTATTCAACCCCCAAGTGACATTCAATCTTAGTACTTAGTACAACATCCTTTTACAGTTATAACAGCTTTTAAACGTGAAGCATAGCTTGACACAAGTGTCTTGCAGCGATCTACGGGTATCTTCGCCCATTCGTCATGGGCAAAAGCCTCCAGTTCAGTCACATTCTTAGGCTTGCGCACTGCAACTGCTTTCTTTAAGTCCCACCAGAGGTTCTCAATCGGATTTAAGTCAGGTGACTGCGATGGCCACTCCAAAATGTTCCAGTCTTTAATCTGCAACCATGCTCTAGTGGACTTGGAGGTATGCTTGGGATCATTGTCCTGTTGAAAGATCCAACGTCTCCCAAGCCTCAGGTTTGTGACGGACTGCATCACATTGTCATCCAATATCTCCTGGTACTGAAGAGAATTCATGGTACCTTGCACACGCTGAAGCTTCCCTGTACCTGCAGAAGAAAAACAGCCCCAAAGCATGATTGACACCCACCATGCTTCACAGTAGGCAAGGTGTTCTTTTCTTCATAGGCCTTGTTCTTCCTCCTCCAAACATAGCGTTGATCCATGGGCCCAAATGGTTCTAATTTTGTTTCATCAGTCCACAGAACACTATCCCAAAATGTCTGTGGTTTGTCCACATGACTTTTGGCATACTGCAGTCGACTCTTCTTATTCTTTGGAGACAGCAAGGGGGTGCGCCTGGGAGTTCTGGCATGGAGGCCTTCATTACGCAGTGTGCGCCGTATTGTCTGAGCTGAAACTTCAGTACCCACATCTGACAAATCTTCTCTCAGTTCCTCAGCAGTCACACGGGGACTTTTCTCCACTCTACGCTTCAGGTAGCGCACAGCAGTCGAAGTCAGCATCTTCTTTCTGCCACGACCAGGTAGCGTTTCAACAGTGCCCTTTGCCTTGAATTTGCGAATGATGCTTCCTATGGTCTCTCTTGGTATGTTTAACATCTTTGCAATCTTCTTATAGCCATTGCCCTTCCTGTGAAGAGTAATCACCTCTTCTCTTGTCTTCCTGGACCATTCTCTTGACTTCACCATGTTTGTAACCACACCAGTAAATGTCTAGAAGGAGCTGAGTATCACAGTCATTTTAAAGCTGCCTAATTGGTGCTTATTATGCTTTATTGCTGCTCCGTGACATCCACAGGTGTTTTCAATACCTGATTGAAAACACTTGAATGAACCTCTGTTCTTCAGAGTGGTAGTCTTTAAGGGGTTGAATAATTGTGTCAATGAAGAATTCACAAAAGAAACATTTACTACTGTATTACAAAACCAATTGATGTCATTTTAGTTGCATATGGTTCTTTAAAAAGTCCTTGTAGGATTTCATTCTGAATACAATTACAAATGTCACTAAATTCCCTAAAACCCTTTACAGCATTGGGGGTTGAATAATTTTGAACACAACTGTAAACATTTAATACTGGATCAATTTTCAAGACATGCCAATGTTTTTTTTAAACTTTTCTTATTTGTGCCGCATGGGGATTGAACTGGGTGTTGAATGCGAAATCAAAGCCTTCTCGGCGGAGTTCTTTTTCTTTTTAAAAATTCTTTCCTGTCTTTATCTTTAATAATTTTCCAGTCTCTTTTAATAATGTCTTCCCTGTACCCTTTTTGTTTCTATTTTAACATCAAGGTTTGTTGCTGATCTTCAAGGACATTTATTTCAGTACAATTTCTCTTTAGCCTTGTTGGCTGGCTCTTGGGTACGTTATCCAACCAATATTTAGCATGTGAACTATCTCTATCTATTGCCGTGTTAACATTAGTTTCTTTAAAAAAAAGTTTTTGTTTCTAATTTCCCATCTTTTACATAAATAGTTAAATCTAGGTAGTCAACTGAATACTTATCGATAGGATTCATCGGACCACAACTTTTTTCCAATGCTCGACTGTCCAATCCTTGGGTTCTTGTGCAAATTGGAGACGTTTTATCTTGTTAATTGCAGACAGTAAAGGTGTTGGAACAGGCCTACCGTATCCCATTCGATGCAGTGTACGGCGCGCAGTGCGTTCAGAGACCATTTGAGAGGATCCCTGATTAAGATCTGCAGTAATTTCATGCACTGTCGCTCTTCTGTCGTCTTGTACCAGTCTCGCCACTCTCCGTTCTGCCCTAACATTGACTAGTCGCTGACGGCCACAATTCGCACGTTCACACCCAGATTTTCGGCTGACAGTCCAGTCTTTAAACACTTTAACAACAGCTGCGGAGGCGTGTCCGGACTGCCGAACAAGATGGCCGCACACTAACTCTGCTCCGTCCTCCTCTCCGACTAAAAGCCTTTAACTCCGCACCAGACATAGCATGGTACGCGGCAAGAAGTCCTCAAGTGACCCCAGGACCCCAGCGAGACCTCCTAGAGCCGCTGCACGTCCGCTGGACAACTACCTGCTTCCCGCGGCCCGGCCGCTTCCCTCTTCACTAATCACCACCTTTCCTCCCCCCCTTTTTTTTTTTCTTCCTCCCTTTCTCTCTTTTTACTCTCTCTATATTTAATTTTGCTTTTACTTCCCTCTACCTCTCCTCACTTTCACTCTAATACTCGCTTTCTCTTTTTGTACCAGCACCGCCGCCTCCCCCTACCAATCACGCCTCGGAACTACCCACCTTGGATTGCGGGACCGGGACTCAGAGACCGTGACACGGTCCTCATTCCGAGAGATCTCAAGATAGTGAGCTATGTGAGAGGCCTCAACAAACCCGAGAAGAGACGGAGGCTCCTCAGAGACCTGGCGTCTATGCGAGCCTCAGTGGCTTTAATACAGGAAACTCATTTTAGCTCCACAGCCCCCCCCCCCACCCTACGAGACCGACGCTTCCCGACGGGTTACTTCGATCACAACCCGGACTCAAAATCCAAAGGAACGGCTATCTTGTTTGCTTCCACCATCCCTTTTGAGATGACAGACATATACCGAGCGGGAGACGGGCGATGCCTTTACGTCAAGGGCAGGATCGCAGGTTCCACCTACACGTTCGCCAACCTCTACCTGCCCAACACGAATCAACACATACGCTTGGCTACAGCCTTACGGACACTAGAAGACTTCACGGCCGGCACACTCGTCCTGGGCGGAGATTTTAACATCCCCCTTAACCCTCTAGAGGACTCATCTTCTGCCACCCACTGGACTCCCTCAAGGCAACGGAGACGCATACAACGCTCCCTAACGGCCCTCAGACTTGTAGACACTTGGAGGGCACTGAACCCATCCACCAGAGACTACACCTACTACTCCCCCGTCCATAACACCTACACTAGACTGGATTACTTCTTTGTTCCCCAGTACGACCTCCCTCTGGTGCGAACCTCGGAGATACAAGCTACTACATGGTCGGACCATGCGCCGGTGGTACTGACCGACTCCTCGCCCCTGCTCCGCCCTAGGTTAGGGGCGTGGCAACTTAACACCTCGCTACTGGCGGACCCACTGCTGCGGGCCGACGTGACCGAAGCTATCCAAACATTTTTGCTGACCATCGGAAGTGCCGCCACCGACCATCTGGGAGGCACATAAGGCGGTTATCTGCGGAAAACTGATCTCGTGGGCATCGCGCAAGATGAAGGCGCTACAAGCAGAAACGGAGGAACTGTTATCCGAGATTCGGAAAATAGAACTCGAACATCACGCCTCGCATGACGCGGACACCTACGCGCGTCTCCTACAGGCCCACACGCAATTAACGAACGTGCTGAACCCTAAACTTCAACGGGCCATATTACAAACTAAATGCTTCTTTGCCTTACACGCGGATAAGCCGGGACGCCTCCTTGCGAGACTTCTAAAGAAACAACGTGCACGGACATACGTTCAAACGATTCGCACGAAAGATGGCTTGGATACCCCACACCCAGCCCGTATAGCTCAATCATTCCGAGAATATTACTCGGCACTATATCACTCGGCGGAGGGGCCCGACCAAATGCCGACCTCTCACCTGGACCAATACCTTGGGACGCGGATACCGTCCCGCCTTACAGAGGCGCAGCGCACCCCGCTCCGGGAACCTATTACCCAAGAGGAGATCTCAGCAGCCGTCAAAACACAGAAAAATGGCAAAGCGCCGGGCCCAGATGGCCTCCCCTCTCTGTATTACAAGCGCTTCGGCGCCGTCCTCGCCCCCTCGCTCGCAGCCACACTTAACTCGCTGTTGGAGGACCACACCCTTCACCCCCATACTCAGGCCGCCACGATCATAGTAATTCCTAAAGACGGCAAGGACCCTAAGGAGTGCTCCAGCTACAGGCCGATCTCCTTGCTGAATTCCGACCTTAAAATCTTCGCCACGATCCTGGCGCGACGGCTGAGCATGGTCTTACCGTTCCTGGTACAGAAAGACCAGGTGGGATTCATCCCGGCGCGAGAACCCAGGGATGGCACTACCCGTACCCTGAATGCCATACATAGAGCGCGTCGGGGGGAGATACCGATGCTACTCCTGTCAACCGATGCCGAAAAGGCATTTGACAGGGTATCGTGGCGTTTTCTGTTTGCCACGCTCCGAGCCATGCAAGTACCAACGGAATTTATCTCTTGGGTGGCCGCACTCTATAGCTCCCCAAAGGCCGTGTGAGGGTCAATGGGATCCTCTCAGACACATTTCAAATACGGAACGGCACCCGGCAGGGATGTCCCCTCTCCCCGCTTCTGTTCGCCCTCACACTAGAACCCTTCCTGGAGTCCGTCCGACGCAATGGGGCTATCACCGGTATGACGGGTAAATCTGGCACACACAAGGTCTCGGCGTACGCCGACGACCTACTGTTTTATGTGACTAACCCCTTGGCTACTTTACCGGAAATAGTAGAGGAGTTCAGGATCTATGGCACGTTGTCTAACATGAAACTCCACATGGATAAATCCGAGGTACTGAATCTTAATATCCCGGGAGTAGCAGAAAGGGCCCTCCGCCGGATGCACCCATTTATATGGTGCCCCTCCAAGATGCAGTACTTAGGCATCTGGCTCACTAAGTCGCCTCAAGACCTTTATCACGAGAACTTCCTGCCGCTCTGGACAGACCTAAGCCGCAACCTCACGGAATGGTCCCACCTGAGGATCTCCTGGCTCGGTAGAATAGGGGTGTTGAAGATGAACGTACTCCCAAGGTTGCTCTATTTATTCCAGACGCTGCCGATACACATACCCCAGACGTTCTTCCAGAGGATCCGATCTGAGTGCTTACGCTTTGTCTGGTGTAAGGCTAAACCGCGAATCAGCTTGCAAGTCCTTTCACGCCCTAAATCGACGGGGGGTTTGGCCTTCCCCAACTTTCGACTCCATTACGAAGCCTCACACCTTCAAAGAATAGTGGCATGGACCACGGGCGGCAGACGCGCCCTGTGGCAAGACCTGGAATGTGACGCTACTCCACACCCCACGTCCGTGCTACCCTGGATCGCAGCGGATCGGAGATCCCCACTCTCCAACACCCGTTTGTGGGAGCCACGCTGCGCTTGTGGCGCTCTGTAATCCGCCAGTGCTCGTTCTTGTCTTACCCCTCACCTCTGCTGCCCCTCACGGCCAACCCGGCCTTCACAGCCGGCGTCCACCCCGGCTTGGAGCGAAGGATAGATACGTCCATCTCCCCAAGGGCACTCCACTTTACAGACGGATCGACCCTACGCCTACCATGGGATGAGGACACCAGAGCCCCCCCCCCTTCCGCACTGGAACGCTTTAATTTCAGACAGATCTCCCACTACCTACTCTCACTACCAGCCCGTCACAGACTGATTCGCCCACTCACATCCTTTGAATCCCTCTGCATAGCTAAACACCCTCTCCAACATGGGATCTCGGTTCTATATGGCCTTCTTCAATCCGCACAACACCAATCCCCACCTAACTTCGAGGGCTCCTGGGAGCAGATGCTGGACACCCACATACCGGATGAGAAATGGCAGGCCACATATGAATTGACCCACCACGGCAGCCAGCAGACTAGACTACAAACCAACTCATATAAGGTCCTGTCGATGTAGTACTGCACACCTGCCTTGCTTTTCCGGATAGGCCTCAGTCTTAGCCCAAATTGCTGGAGATGTGACTTGGTGACTGGAACCTACCTTCACGTCTGGTGGGAGTGCACGCTCATCACCCCGTTCTGGACTCAAGTGAGAGATACGGTGGCAAAGGTGACCGACCTGTCCTTACCGCTTACGGCGGGTACGTTCCTACTCACGCATGTTCCTTGTTCGATAGGGACCCTCAAGAAATCTGTGGCACTCCCCATGATCATGACTGCTAGACTACTGGTGGCTCGGACATGGGGATCCTCGACTCTTCCAACTTACCGCGACTGGCTCACCCAGATGGGAGAAGTTGTGAACATGGAAGACCTAAAAGCCAGGATGGATGACGACCTCGAGACCCATATACAAAAATGGTACCACTGGAACCTGTACGTGACTTCGGCGGAATGCCGCACCCTTTTGGGGAGCTTTGACTGAGACACCCCCAGATCGTCTGCTCACTGTAACCCCCACATGGGGTAGATCTATCCAGGAGTGGCTCCCTGTGTGGGGGACCTCGTAGACACCTTTGATTACCACTACTAAGACTGGACCATGGACGTGGCGCGGCGGAGTGCCCGGTCCCGACCGTCCAACACCTACCCTCTCGGCCTGCCCCCCCTTTTTTTTTTCTCTTTTTCTCTCCTCTCTTTCTCTCTCTCTCACACTCTCTCTCACACTCTCTCTCTTTTTTTTTTCTCTCTTCTCTCTCTTTTTCTCTCTCCTCCTCACTCCGCCTTTTCTTCTCTCCCTCTGCCCCACCCCCACTCACCTCTTGTCCCCCCTCATACCTACGGCCGAGTCACATCCCAACCATTAAATACTCACTGGATACTGTAAAATCTCAGGGCCTGTCTATTCATACTATCCCTAGTCCCCCAGATACCAGCTCCCACTATTGACATACAGATATGAGAAACACCCCATGCCTACTGCTTGGCCGGAGACACACTCCGACTACCATACTAGTAATACATGACTCTCGCCTATCTTCCCCTTCCCTACATAGGCCTTCCGAACTGCCTTTACGTGACTGGTTACCCACCCGCTCCTCCCAAAGTCAGCCCCCTAGATGTCAGAGGAGGCTTTGCCCTCACCCCCGATAAGAGGAGGCATGGAGGGATGCGCACGAACCAGGGAGGGGTTGGGGACACGGAGGCACGAATGACATCCCACAAAGCGGACCTCACACCTCCCCCACTCCCCCACCTATTCCCTATACACTGTTTCCTCCTAATGTACCTAATTTTCAAAACATTCCGTATTGCTACGCTTTCTGTATTACGTTAACTATACGACGTTATTAACTGTTATTGCCTTAATGCTACGCAAGACTCAAATGATTCACGTTGTACATGCCTTTATGCTTAACTGCGTGCTGTATCTCCGCTGCATGGCTTGTTCTTGAATAAAAAAAATAAAAATAAAAAAAAACAACAGCTGCTCTTGAACATTTAACAAATTCTGCTGTTTTGCTGAAACTCGCTCCATGGCTCCGAGCACCAACAATCATCCCACGTTCAAAGGCTGTTAAATCGTGTTTACCCAAATCTTCAGAAAAAAAAATCACTTCTACGGTCGAGGTAAACAACCTGCTTCCCTATTGATAATGGTCTGACCCTCTAGCAACTTCAGCGCCAAATTATAGCTAATTTGCCCAAAAAGTCATAATAATCTGCCCACTCAGTGTATATACACAATAACATGCATATTATTAACTGTTTGCATTTCCTTCCTGTAAAAGAAAGAAAATGAATCAATAAAACAAAAACACAAATCATAACAGGGATGGTGATTTTAGCTAAAGAACAGATTTAAATAAGACCTATTTGTGACGTGCGTCACGTTGGACTTGGGGTACATGGACCTAAAAATGTATTTGAGAGGTGCGGGCCTGTAGTTTCATTTTGTTTCCCTGCCCTTTCCTTTGTCAAAGTCATCACTGTATATACAATTGTAGATGCAGGGTGTTTGTGTTTACTCTATTCCCTGATGTCTGTGTTCTATTCATATTTGCTTATGTATTTATTGTGGAGTCTCCTGTATATACTGTGCTGTTTTTTCCTTATGTGTAGTTGTGAGTAATGGATTCCTTTGGCCATGCTTGCATCACCCTTCCCCCAGGAACTAGCTTTAATCAAATCACTACTACCTGCTACTTCCTGATCCTTTGTTTAAATGCTGGGCGTGTTTCCATTGTCTAAAACATGAACAAGAGAAAAAAGATGTCATCTGCGCTCGTTTCTATACAATTCTATGTACAACAAAACACTGAGGTTTTAGTTTGTTTTAATGGCTATTGAAACGTAAGCTCACTCGCCCCATCAAGGCACCTCTTTGTAGAGTGAGTCCTAACCAATGTACCAAAAGCTGCTCCATGCTGTGTTTCCATTGTCTTTATTTCTTCCCCCTGTGTGTGTGATTCCCAATTGTAAACTGTAAGTAAAGTCAGTCCCAGTTTGATTTTCACCTTGCGGGGATCTCCTGTATTGAGTGAGTTTGGGCCAGCTCCGTCGGGATACTGGCGGTGAGGGGAGCATTCTGTACGTGGGCACAGGACCCCCTGACGTTACACTATTTGTATTGGATACAGAAGAAAAAAACATGAACCACAATTAACCAGTTTCAACAATGAACTGTTTAGGCCTTCAGCAAACATATGCACACGGCCTGTGGTCACCGCATGGCTTTTATAAAAAAACACAAAGATTTCTAACCAAATAATACAATGTGACGGACTCCTGGATACCCCCACTAGGTATCTGCGCCAAGAGGTGCTTCCTATGTTATGAACCTCCAAATTGCTTCATAGAACTCCTCCAATAACCAGACAGAACCGATTTTGGGAGTAGAAAACCAAAGACTGATTTATTCAAACTTGGGCAGACACTTTTAACAATTTCTTAGGAACAACCTGTCAGGATCCGTGCTTGCATATGGGCAGATACCTGAATAATACTGCTCTCATTCCATGCTCAGCACTGAAACAGTTAAAACACAGCAAACACACACCCTCCTACCTGCAATAAAGGTCCACTCGCTCCTATGCAACGTGGCTTTACATTGCAAGTCTATCCTGCATACTATTCTTTCTAACCTGTTCTAAGTTGTTCTTGTCTACCATGTACCAGACTCTGCATGCCTACCAACTACCACCCTGTACCAACCCATTGACCACAGATCGCCCACTGACCATTCTCTGGATTACCCCCTTGTACTGCACCTTGGATCTCCCAGTGTCTGTCTACTCAAATGTACCACCTGTGTGTCCCTGCACACTGGACTCACACCCCCTGAACCTGGGTCCCACAATGGCACATGCCAGGTGCCACCCTGACAGAATGCAAAGTCCTGCAACTGAGCCAGTGGGGATACTACCAGCCCTGGATGATATGGTGTATTAGCGGTGTGTGGTGCTGGAAGCTGATGAACTCTCTAAAGAACGCCTCCATCAAAGTATGTGTTACCCCTGTGAGAGGAGTTAAAGGTCCACTGTCTCCTGAGGAGCGTGCCAGGAGAGCCGCTGGACTGTGTATGTACTGTGGGGGCTCCAACCATTGGCTGTCAGACTGTCCTGTGAGACCACCCCAAATGGCAAACCCTGGTGTTTAAATACTCCAGAGATGCTCCAGCAACAAAACCTGCACCAGGGCCTACATCTGCTACCAAAGGGATTCCGGTTTCAAAGTCTGCCCACAGAAAATCACCCTGTGACGAAACCAACTCGTGTCTAGAGATGTGCCCCGGCCCAAGCTGGCTCCTTGGAAGGACTCTGTGCCTAAACCTGCCTCCAGGAGACCTCCTCTACCAGAGCCTACACCCAGAAAAAACAGGCCTGCTGAGTCCAGGGGTAGGGTGCTTCAGGAGACCAGCTCTGGAGGACGAGTCACTGCCACTGTGAATTCAGATCCAGAACTACTTATGGACTATGAAACCAGAGTAACTGAGGAGCTAGACCAGCCAACTCCCATGGATGTTATGACCACACATGTTCCGGGTGGGACTCCCATCACTCCCAGGCCTGCACCTCATGACCGGTGCTGCTTATGCCCCTAACCCAATACCCTGGTATGACCCCTCACCAGAAGATCAGGGTCCCTACTGTATGTTTGTCAAAGGGGGATTGTCCCGGTCAGTGCCTGTAAAGTGGACGTCTTTTGTTTCAATAAACAGTTGATCCTCGTGTTTTAACTCAACATCTGTGTTAATACTAAACAGAGTGTGAAGATGTATCCCCAAGAGGAATAGAAACTGCAGTTCACAGCACTCTCCACCAGCGTGCTAAGGTATAAACATATAAGAAAAAATAGAACATGCAGTACAATACAACCTTATAGATGGTCAGATATTTTTGATGATACAGGATCTTCAAGGAAGTGCAGACCCTCTAAAATCAGAGCATACACAGAAACATAGCATATGTCCATCATTCGTATTCGTCCGCGAGTCGGATCGTCCATTATTCACTTCGGATGGATCCAGGTCTTCGGTTCCCCAATTGGTCGTTCTGAAGGACTGTGGCTCCACCTGGTATTTGGACTTCTCAGTACGGAGTGGTAACCTGGCCAGGCTCTCCTGCAGAAACTACGCTTTAAGGACAACGTCTTTCCGGCTGTGGTGACTATTTGAACAACTTGGCTTAATATGCGCTTTTGCACACTTTTATACATCGTGTGCCACTAATTTTGTGAGTGGCTTCTTTTTGTGGTTTTATGTTTTATTAAATATCTGGCAGTATTATGCTATGTTTCTGTGTATGCTCTGATTTTAGAGGCTCTGCACTTCCTTGAAGATCCTGTATCATCAAAAATATCTGACCATCTATAAGGTTGTATTGTACTGCATGTTCTATTTTTTCTTTCAACATCTGTGTTGTCTGGTGATTGGGGTTAAAGACTGATTGCGGCGAATCTGCGCGCTGGGAATAAGTTTGGAGGGCAGGCTCGCTTCCCTGGTGATTTGGGCTATAGGGTAGATAAAAAATAAAGTGTTATAGAAGCTTAAAGTTAAAATGGATGGACAGTGACCGCAAAACATAAGCAGTTATGGTGAAGTGAAAGAAAAACCTACATATACAGGTATAAGGCCAATAAAAGATAATAATGGCTAGTAAATTCTGCTAAAGTGTTTATGGGGTGTGTGGATTATTATATAAACTCATTCTTTGTGCATGTTTATACAGCGATTGTTGGGTTCATGATGTGTAGGGATGAGCTGTTCAGTTCGATCGGTTTGGAGTTCGCATCGAACATAGCCTGTTCGCATGTTTGCGAACTACGAACATTTCCGCTTGTTCGCCCACAATGCACTTTTCCAATGGCCTGAAGCTTGTAATTGGCTACAGCCTTGCACCTGTCTTGCACAGGTCAGGTGCAAGACAGGTTCAAGACTATGCCAATCACGGCTCAGAGTCCTGATTGGGCAAATTTTGCCCAATCATAGGCTCACAGAGCTAAGTCCCGCAGCACACTATATAAGGCTTCACACAGCGCTTCAGCACGCGTTTGAGAGGAGATTGTTGTTGTGTTAGTGTGTGTTCTCACTGCCAGTCTGCCACCAGCTACTGAGGGGGTCTCATTTCTACAAAATATCTGGGACTTGTAATCTGTGTGTTCTCACTGACACCCAGTATTTTGGGGGTCAGTAATTGCTACAAAATATTTGTGAATTGAGGTGATCTGTGTCTTGTCACAGCCAGTGCCACGCAGTATTTTGGAGGTCAGTAATTTCTACAAAATATTTGGGAATTGAGGTAATCTGTGTGTTCTCACTCACTGCCACCAAGTATTTTGGGGGGTCAGTAATTTCTCCAAAATATCTGGGAATTGAGGTAATCTGTGTCTTGTCACCGCCACCCACCAGGGGGTCTCACTGATTTATAGGAGGTTTCTGAGACTTGTAATCTGTGTCTTCTCACTGCCAGCTATCAGGCGGTCCCACATACTTCTAGTAGATTTCTGCGAATTGTAATCTGTGTCTTGTCACTGTTGCCAGCTATCAGGGGGTCCTATCAGGGGGTCTCACTGACTTGTAGCAGATTTCTGCGAATTGTAATTTGTGTCTGGTCACTGCCACCCATCAGGGGATCTTACTGATTTATAGGTTTCTGGGAATTGTAATCTGTGTCTTGTCACTGGCTGCCAGCTATCAGGGTGTCTCACTGAGTTATACCAGAGTTCTGTAAATCTTTAATCTTTATACCAGAGTTGAATCCGAGTTCTGTATATATTTAATCTATATATCACTCACCATGTCAGAAAGACCAAAAAGGACAGGCAGACACTCCCAGACACAGATAAGAGGGCAAGCAGCCTCTGTGTCGGGAGGCTGTGCCTCTGGTTGTGGTGGACGTGGTGCATCCTCTGCAGGGGCACGCTTGTCCTTTCGAACTGGTGCTGGCCGTCTTAAGCAGCAGCAACATACAGAGGATTTGGTGGATTGGCTAACCAGGCCATCCGAGTCCTCCGAGTCCTCTGCCAGCCAGGCTTGTAGTGCTTTACAGTCCACCTCAGCTGCCAAAGCATCTAATGCAACCTCCATGTCCACAGCTACTCCTGCCGTAGCCTCACTATCACACACGGAGGAGTCAGCTGAATTGTTTGACTACAATGACAGAGACATGCTGCTTGAGGATGCGCAGCAAGTACAGTGCTTTGATTCAATCTCTGACTTTAGACACGTGGTCCAGCAAGCATGGACAGGGTCGATACATTACCTTCACGGCACACTGGGTAACTCTGATTGCAGCTGGGAGGGATCCAAGATGGGGCTATGTGCTGGAGCTTGTTCATCCACCACGCCTCCAGCAAGCTGCTTGTATGAGGTCTGTCTGCTCCACCGCCACCTCTCCCTCCTCCTCCTTCTGTGTCTCTGGCGAAGTGGCAGTTAAACCGACGCCTGACAGGGGCTACGCAATGGCTCAAGCAAAAAGATGCCATACTGTGCTTGAGCTGGTTTGTTTAGGGGACAGGAGCCACACCGGGCCAGAAATTCTGTCAGCTCTGCAGGGGCAGGTGCAGAGATGGTTAACACCACGCCAGCTTGAGCTGGAAATGGTCGTCTATGATAATGGCAGCAACCTTCTCTCCGCCCTACGCAAGGGTAAATTGACGCATGTACCATGCCTAGCACACGTCCTAAATCTGGTGGTACAGCGTTTCCTAACCAGGTACCCATGGCTGGCAGAGCTTCTCAGCCAGGCCAGAAAAGTCTGCAGCCACTTCAGATGGTCATTCCCAGCAAGCGTTCGCCTGGCAGAAATTCGAAGAGAATTCCACCTTCCCACAAACAGTCTGATCTGTGACATGCCCACCAGGTGGAACGCGACATTAGCAATGCTGCAGCGTCTGCAGAAGCAGCAGAGGGCCATCAACGAGTACCTGTGTGAGTATGGCACAAGGACAGGTTCAGATCAACTTGGTTTATTTCTCCCCCCCCCCCCGCAGTGGCTGATGATCAAGGATGCATGCACTCTACTGTCACCATTTGAGGAGGCAACGAGGATGGTGAGCAGGGACAGTGCATGCATCAGTGACACAATTCCTTTAGTGTTCCTGCTGGAGCACACTGCGGGGAATTATAGATATGGCTCTAGAGGCAGAACAGAGGGAAGAGGAGGCCTTCCCTAGCTCTGAAGGACCCAGTCTTTCCGCAGACAGCATTCCAGCGGGTCCTCAGATCAGACAGGAGGAGGAGGAATATTTTAAGTAGTGGGGGCATTGAAGGTGGGGATTCCTCAAGGGAGAGTTTTGTGTGCCCAGAAACACAAGGACTAGTACGTGGCTGGGAGGAGGAAGTGCACGATGGGGTCATCCTCCTCATTGACCTGGAAGACTCGGAAGCTAATGCCACCTCCAACCTATGCTGCATGGGCTCCCTTATTATGCAAAGCCTGCTAAAAGGACCCCAGGATTCGTGCTATCAAGGAGAGGGATCATTACTGGTTGGCAACGCTTCTTGATCCACGATACAAGGGTAAAGTTGCAGAGCTCATCCTGCCTGCACAGAGGGAGCACAGGATGAAAAAACTTGAAGACTCTCTAAAGCGACACTTGTGTAACACCTTTCCAGGCACTGGTAGGTTACCAAGTGATGACACAGGTGCTTCTGAGGCTGTGGATGATCAGAGGAATAATGGTGAAGGCCGGGGCCGCTTGACTGATTCCTTTTTAAATATTTTTAGTCCACGACGCCCAGGGACGTCAAATGTAGGCACCCATTGCCAGCGTCTTCACCATATGGTGCAGGACTACCTAGGGGCACGGGCAGACCTGGATAACTTTCCAGCAGATGATCCACTGGCTTACTGGGTGTTGAGATTGGATCACTGGCCAGAACTTAGCCAATATGCTATGCAGCTACTAGGTTGCCCTTCATCTAGCATGCTTTCTGAAAGGACGTTCAGTGCCGCTGGAGGTTTTGTCACAGACAAAAGAGTGCGTCTGTCGGGGATGTCTTCTGCATTCACAAAACCTCCAGCACTGAACTCTTCCACAATAGGGTTACGGTGTGAAGGCACTTTCTGCCATGAAAGGCACAATATTTGGCTGCACTCACGCCTGTGCCACATTTATATCATTTTAACCCTGCACTCTTCCACAATACCACAGGAGGGGTTACTGTATGAATGCACTTGCTGGCCTGGCACCAAAAGCACAATATCTGGGTGCACTGATGCCTTTACCAGATTCATATCTTTTTAATATAGGACTGCATGGTCCACCCCTGCACTCTTCCACAATACCACAGAGGGGTTACTGTATGATGGCACTTGCTGGCCTGGCACCAAAGGCACAATATTGGGTGCACTGCCACTGACGCCTGTACCAGATTCATATCCTCAGAGGGGTTACTGTGTGACGGCATTGTTGCAGACGCTAGAGGCCCAATTTTAAAGCACCTATTGTTACTTTCATCCAAAGCCTGCATAGGTTTCACCATAATTTAGCCAAAACTTTTTCTACGTGTCCTAAAATGTCTTTTCATACAGGCTGCCGCCCCAAGCAGTAGTTTATGAATAGATTAAAGGAAAAGCATTTACCATCATTTGAAACGTAATTTTGGGGTTTTTAAATGTTTCTATACATCCTAGAAATCCGCCACTTCACGGGCAGGTTATGGGGACCTCCTAGGCACGATATTTGAAGGAATTTTTTGTTTTTATTTTTAACCCTTATTTCATGGAAAACTCACTGTCCCTTTAAAAACGTTTTTTTTTTTACTTTTTGTCCTTGTTTCCTGTCCCCCAGGGCACTACCCGGACCCCCATACACCTTTTATGGCAAATATGTAGCATATGCGCCCTCTTGGAGGGCACTCTAAAAACCGAATTTTAAGTCCCATTGACTTGTATTGAGTTCGAACATTTGAAAAGTTCGAACCGAACTCGGGGGTGTTCGGCTCATCCCTAATGATGTGCGGCTTACACATAGCCTATAGAACATACATACATCTCTGTAACGAGTGCATCATTGAGGGATATTCGCTTCAGGCGGTGCTTCCCTTGATTTTTGTTTTGTGGTGGTTACATTTTGGGGTTTTCCTCCATGGTGAATGGTCTTGGTAGTTTTGTACAGCAACGTACAGGGATACATTTTTGCTGAACAGAAAGTTGAACCATAATATCCGCCGTCCACCACAGTCTAGGAATTCTCCACCAACGCCGCAAAGAACACGATCAGAAACGTTAACGCACAGATTGTTTATTTATAGTAACAGAATAGCCGTGTCCAGCCTTTCTGCTCCGGCATCACCAGCTTGCAGGGGTTTCATAGAATTATTTTGGCTCCTGTATATTTAACACGTGGGGAAGGTCACTGCCTGACTCTTCAATGGTTACTGAACATTTCCCAGAATGCCGTGCAAGCCAAACACTTGGGGCTCTTCTCTAAAATAAGCACTTAATAAAAAAAACAAATAAGAAAACCAGGGTAAAAGGCAAAGGAGCTGCAGCAATGGTTCTGGGATCACACCACAAAGTAGGGCGCCGGCCCCCGCAGTATATAGAGGTCACAGCACAATGTAAAGAGACGATCCGATCCGGATTCAATTCCTTTAGGACGGATTCGACAACATAACAGAGAATCCGCCTCCTGTTTAAACCAATTTAAAGACATTCTATGTTTTTCTGGAAGAAGTAACTGTAGCACAGGACACTGGTTTTAAAAGGAGGGCGTGTAGTCATTTAAATGGCTGCCATCCACCACCTGGAAAAGGAGGTGACCCCAGCACACCCTCCGCCCGGAGAATGAGGTGACTCGAGCACACCCGCCGCCCGGAGGTGACCCCAGCACACCCGCCGGCCGGAGAAGGAGGTGACCCCAGCACACCCGCCGGCCGGAGAAGGAGGTGACCCCAGCACACCCACCACCCAGAGAAGGTGACCCCAGCACACCCGTCGCCCAGAGAAGGAGGTGAACCCAGCACACCTGCCGCCCGGAGAAGGAGGTGACCCCAGCACACCCGCCGCCCGGAGAAGGAGGTGACCCCAGCACACCCGCCGCCCGGAGAAGGAGGTGACCCCAGCACACCCGCCGCCCGGAGAAGGAGGTGACCCCAGCACACCCGCCGCCCGGAGAAGGTGATGACCCCAGCACACCCGCAGCACGGAGGTGACGACCCCAGCACACCCGCCGCCCAGAGAAGGAGGTGTCCCCCGCACACCCGCCGCCCAGAGAAGGAGGTGTCCCCCGCACACCCGCCGCCCAGAGAAGGAGGTGTCCCCCGCACACCCGCCACCCAGAGAAGGAGGTGTCCCCCGCACACCCGCCGCCCAGAGAAGGAGGTGTCCCCCGCACACCCGCCGCCCAGAGAAGGAGGTGTCCCCCGCACACCCGCCGCCCAGAGAAGGTGGTGTCCCCCGCACACCCGCCGCCCAGAGAAGGAGGTGTCCCCCGCACACCCGCTGCCCAGAGAAGGAGGTGACCCCAGCACACGTTTCGTTTGCTATTCTGGGTTTACAAATGAACATGCAGATTATCCCCAACTTAAAGCCCACAGCTACACAAATGGAGCCACGCGTGAGTCCCACCTGCCAGTAAATGCCATTTCAAATTGCTGCAGGGCCAACATGTGTGTTGGCATATTAAGGGTTAATGTGACAAGAAAGGCCCGCTCCCAATTCCTTCCCCAGCAGCAAACATGACATTAGGGTCCACTTGGTCTGACAAACATCATTTTGAAGCCTTTCTGTTCTTTGTCCCCGGAAAGGCTGTCGCCCGGGTTCTGTTTGATCACTCGCGTTTCTTGTGCAGCCGGAAACTCTGAGCCAGAAGCTCCTTTAGCATCGCCGACAACAGGGTGGCCGCCGGCAGGGTGGCAGCACGGAACCTTCTCTGCTCTGGAGGCATTTTCACAGGCAGCTCCCTCATCCAGATTATCGGCCTTAAATGAAAATATATTACGCATATTAAGCATCTGCACATCAACTCATCGACGGGGGGGGGGGGGGGGGGGGGTGTTACACATGTTTGAAATACATCAGTGGACAACATATATTCCATTTGTGTGCCCAACCCTCCCGAGGTACAGGGACGCCATGCTCTGCAATGACTGGTGGACTGTGAGCACCCCAAAACCAGGGGAAACCTGCAGCTTCCAGGCCCTGGTTACATCTCACAGTGAAACCGACTGATCAGGGGGCAAGTAACTCCGAGGATCAGAAGAGAAAGGATAAATACCTTCCTAGGAAAGGAGCGTGGGGGGCTATATCCCTCCAAGCTACCTGAATGTGACTAGGGGGGGGGGGTAAACGCCAGCTGGTCAGTGCAGCTCAGGAAAATGCAAATAAACTTAAACATGCCGTGGACTCACACAGGGCAACCAGCCTGGCCAGCAAACCTAAGAAAGGGGCTAATGGTCTGCATGGAAACCATCCAGCCGGGAGACAAGCCGGCACCGAATAACCCTGTGAGCACCCCGGCATTCCTCAGGATCACACTGGAACGTGGAAAGATCGACACACACGTTACTCGTCCCTTATCATCCAGTGTATACAGACACACAATTGCAGCAAGGGAACACACTGAAATGGCATTCGCCAGCGAAGCGTCAGGGTTTACCCGATCTCAGTCTTCCCTATAGGGAGCATTTCTGATACACATTATTTGCGGTGTTTTGGTGAACGTGTATTTTCTGTGGGAGTTGTAGCTTTTCAGTCACTGCATGTGTTGTATAGTAAGGATTTTATCGGAAGCCTTTTTGGCCGACATTATGTACATTTAAAAGGGACGCGGCCACTTACAGACACATCACTAGATTAAACACAAATCAAACCACTTTATAAAACACATGCGGAGGATTATTCCTCCTTTTTACAAGCAAAAAAAGAAAAAAAAAACAGATCTGTTTTTGCTCTCATTTTGTGGCTATTTTTCCATGATACATTTACCAAAATCTTATGGTGACTGTGCTTCATCTTATACAGTATTTAATCCCTTCACTGCTGAACCATTTCACTGCTGAGTGCTGAGCTCATTTTTACCGCTTTCGCTCATCATTTTTAAACGTATTTAGAAGCCACGTTTTATTACATGACCCAGACATATTATATATCGTTCTTTCCGGCAGACTCCGCAGATTCATAATATATAATTTTTATATGTATACGTCATGTCCTGCCTGTATATTATAACAAAATAATGCAATAAAATTTGAATTTTCAATTATTTACAGCGAGTAAAGTGGTTTTTTTTTTTCACATTTTATCACTTGAGCGTTTGCGGTTATATTTTCTATGGCGTGCTCTTGTACAAAAATTAGAAATGGGGACTCGTTTCATTTTTTGGGGGAATTATGTGATTTGGTATCACTCGAAAGGCCATGCTCATGCCTTTCGAATGACACCATGCATGACTCCCTAGCTGCCACGGTTCTGGAGATATCGGGGTTCAAATGAACCCCGTAGCTCCACCAGGGGATTTCCTTGGTAAATCCCCAGGCAGTTAGGGGTTCCCCGGCTATCTGACGTCATCGTGCCATGCACGACACATCAGGAGCCGAGGGGGAACCCGGAGGTGGAGCCAGATTACGATTGTCTGCCGAGTGGCGCCGATCGCGATCTGGCAATTATAGGGTTAAAAACCAGGCACCGCTTTAAAGGGCAGACACTGCCCTTCAAAGCGGTGCCTGGTTTTTGGCGGAAAACCCTCCCCATCGGGAGGGAGAGGGATCCAAAAGGATCCCCCACCTCCCTTTCAGGCGATCTCCCGGCTTTGCCGGGGGTCGCCTGGAAATGACGTCATCGCAGCCAGCGCTGCGGAATATGCTGGCGCTTTATAAATAAAGAATAATAATAATGTCATTTACGTTGGGGGCCGGCCTATCTTCGCCGCCTGGCTTCCCTGAAGCCTGAATGCCGCGGGACCACGGACAGAGAGGTAAGTATCTCCGCTGGGGCTCCCGCTGGCGGATGACGTGTGGGGCACGTCCTCCGCATATAGCGGGAGTCAATCAGGACATGCCCCACACGACATCAGCAGCGAAAGGGTTAAACAGTTAATGAGGTGGAGGAGGGAATGTTTAGATATTGCTGCAGGGGGTGTATTGTGTTCTCCAGGCTACCTGAGATGACGGGGAGATTAAAAGACTTCTACTCCCCCCCCCGTGACGTCCTTTGAATACATCCCGCACAATACAATTATATGAGTCGGTGACTGACCCATTCACTCCATTCTTTGACCAAAACCACACAGTGACTAGCAAGGGATTGAAAGATACAAAATATCACACAATGGATGTGCCCAGTGACACACACAGGAAAATATCACACAATGGACGCACCCAGTGAGACACAGAGGAAAATATTAGGGATGCACCGAAATGAAAATTTAGGACCGATACAGAAAATGCACGATGAGCTTGGCCGAAAACGACATATATAATGTATACATGTGTCTGGTGTGTTTAATATATATATATATATATATATATATATACATATACATACATAACACACACCAGACACATAAATAAATAAATAAATATATTATATATACACACACACACACAAATACATACATAGTCATATATAGAAAGTTGGTTTCAGGCCAAGCTCATCGTGCATTTTCGGTCCCAAATTTTCATTTCGGTGCATCCCTAATATATAGAATTTTAGTGATGCTCCGAAATTTAAATTTTGGAACGAAACCGGAAATGACTTTTTTCCCCCTACAATTTGTTTTAAGGTAGTTTTTTGTATAAAACTGTATTAATACTAGACTTTATTAAATTAATATCATGAATTTAAAAAAAAATTGTCCTATTTCGGTGGAGTTATTTTGCATCTAGTGCATACATTCATGTGTAAAATTTTTGGACACACACATTTTATATAGTGCAGGAGGGGTGGGGTCGCGCCTATTCCCCGAAGGGTTGGCTGCAACCACCAAATGCATCCAGCCCAACAACATGTGTAGAACATAAAGAAAAAAATGTCATCTGCGCTTACTCCAATTATACCGTGTGAAACTAAACACAATTAAACCTCTAATTGTGTTTAGTTTCACACGGTATAATTGGAGTAAGCGCAGATGACATTTTTTTCTTTGTTATGTTCTACACATGTTGGGCTGGATGCATTTGGTGGTTGCAGCCAACCCGTCGGGGAATAGGCGCGACCCCACCCCTCCTGCACTATGTATGTTTCAATGTACTTCCAGCCAGGTCATCCCTGCAGCAAGACTCCGCTCCATGTCTTTGTTTTGATCCCAAAGTGGATTTTGTTTCTGGGGGAGCATAAATAAAGGCCCACCAGTCTACCTCATGTTTGACAAGCAGCATGAGCAGGTATGGTTTGCTATGTAGCAGCCTGTGGTTTCATTTTGGTTAGGACTCACCCTTATAGAGGTGCCGTGTCGTTGGCGGGCGAGCTAGTCTTATAATGGCCATTAATAAGAAACCAAACCTCTAATTGGAGTAAGCGCAGATGACATTTTTTTCTTTGTTATGTTTTACACACATTTTATAGTCGGAAAAGACATTTACACATCCCAGCAATTCAGAGAACTCTAAATTGCTGGGATGTGTAAATGTCTTCTGCAACTATAAAGTTTATTATTTGTTGTGTGGAGGCTTTTAATCTAATTTTTTTTGCCCTCCAACACAACTTAAAGGAGTAGATATATATCTATAATGGCTCAGATGGAGCCTAAACATCAGTCTGTTTCTCTTAATCTATTATTTTAAAGTGCAGAAAAACAAAGCATTATAAAAGGGGCCTTTGCATTTTAAAGGAAAAGACAAACCATTGCAAAATGAGTGTGTATACATTCCATTAACTTTTTGGAGGCATGGTTGTAACCTCCCACATTAACCCCCCCCCCTCTTGTCCTCCGAGCAGACACTGCTGGCAGGAGGTCAGTGATAAATCACTTGTTCCTGGTCACTGAGAGGCCAGAAGTTACTGCTTACACTGATCGTGTGGTTCATGCAGTTAATCCTTTGTGTGCAGAAATAAACGTGTAGCAGCTCCTGCCTCTTTCCAATTACAATCATCTCCAGCTAAGCAGCATTGAAAGAGTGCTCGCTCAGTGTCAGCTGGAATCAGCCATTTTCGGCTGGTGTTTTGCTTTCGCGCGAAACCGATAACGCCATTATCGGCAGAATCTATCGGTGGCCGAAATTC
Organism: Leptobrachium leishanense; assembly: GCA_009667805.1. Lineage (NCBI taxonomy): Eukaryota > Metazoa > Chordata > Amphibia > Anura > Megophryidae > Leptobrachium > Leptobrachium leishanense. The sequence continues at coordinate 125,055,626 of CM019072.1, read as the reverse complement.
TGGTGCATCCCTGGAAAATATCACACAATGGATGCGCCCAGTGACACATATAGGGGAAAATATCACACAATGGATGCGCCCAGTGACAAAGAGGAAAATATCACACAATGGATGCGCCCAGTGACAGAGGAAAATATCACACAATGGATGCGCCCAGTGATACAGAGGAAAATATCACACAATGGATGCGCCCAGTGACAAAGAGGAAAATATTTACTAAACATAAAAGAGAAAAACAAAACACATGTAACATATCAGCAACATGAACCCTGTAAGGACATTGCATTTTATGGTGGTAGAGGCCCTTTAAAGTTGTGACAAAACACCACAAATCTGACATTATGCCATTAACGGAATGCGTTTAATAAAATTGTAAACATCGCACTATGCCAATTTCATGTATTTAATATGTGTTGTTTTCTTTCTCCCCCCCACCACAAAGAACCTGTTCATGTCCAGACTCTGGCCTGTGCAGAGGCACATTACATGACCCTTTATGTAAGGGGTCGGAGCGGCCTTGGTCCGCCAGATGTTTGGATCTACATCTCCCATGATGTTCAGCTACTCAGAGCCTCATGGGAAATGTAGTTCCAAACCATCTGGAAGGCCTAGTTTGCTGACGCCTGCTGTAGGACATACACTACTCCTCAGCCATAGAGCCTGCATTTCTACTCTGAACCTAAGCATCCATCTACCAACACCCTCAGCCACAGATCCTGCATTTTTACTCTTCTGTCCCATCCACCCAGTCCTGGTCTAAAACTTGTAACTTCCCTTCCAGCTGCTTCCACTTTGCCAATTACTTCTAGCTCTTCCAATGAAATCTTATTTCTGGCCACCAGCTGCACACTCCCCCTGCTCCCTCTTGTTTCACATACCCCTGTCCCTTAGATTGGCTGAGCACTGGTTTCAAGTGACGTTTTATCAGGACAATTATCCTATGGGCCGAGTCGACTGCACCTAATGTATCATTTATCATGTCTCACGTTTGAGCTTACCCCATTGTAAAGCACTATGGAACCTGTTTGTGCTGTATAAGTACTTGTAACTGTAACTACTGGAGATACTAGGGTCCAAAAGACCCCCCGCACCTCTGTATAGCAAATGCTTTGCCAGATGGGAGGGAAGTCCCATTTCTGTTATCATTATGCGCAGTGAGACAGGAAATTCCTGGTGAGATGTTCATCTTTTGACTATTCTGTAGCTTCATAAAGTGGATATTTGCCTTATTCTGTGTCCACTGTCATTTATTCTTGTGGGCCTAGTACTGGATTTGCCCCCATGCTGTCCTCACTGCTGTTTCTGTTTTGGACAAACGCTGCTGCGTCACAGTGTGGGCTCTAGTGTTTAATACATGTGTGACGTTAGATATTCGTGCCAACATCCAGCTTGGCAGCTCCATACACTCTTACACAGGGCCACCCACCTCGCTGAATCCCAGGCCGCAGTGCCGCCGGTTGCGCCCCGTCAATGTGCTGTCCATGCTTTGCTGGAACTGGTGTTCGAGCTCATCGTTGATTTTCTTATCCTCGTCACCTGCGTGTGCAGCGTACGTGGGTTATGGGGCATTCCTAGCTACATAGGTGGCGAGCTTGGAAAAAGAAAGAAGTCCACCAAATTTAACCATTCCCAATTCCCTGGAAAGTGTTAAAACAAATCGCAAAACCAGGAGGAAAGTTCATAAGGAGAGATTAAAGGGCCAACGCAGGAAAGTGCAGGGCCCCCACAGCGGATTCATACAGTGAATGGGAGGGCCAGTAACACACAACACAGAGCACCCCCCCCCATACAATCACATTTAGCCTTCACTGCCCCCCTCCATGTACACCCAATAGCAAAAGCCAAAAGTGCAAACCTGCTCAGATCTCAGCAATGCTACCAGTATATGTCCTTAATTTGCAGGTAAATGGCTTCTCTCCATTAATTCATTGGACACAAGAAGTGGCAACTGTAATAGCGGCCGATTGGCTTCTTAATGACACAAGTGTCCGTATGGAAGTTTGTAACAAACTAGGCCTGAAACAAATCCATTATTTTCATTAATCGATTAGTCGGTTGTCGATTAGAGTCAGAATGAGTCGCTCATCTCGTATACTAGCTGTTGCAATGTAGCCGTATGATCCTCCTGATTGTGCCTCTATGTGGCAGGATATACGGATATTTCCTGCTGGAACACATTAGGCCCCGTTCACACTGTGTGATTTGAAAATCAGCCACTTCTTGTTTCCAATTAAATATACAGTACTGTGCAAAAGTTTTAGGCAGGTGTGAGAAAATGCTGTAAACACAGAATGCTTTGACAAATGGAAGTGTTAGACGTTTATATAAATGAAGTAAAAGCAGTGAATGAACATGAGAGAAATGTAAATCAAATCAGTATTTGCTGTGACCTCCCTTTGCTTCAAACCAGCAGCAATTCTTCTAGGTCCACTTGCAGACAGTGTTTGAAGGAGTTCGGCTGGTAGCTCAGATCTTCTGTGGATGTCGGCTTCTGTCTCTTCATGGAATCCCAGACACTCGATGATGTGGAGATCAGGGCTCTATGGGGACCATCACTTCCAGTACTTCTTGTTTTATTTTATTATTTTTTTTAATTGACAATTTTTATTATGCACAGAATAAAATATAACAAACAATTATACAATGTACGAGTACTATAAAATAAAAGTCAGTAGGTGAATCATACAAAACAGTTGGTGTCATGCATCAAACAATCTTATTAATAAGCAGCTCAATAAGACAAATGCAGTATAAGTAAAATAAAAAGTGACGTAACAGTATATTAGAGCAAAATAGCAGATACAATTCTACAACCAAACAAAACCGTGGACTGCCCGGTCCAGAACTCCTGATAAATTTTAGATATAGTCTTGGAGGTGAACAAAAAAAAAAAAAGTAGTGTGAATTAGGAAGGTATGCATGTCATAATGTATGCAATCAGAGGATGGGGGGGGGGAGAGGATTACGTCCTGCTACCATTTCCGCTGAATACCAAGCAGTGTATTGCAGCGAGATTTTGATCAGTGTTCGCATGGGAGTATCTAAACTTGAGAAATAACCTTGCCAAGTCATGAGAAATCATTTAGCTTGAGTTTCCTTATTAATCAAGGTGTGGAGCCAAATCATTCGGAAGAGGTGATTCAATTTAGCTTGAAAAATGGTATGTGGGATTGAGGTGGAGTGATTCCAAGTGGGTAAAATGGTTTTTCGACTCACCGCACCAACCAAAGATAAAAAGTGTTTATGTCCCATATGTAAAGATGAGGCGGGACCAAATAGTAAAAATTCTGGGGTCAAGGGTAAGGATAGTTGGGTAGTGGAGAATATATGTCTGAACTGATAACCAGAATCGACGCGTGACTGGCAACTCCAAAAGCAATGATATAGGTCAGCGTGGCCATCCGGACATTTAAAACACAAAGAATCCGACTTCCAACCCGTGTGATACAGTCTACTTGGTGAATAGTAGCTATGGTGTAATATTTTTATGAACATTTCCTGATAGGACATTGAGGGTAAGATTTTAGTCATGTACATGTGAGCGGACAGCAGGTCATATGTAGTAAGTGATGGCATATGTGATATCCACTGTATAGGGCCCGTCTTAGTCAAAGACCAGTCAACAGTATATTGAATTATATTATATAACGAAGATATGGAGTATTTATGCGAGGAACAGTTCTTTATATGGTTATCAAGGCGGTTAGTCCAGTCGAGTGTTGTGAATGTAGAGGTTAGCTTAGTAAAATATGAACGTAGTTGAAAGTATGCAAACCATGGAAAGGATAAAGAGGGATATTTATCTCGAAGCACATTAAGTGAAAGGTGAGTGTTCGTGGAAGGATCTACAACCTGATATAAGAGGCGTAAACCTCCCTTGGACTGGTCTGCAAAAGGATGACGTGTAAGGCCCCGAACAAAATGTGGATTTCCCATTAACGGTAAAAAGAGCGAGAACGTGGGACATGCGTTCATTTTAATACGTGATAGTTTCCATGCTTTAAATCGGAGCCGTAATCCGTGGGTTTTGTGTCAACGTCGCGGGAAGTTCATTATAGGGGCAATGTAATAAGAATGCGAGTGAATGTGTAGTAGACCAGGCAGCGTCCAATTGGGCATCTGAAAATTGAGAGTTGTTTCGATTCCAGTCCACCGCATGGTGACACTGCGCTGCCAAGTTATATTCTCGCAAATTAGGTCGATTAAACTCCACTCAACACTTAGTTTGACAAAGTTTGGTTAAGCTGAGACGTGCTGCGGAACCCTTCCACAAAAATCTACAGAGAGAGCCGTATTGAAGAGTTTCTCATCTTTAGGAGTAAAAATGATCGGTAGAACCTGTAATGGATATAAAAGTGTCGGAAAAGTAATCGTTTTATAGAGATTAACTCTGCCATACAGTGATAGTGGAAGGTTATGCCATCTAGTGAAATCATTTAGCACGGTTTTGAGAATTGGCGGAATATTGAGGGCGTAAAGATTATTCAAATCCGCTGATATGTGTATTCCCAAATATTTCAATGAAGTCGTGGACCATTTAAGTGGTAGCTGTGTAGATTGCCGAGGCGGGAAAATGTTGTTTAGATAAAGTGCCGTAGATTTAGCCCAATTGACCCGCAGCTCTGAAATATTCTGAAAGCGGTTTAAAAGTTGGGACAGTGAGGGCAAAGCTTCAGGCAAATTTTCAGTGAATAAAAGTAGATAGTCAGTAAAGGCAGACACTTTCATTTGAGTCTCGGCCACCCTAATGCCACGGAAAGTGGGGGAGTGTTCTATAGCACGTAATAACGGGTCCAGAGCAATATCAAACAATAAGGGAGACAGTGGGCAACTCTGCCGCACACCTCTGCCAAGCAAAAAATATGGTGAGTCTTGTCCATTCGTGACAATCCACGAAGCAGGATATCTAGTTATGTTACGAATAAAATCCATGAACATCTGACCAAAATTATGGCGAGACATTATTCGAAGCAAATGCGGCCATGAAACTGAATCAAACGCCTGCTCAAGATCTAAGCTAAGTAAGGCGGGATGGTTACCTCCAGGAACTGACCGGGCCCCCCAACACCGCCGCAACAGCCCGACGAATACCAACCACCGAGTGCCGACCATGTACGAATCCTAATTGGTGAGGAGTCAATAAGTCTGGAAGAAAGGTTTGTAATCTGGAGGCTAAGATTTTGGTGAGCATTTTATAATCAGTGTTAAGGAGAGAGATTGGGCGATAAGAAGACATATCATCGGCAGGTTTTCCAGGTTTAGGAATGAAGATTGTGCGAGATGCATTAAAGGAGTCAATAGCTTTACCTGACACATATATATCATTAAACATAGCAGTTAGTGTCGGGCATATTTTGGCTTTTAAGAGTTTATAATAGTCTGCTGACAGACCATCCGGTCCCGGTGATTTGCCGGTCTTTAATGAGGTTATGGCATCTCCAACCTCCCGCTCCGAGATAGGGTTTTCCAAGATCTCCCTTTAATGTGCTGTAAGACAAGGTGCCGGGTAAGGCTCAAGAAAGGCATTACCAAGATGAGCATTATCTTGTAGCGGCTGAGATTGGGCTCGAAAGAAATCATAAAATAGATTATTAACACGGTCGGGGGAAGTCGTAGAAGATCTCTTCTCTGTGGTAAGTCTCGTAATAGGTTGACGTTTACGTCAGGGGATAGCCATACGCGCCAAGAGTTTACCCGACCTACCACCCCAGCAATGAAAAATTGGGTTTGAAAACCGCAATGTTCCTGCGCTTTAGCATGTATAGTGGTCTCCAGGTTTTGTTTGGCCTGTGTGTAGAGCATAGTTATCGTCAGTCGGCTGTCGTTTATACGCATTATGGGCAGTCCCTAGAGTCGATTCAAGCAGTTGTAGTGTGTCTTTCCACTGCTTATAGTGAGAAGTCGTATATGATGATATGATGTGTCCGCGAAGAACTGGTTTAGAGGCTGCAGAGAGAAAGCGGGGTTAATCGAAATGAATCAAATTATCGTCTACCTAATTCGCCCAGCTAGATTGCAGATGAAGTCGGAATGAAGGCATGTTGGTAAATTGAGACGGGAACGACCACTGGGTGCGATGCTTACGTTTATAGGGAAAATGTACCTCTAGTCTCACCAGGGCGTGATCGGACAAAGATATTGGTTCTATGTCAGCACGAATCAATGTAGGTAGGAAAGTCGAGCTCAGCAAAAACATATCAATTCGAGAGTGCGGGCTATGTACAGGCGATTGGTAGGTGTAATCTCGTTCTGAGGGATGTAATACTCTCCACATGTCATGTAAATTTAAGGTTGAAACTAAGGTCTGAAGACCCTGAGAAGCGGGGCGAGAGGCTGTCGTGACCGACCCCGATCTGTCCATGAAATGGTTAAGAACATTATTAAAATCAGCCCCCAATATCAGGTTCGGAGTGGGGACATCTAACAGAAGAAGTTGTAGGAACCTGTGATAAAAAGGAATCATTAGGACAATTAGGAGCATAAACATTAACACAATACTTCACGTCGTTGATGATCGAATGAAGAAAAATGTATCGTCCCTCCGGGTCACAGATGCACGATTCCACAGTATAGGATAATGAAGTGTGGAGGATAATCGCCACCCCTCTCTTGGAACTGTAGTTGGATGCGAAGCAGTCCTGAATCCATTTGGCTTTGAAAGTAGAGGTAGAGTTCGTAGACCAGTGAGTTTCTTATAATAACGTAACATGTGGATGTTTATGAGTCAAGTAAGTCATTATTTTCTTCCTTTTAACTGGTGTATTAGCTCCGTTAACGGTCCAAGACAAAAATTGAAGAGTGTCAAGAGGTTGAACTTTTCCAGTAGTTTGTGAAGGTGTTTTATCCAATTCCAATACGGAAATCAAGTATGGTGTACGATATGAAAACAGCAAAAGGAGGGGCCCTGGTCCCAGCTCGAGCCAGGGAAAACACCCCTTATTGGAAAAAAGTAAAGAAAGTCCGGGCAGTCAACAAAAAGCCAAACCAAGGCAAATATATACAATCCATGCAAGAGAAAACTACCAGTCTGCAGAGGAGAGTACATTAGTACTTGTGGGGAGAGGCCGTATGGCCATAGGGAAGGAGCAACTCCGAGTTCAGGAGACGGTCTCTGGGGACATTGGGGGTGGTTGACCATTTTCCCAATCTGGTAACACATGGTTGAGGATTAAATCAGCCTCGCTTGCAGAGGTCGTAGTGAGGAATTTTCTCCCAATTTGGAGACGAAGAGTAGCAGGGTACAGTAGGGCAAACCGTATACCCTTTCTGTAGTGCGCTGTGCATACAAGGGCGAAAGCTTTACGCTTGAGTGTGACCTGAGCTGAATAGTCACGGAAAATCTAAATTTTTGCTTGTATAGAAGTGTGGAGTTCTTTTTGTACGCCACCAAAAGTTTTACTGCGTCTTGGAAGTTCAAAAATCGTGCGATAACGGGTCTAGGCCTGGAGTTGTCTGTCAGTTTAGTCGTGCCTAGGCGATGCGCCCATTCAACTTGTATAGGAAAGGCCGGATCGTTGGAAATATCTAATGCTGATGGGAGCCAATCCCGGAGAAAGGCTAAGAGATCCGGAGCACGTACTGAGTCGGGGATCCCAATAAATCGTAGATGATTAGGTCTGCTCCTATTTTCCAGGTCCAACTTTTCCTGTAATGCCGTGATCGTTGCGTGTGAACTCTGGATTGTAATGAGTTAAGGACGTCTTCCGTTGTTGATTGACTTTTTTCGAGCTCAGAGATCTGGGTTGTGTGCGTTTGAAGCAGTTGAAGTGAGTTATCGATCGACGATTTCAGGGCCAGAAATTGATTTTCAAACATTGGAGTAACGCAGTAACCTCTCTAGCCATCTCCGTCGCTGATGTCTGCATCTCTGGGAATAGTCTGGGGGGGCTGAGGAACAGGTTCGTCATCCAAGTCCTGAGCAGATTGAAGTGGAGAGGACGGAAGAGAACTTGACTTTTTTTTTGTCGTTTTTACAGATTTAGCGCCTTGTTTTTCGGCGGTCTGCCTAGCTACAAATTTATCCATGTAGGATGATGGTGCAGTAATAAGTGTTGTGGAATTCCGTTAGGAGTTCTGAAAAAATTGGGACAAGTCCCGTGATCAACCTATCGGTTTGGTCGGCAATGTCTGTGGTGATCCTCTTTCCCTCATGGTACGCTTTCCTCTGAATATTTTCCCTCAGCTGTCTGTTATGCATAGGTTTTTTTTTTTTCTTTTCTTGTATTATTTTGTGCTTTTGGTCTGTTGTATTTATTATTTATCCTCTCCTGTCTCGTCTCCCCCACTGGTGCCCCCTGTTCACATGAGGATTCACATGAGGATTCACCAGCGTTTCTGTGCTGCCTCCCTCTCCCCAGTGTTTTATTAAGAGAGTCCCGCCAAAACAGCAATGTGGTTGGAGTAAAATTGTAGGTCCCAGCGGCGTGAGATGTACAGGCCCCAGTATTATAGGTGACAGTTCCTCCTCGTGTGACCAGTTTAGGTCCCGCTGTCCTCGAGAACGGCAGTGGGTCACCGGCAGGCCAGAGGCAGTAATCGCCAACACGTTGTTGCCGCCACTAAGCTGCGAGATGGTGCACGTGGTGAAAGATGGCTACTTGATGACTACTACTCCAGGCCTCCACCCTGGTCCAGTCTTTTCTCCCCCTCCTCTCTATCCTCCTCTTCACTGATAATTTGTATTGGTTGAGTTTCTATTTCCCTCCTTTTTATTTATCTGTTTCCTCTTGAAATTTGTGTTTTCCTTTTTTCTGTTCTCCTCCCCACGATTTATGCGCGGTCTTGTAGTGTGTGTCTCTTTTATTACAGGGCAGCAAATCAGATCCTCTTGTCCCTGGAGACTTAGCAGACACCCGGTCAGAACTAATGAGAGGGTCCGTGTGCACCGTAGCGTGCGCATGCGGTCCAAAATGGCGGCAAGATCACCAGGTCCCTTATCCGGACCCCAAATCCACTAAGAAAGGGGGTTTGGGGCAGAGAGGTAAAGTGTGGTGGCGTTTGCCACCCGTTGCCTCCAGATATTGTCCGCCCACCACGCACCTTAAACGTTGGTGTGGTTTCGGCCTCTGGTGTTAGGCGGCTCGGCAGGCCCCGCTTCCGTGCTCCGGGGAGTGTTTGTCGAGTCCCAACAGCTTCCACCGTGGTCTCGGTTGCCTGAGAGTCCCGTCTGGCACCACCGAGCGCAGAATATCAGGTCCAGCTGATCACCTGCTTCAGATCCCACTCTGATCCAAATGGTGAGGGCGACCAGCTCTGATAACCGCCAGACCGGAAGTCTTCTTGTTCTTTACGCTGAAGATAGCTCTTAATGACTTTGGCTGTATGTTTGGGGTCGTCGTCCTGCTGCAGAATAAATTTGGGGCCAATCATACGCCTCCCTGATGGTATTGCATGATGGGTAAGTATCTGCCTGTATTTCTCAGCATTGAGAACACCATTAATCCTGACCAAATCTCCAACTCCATTTGCAGAAATGCAGCCCCAAACGTTCAAGGAACCTCCACCATGCTTCCCTGTTACCTACAGACACTCATTATTGTACCGCTCTCCAGCCCTTCCACCAACAAACTGCCTTCTGCTACAGCCAAATATTTCACATTTTGACTCATCAGTCCAGAGCACCTGCTGCCATTGTTCTGCACCCCAGTTCCTATGTTTTGGTGCATACTTTAGTTGCTTAGCCTTGTTCCCACGTCAGAGATATGGCTTTTTTGGCTGCAACTCTTCCATGAAGACCACTTCTGGCCAGACGTCTCCAGACAGTAGATGGGTGTATCTGGGTCCCACTGGTTTTTGCCAGTTCTGAGCTGATGGCACTGCTGGACATTAACGATTTCGAAGGGCAATAAGCTTGATGTGTCTTTCATCTGCTGCATTAAGTGTCCTTGGCCGACCACTGCGTCTACAATCCTCAACGTTGTCCGTTTCTTTGTCTTCTTCAAAAGAGGTTGAACAGCACATCTTGAAACCCCCGTCTGCTTTGAAATCTTTGAAATCATCTGGGAGAGACCTTGTTGATGCAGTATAACTACCTTGTGTCTTGTTGCTGTGCTCAATCTTGCCATGACATGAAACGGTCTTTCACAACCTCACCTTGGTAGCAGAGTTTGGCTGTTACTCACCCAATTTTAAGCCTCCTACACAGCGGTTTCTGTTTCAGTTCATGACTGGGTTTCAACCTACGTGTGACATTGATGATCATTAGCAGCTGTTTGGTAGAATTGGTTATTTATTTATTTATAAAGTATTTTACCAAGAAGGATACATTGCGATATCTCTCGTTTTCAAGTACATCCTGGGTTCAAGAACATTGAAATGTTACAGTTGTTACAGAAATACAATGCAAGATATATAAAAAATAAATAAATAATTAATTAAAACACAAATATACATGTCACGTTTTCCATGTTCCAGCCCTGTCTCCCTGCCCTCTGTATTCCTTATGTATGGTTCCTATGCGTTTCCCTGGGATGCAGCTCAGGGGTTAAGTTTGGTTTGCTCGTTAAGATCTTCTGTTGTGGATATGGGCTGATCACTCCTCCTATATAATGCAATGGGCCCATATCACAATGCTCTTGCATTGGTTCACATCAGCTTATGTGTTTTGTTCCTGAGAGCTCCCTGTTGTGCTGTCTGATTTGATCTAAGTTTTTCATGTTTACCTTATTTCTTTGGTTTATCCGTCTGTTGCTTCTTTCAGTATTCCCAGGTTCCAGTTCATGTCTAGCGTTTCCCCGTGTGTTAGTTTAAGGCCGCTGTTCTATCTTCTGATTTGATCTCCTGGTATTGACCTTCTGGCCTGGCTGACGGATTTTCTCTGGTGGTGTATCCCCGCTTTGGCTTAAAAGGTAAACGTTTTGGTTTTGACTCCTGGTTTATTCACTGACGACTCTAATGGACATCCCTAGCTGTACTGTGTATATTGATGTATATATGTTGTGTGTCCCTGCTGACCATGGGTTTTGTGATTGAAGTCCTTCCCTGCAAGTTGTGGAGTATAGCTCCTTCAGGTATTCTGTGTACACCCTGGGACTCTGTACGGCTACTAGGTAACCTTTTTCTATTAGTGCAGATTCGGCCACTCTAAAAGGACCGATCTATCAGTATAGGGCTTCTTTGGTATAGCCGTGCAGGGGTCCCCAGTTTCTTCTGTGTTCATATACATATATAGTTGCTTATTGTGTAGTGCATCTCTGCATAGGGGCTTTTACACCTCCTAGGGCCTTATTCGGCGCATGCCGGGTACCACCGTTGTGACAACATATTAACAGAAAATAAATATTTAGGAAATAGTCATTATGTTACATGTTTACCGGTGCATTCCGTATTGATCATACACCTGACTATAATCCAACAAAATCCCTGACTTTGTGCAAGTGGACCTATGAGAATTGATGCTGGTTTGACGTCAAAAGGTAGTAACAGCAAATATTGATTTGATTTTTCTTTTGTTCGCCCACTTTGCATGTTGAAAATTGACAAGTATAAAGAATCATTATTTAGATTTCGGAAAGCATTCTTTGTTTACAGCATTTTTTCACACCCGCCTAAAACATTTCCACAGTACTGTATATGGGAGGGAGGTTAAATCCTGTGAAGTGTTGGCATAACGTTGGCGTTTTCGGATTATGATCTGTGCTCAATTAACCCTAACCAAAATTTTATAATAAAAACACAAAGGGCGGTTCCCGGGAGCCCCGAGCGAAGCTGTCACCGCTGATCTCAAATAGCGCAGGAAAGAACAGCTTAATCTGCCTGTATCCACACTAGCTGTGCTTAAAGGTGCGTTACGCGGGTACACTGACCTGATCGGAAGTGGGATGTGGATTTATGATCGCCGATTACCAAACGCCCAGTGTGTTCTTTCTGGTGGAAAAACAAGAAACTGCGTTAAATGATCCTGCCTCAATACAGCCTGAAAGCGAGGTGAAACGTCGAGCACCCCAAAACCTCATCCAATCTCTACATATTTACATGCTCTCAGCCCAAATCAGGAAGTGTGTCCACCAATCAGGAGAGATACTGGGTATATTGAGATGTGATTTGTATCGGGGAGGGGTCGGGTTATATCTGTGTGATTTGTGTCAGGGAAGGGTCGGGTTATATCCGTGTGATTTGTGTCGGGGAGGGGTCGGGTTATATCCGTGTGATTTGTGTCGGGGAGGGGTCGGGTTATATCCGTGTGATTTGTGTCGGGGAGGGGTCGGGTTATATCTGTGTGATTTGTGTCGGGGAGGGGTCGGGTTATATCTGTGTGATTTGTGTCAGGGAAGGGTCGGGTTATATCTGTGTGATTTGTGTCGGGGAGGGGTTATAGCTGTGTGATTTGTGTCGGGGAGGGGTCGGGTTATATCAGTGTGATTTGTGTCGGGGAGGGGTCGGGTTATAGCTGTGTGATTTGTGTCGGGGAGGGGTCGGGTTATAGCTGTGTGATTTGTGTCGGGGAGGGGTCGGGTTATAGCTGTATGATTTGTGTCGGGGAGGGGTCGGGTTATATCAGTGTGATTTGTGTCGGGGAGGGGTCGGGTTATAGCTGTGTGATTTGTGTCGGGGAGGGGTCGGGTTATAGCTGTATGATTTGTGTCGGGGAGGGGTCGGGTTATATCAGTGTGATTTGTGTCGGGGAGGGGTCGGGTTATAGCTGTGTGATTTGTGTCAGGGAGGGGTCGGGTTATAGCTGTGTGATTTGTGTCGGGGAGGGGGTCGGGTTATATCTGTGATTTGTGTCGGGGAGGGGCCGGGTTATATCTGATTTGTGTCGGGGAGGGGCCGGGTTATATCTGATTTGTGTCGGGGAGGGGCCGGGTTATATCTGTGTGATTTGTGTCGGAGGGGCCGGGTTATATCTGATTTGTGTCGAGGAGGGGTTGGGTTATATCTGATTTGTGTCGAGGAGAGGCTGGGTTATATCTGATTTGTGTCGGAGGGGCTGGGTTGTATCTGATTTGTCGAGGAGAGGCTTGGTTGTATCTGATTTGTCGAGGAGAGGCTTGGTTGTATCTGATTTGTCGAGGAGAGGCTTGGTTATATCTGATTTGTCGAGGAGAGGCTTGGTTATATCTGATTTGTCGAGGAGGGGCTGGGTTATATCTGATTTGTCGAGGAGGGGCTGGGTTATATCTGATTTGTCGAGGAGAGGCTGGGTTATATCTGATTTGTCGAGAGGGGGGGGGGTTTATATCTGATTTGTCGAGGAGGGGCTGGGTTATATCCATGGCTGCTGACAGCCTCTGTTTAGGCTGTTACCGCCTCTCCCTTGCCACCCACTCCTATTCCGCTCAGCAACTCCAGAACCTGTGAACCCCTGAAGGTTTCCCCTGAAAGCAATTTGCGCTCCTATGCAAAGTGTGCACCGCTATGGACCTGCACACATTAGTCTCAGATGTTGGCTTCCTGTCTTTGTTCAGGTGATTAGCAAATTCAATTATCCCACAAGACACGGAGGCGAGTATTATGCTATCTTTTCTTTACTTAAGCCGATAGCAGCAAAGAAAACTTCTCAAATACAACAACAAAAGTATTGAGAGAAAAATACAGTTTAACAATACATATAACAATAGCAGGTAATGGTACAGTCCAGCTTCCTGCTGTCCAATCGTCCGGTAGAGCACTCCATAAATTGTCCTGGTAACCCTTGGCTCCTCCTATTTTCTTTGCTGCTCGCCGAGATGAGTATTAGCAGCAACCTTGTTAAATTGATGCGAATTTAATATTAAATTATTTTATGGTTATAATTTCAGTATTTGACACTTATTGTAATTAGTGTCTTTTACTCATCACACACACACACACACACACCACACATTTGTGGGGTAGCATTGTTATTTTATTGAACTAGTTGAGTAAGAGAGTTTTGTTTCCTTTTGGGTTCATATTTTACAGGTTTTTTTCGCTAATTTATTATCGTTTTCCATCGTTTTGGAAAGCCCTGTCAGTCTTCTCGTATTTAGAACATACAATGGTCTGCTCTGGGGTAACGCTTGTGGCGGTTTGCGCATGCGGAGAACGCTGCGGCTTGTTGCCTCGGGAAATTTCCTATTAAAATGAGTTAAGTAAAATAAGCAATTAAGAATAAATAAAATAAATAAGTGGTTTATGATTGGCCCGAACCTGCCTGTTGCTCCAGGTGCCCTCGTTCTTATGCCCACGTTTTTCCCTCATACTTGGAGTATAATGTGGTTAAAATGTCTAGAGAATCTCTCAGCCAGACGTTCATTTATAATTTCCCCAACTTCAGATAGATTTTTATCTAGTGATTCCTGACAGGATAATGAGGTCCCTGAGACTTCAATGAGGGAGAAGAGAAACTCCCAAAAAATATCCCTCATAAAACCTACGTCTACCCGTACTTGTAATGAATTCCCACAGCACATCACTGTGACGAAAAAAGGAGCCAGTTAACTCCGGCTGACAAAGAAAGTGGAAGCGCGCTAGAGGCGCAAAGATACCGGCAGCTCCTCAGAACATTCTAGAGAGGAAGCAATGTCAGATTCTGAGGTGAATTCCTCTGAGCCGGAGTACGATCCGGTCTCCTCTCCTGAGGCCTCACATTCAGTTTCCTCACCTGATTCCACTGATTCTAAAAACCGCTTATTGATCCGGTAGATGCTGTAAGAAATTCAATGTTTGTACCAGAGCAATTAAAACATCCCCGGTCAGTGGAATGGACACACATAGAGCATGTGGCTGGTTATATAGAACAGCATATCCGTATGTCAATGGATAAACAAACCAGAAGTAATTTGAGGGCTGAGTGTCCAGCCCCAACTTTGTCACATAAGCTTAATGTAACCCCGAGTTAGATCCCGAAATTATTCACATCCTTAACCAGTCAAATTGGTCCCGAAAAAGGGGAGTAGAGGCCACCTTAAGGGGTGTCATGATAAATTGTTTGATTTGTAGGTCCATTGGTAAAATTAATGGATTCGATTGAGGTTTCTCCTCACTAATGAAACCAGACCTGTTTGAACACAGGGGCCGAGTACAGAGATTAGTCTGTGTTTTTGGTAACATAACACAGCTTTATCAAGCGAAAAGGAGACGCTCAATTCTCCTCAGGATCCACCCTAAAGTGGCGACCTTAGCACATAATGAACTGTTGGCGCTATATAAATGATAATAATAATTATGAGCCTGGTTCCAGCGCTGAGGGTCAGATATTTGGAGAAGACATCTTCAAGGGGATGACCGAATATACAAGGTCCTTCTTGACCACAGGTAAGATGAAGGCTAATATCAGGAAAGCTTTCTCGAATAGGGTTTTCGTCATTCCTTATTTCACCTCAAGAGGCTCCTTTAAATCCTCTTAACTAGAGCCCCAAAAAGACCCCACCTTTTATTCCACCGTCAAAGTGGTTACAGGGGTTCGAGAAGATCAGGATTTTTGGGGAGTATAATTTCACACCAACATCCCAAGACGCAGAATTCCACCCAGTATCAATCTGAAAAAAACACCTAAACGAGTACGTTGTGTACAATCATTTCAAAAGGGAAGACATTCCGTCATTAAAAGGAGTTTATCTCCACAATATTGGATGGTCAATATAGACCTAAAAGACGCTTATCTGACAATCCCAATAAACTACAACATATCGGTCCTTACACGACACAATCTATTGAATTTCTAGGTGTCACCGTAACTACGATGGAGATGGCTCTTTCTCTGCCTTCAGCTAAAGTTCGGCTGATTCACAGAGAAATCAGATGTCTTCTATCTGCAGAAGAATTCTCTCTGAGATGGTTAGCTCACCTCCTGGGTCTACTCTCCGCAGCAATACAAGTGGTCTTTACAGGACCGCTTTATTGTCGAGCTCTTCCACGTCTGAAAGCACGATTTCTGCGGAGGGATGGCTTTATCCAGATTGCATCTCCAACCCCAGAGTTGGTTATAGAGTCAGACGCCAGCAGATCTGGCTGGGGCGTGCTGCGGATCACTTTCCACAGGTGTCAGTTGGGTTTCCACAGAGATAGGATTGTATATAATTGTTTAGAACTCCTTGCAGGATTGTTTGCTATTCAAGTTTTATCAAGCATTTCCTGGCACAACCCTGAAGATGGACAACCTGTCCACTGTGCGCTATATCAAGCTTATAGGTGGCCCCAGGTCCAAACAGTTGGCAGAGAAAGCAAAGTCTTGAGGATTTTGCCTGCCTCACAATTTATCAGTCCAGGCCAATACATTCCAGGGTTCAGCAATGTAATGGCGGACTGGAATTCAAGGTATCTGATAGACTCCAACAATTGGAGATTAGACGCCAGGGTATTTGCCAGTTTTTCATCCCTCTGGGGTCCCTTCGCTATAGATTTGTTGGCTTCTAGCCTTAATATTCCTTTACCACAATACTACTGTTGGAGACCAGACCCATAGCTTTGGCCACGGATGCTCTGGTCCAGATCTGGATGCTAGGGACGCTTTCCCTCTATTCTTTCTCATTTCAACAGTAATAAAGACAAGTACAATTAGCTACAATAGTGCTCATAGCACCCTTATGGAGGTCTCAACCATGGTTCCTGCACCTCCTGAAACGATGGACATTCCCAGGCTAATTCGTGTCCCATCGGCCACCCTGGGAGACCCCGAAGGAACACTTCAGAATTCTTTGAGTCTTCACTCATTTTTTAAGCTCTTAAGTGTAATATCAGGGGTCACTGGCCTTGAGTCAACATTTTGGATGCATCTGCCTCCTTTTTGTCGAGTTCCTGGGCCCCTCTACTAGGAAGAGATAGGGTACCGCATGGAACTCATGGTTTTCTTGGTGCATGGAACATCAAGTTGATCCCATATCAGTTCCTTGAGTAACTTGTTTAGTTTTATCACACATCTATTTGAGGATGGTAAACCGTATCGTACGATTAATAACCTCAGATCGGAGATATCTGCTTCACATCAGGGTTTTATTGGTATTCCTGCCGGGAAGCTTTCCATTACATGTAGGTTATTGAAGGGTATACAGTGTAACGACCCCTCGTTCCCGTTATTCTAACATCTGGGATGTCATTCTAGTTAATTTTCTGGATAAGTGGCCGAGAATGAAAATCTGTCTATTAAACTGATTTCTGTGAAATTGGCCATTTTACTTTGCTTGATTTCCTGCAATAGAGTCTCACACGTTCGAGCCCTAAACTGAACGGGAAGAGGTTTTACCCGACACGGGGAGAAATGTTCAATTTTCCTATAGGACAAGGACTTCATTGTCAGAGGTCTTCTATCCAGTTTTGCCACGGCGTCCTATCCTTTACCCAGTAATTGTTTAAAAGAATATTGAAGAGTTTCTGCCCCTAACAGGTCACTCCAATCCCAACGGTTATTCATATCCTTACGCAAACCATGCAATTCTGTAACTTCCACCACACTCGCTGGGTGGGTTAAATGGATCATGTCAGGAGCTGGTGTAGATGTCTCCATGTTTGGAGCTCATTCATACCGGAGTGCTTCTGCTTCCGAGGTTTTTTCTTCCGTGGATGTCGTCTTGTAGACATCTTAAAACAGCAGACTGGTCCAGAGAATCCACCTTTAGGGAGTTATATTTTAAACCAGTGTGTCACATGTCACTATCACTAATTAGTTAAGCTTTGAACTCGCATAATACTCGCCTCCGTGTCTTGTGGGATAATTCCCAGATTCCCCTATTATCATGACGGGGAATCATAATTATAATAAAGACACGGAGGCGAGTATTATCCCACCCTTATATTTGGTTATTAGGTTTTGAGGTTTCAATAGTCATTACGGATTTTTTCAAACCTTCTTAATATAAGCTCTTGGTGATCTTTAATACATTTATTTTCCGACAGCCTAAACTTCATGTCAAAGCTTTCATTGGATGATGAAGAGTTTTTCCGTTATTCTCTTAGTTGGAGAAGAGCTTGAGCTTCATGTTGGAGCTTTTCGTTGAAGGATGAATATTCTTCCATGCTTGAGCTTCAAGTTGGAGTCTACGTTGAAGGTTTTAACTTCCTGTTTGAGTTTGTCAAAGGATGATTATTCTTCCATTGTTTTGATTTCGTTGAGGAAGAGGTTATCCCATCTCGCATCAAGAAAAGAGGAGGAGCCAAGGGTTACCAGGACGATTTATGGAGCGGTCTACCTGACGATTGGACAGCAGGGAGCTGGACTGTACCATTACCTGCTATTGTTATATGTATTGTTAAACTGTATTTTCTCTCTAAATATTTTGTTGTTGTATTTGAGAGATTTTCTTTGCTGCTATCGGCTTAAGTAAAGAAAAGATAGCATAATACTCGCCTCTGTGTCTTTATTAGAATTATGATTCCCCGTCATGATAATAGGGGAATCTGGGAATTCCCAACTGCTGGTAACCCTGGGTGGGGTGGAGGAGTACCAGCGATAAACACCAGATCGGTGGCCTGTGAGAGGGGGGCACTCCTCACAATCTGATAAAAGTGGTCAGGACGAGAGTGTCCCTTTAACAGGGTTTCACCGTATTGCTGTCTCCGGGCACTGACCTTGGAGGCTCCCATAAGCCGAAGGAATTTCTGCTTCCGCTCGTCATTTCCGAGGTCAGCGTCCTCCCAGCTCCCAGGACCTGGCTGCAAAACATCAGCATCAGTACATGCAGGACACCATAATACAACATCTATAGACAGTGCGAATAAAAGGAGATTCTTACAGACGTTCACAGAGGATTACATCACCAGAACATAAAAAAAAAAAATTCCTTAGAACAAGGTATCAGCCCATCTCCGCAACTCACTGACCTGATTCGAAGCACCCTGTGAACCCATGCATTTATGGTCTACAGCTGCCGATCGGCCACCATGGTCTTTCTGTGGGAAAGAGCCGGAGACGTTGCCAATGAATGCGCAGTGACAATACATGCAGGATCAGCGAGGAAACATTTCAGTACTGACTTGCACTAATGGACAGACGGCATTTACATCTTTTTCCTCCTGGACATCAACATGCAGAAAACACGCAGAACCCGATGACATGAAGATTAGTAGATTTCACAGATTTACTTATTTATAAAGTATTTTACCAGGAAGGATACATTGAGATTTCTCTCGTTTTCAACTATGTCCTGGGTTCTTAGTTAGTAAATGGGTGCCACTACGTCACATCCGGTTGACGAGGAGAACAGGTCATCTGATATGGACGGGATCAGCTGGTGGATCGTTACTTCCGGTGCACCAGGAGTGGTTTTGGCACGATTTCTGGGACTATTTAATGGGATCAGCAGAAGTAACAGACAGCTCTTTAAGGAGTCGCTCATACAATAAGAGGAAACGATTCGAGCTGGTGACGCTCCGCTTAACCCCCTTTGCAGCATATTTACATTTTGGCATTTGGAGATCCTGTACGGCGAGGTTGTGGTCCTGTGACACCAGACGTCTAACAGTCTGGTTCTTCGGCACTTCCACTGGAGGACAGATGGTATTTAGGAGATTGCTTGCATTGCGATACTGAATGGGTTTTATACCCGTGCCGTTTTGCGCTCATGTTGTATGAAGTGCCACTTGCCTTGTGACGGAGTCCCTCGATTTTATTCTTTTGATTAAATGTTATGGTTTTATGCCATCTTTCGCTTTCTGTATTTATATCTGTAGTTCATCAAGTGTCTATAGCGTTATCAAGTGGTCCAGGTCTATTGAGACCCCCAGGGATATACCTGAGCGACACGGTGTTGGTGTTATCACTATATTTATATTGTTGTTTCTAATTGTAAGTTTGGTAGAGTTAGGGGAGATCTCCCGACATTAATTCTTGGGATACAGAGCTAGTTTTTGGACACATGCTCAGGATGGAGATGCTCCTCCCACAGAGGGACACATTACTGACCTTCCCGGCGCCCATGAGCCGCAGGAACTTCTGATTCCGTTCTTTACTCCCAAAGTCAATGTCCCTGTAAGTTCCAGGGTCCTGTGGGAAAGCAGACAGATGAACAGACATGTCAGACACAAACAGAACATGTTCCGTGTTACACCATACTGGGACACGGCCCGTTAAAGGGACACTGTAGGCATGATCAATGCACCTTTAGCGTGTAATAAAGTCAACCTTAAGAGGTTGAATATTATCCCCTCATGACACTGCCAGCCATTACGTTTGATGCAGGGCAAGGGCACCTTCCCTTCAGCTCATAGCTGACAGCCACTCTACAATCAAGAGTCCAAGTCACAGCTACTCAACCCAAAGGAAAGTGAGTCACCTCAGCCCCAGTGACAGCTCTTTGGAGGAATGGCACCTGAGGGAATGTGTTTGCCCCAATAAAGACCACACTCTCCCTCCCCCACACTCAGAGCTGAATCAGGGGGTGAAGAGGGTCCCCTTAAATGACAGGCAAGGCAGGGAGGCACTCCATGGCTCGAGTGGGGGTGCATGGTGGCTCTCTGTGATTTTGGATATGGCGTACATGGACCTAGAGATGTGTTTGGGAGGTGCGGGCCTGATGTTTTATGTTGTTTCCCAGCCCTCTCCTGTGTTGGAGTCACCCCGTGCTTGCAGTTCTAGATGCAGGGTGTTTGGGTTTTCTGTGCCCTATTCCCTGATGTCTGTGTCATATTATTATTCCCTTATGTATTAATGGTAGAGTGTCATGAAGTATGTTGTGGTATATACTGTGCAGTTTTCCCTATGTGTATCTGTATGTGAATGATTGCTCCGTTTCCCCTGCATCCACCCACCACACAGGAACTGGCTTAAACCAGATCTCTTTGCCCCTTCCTCAGTATGAAAATGCTGGGGCGTGGTTTACCTTTACCTGTGACGTCGTCACTGGGGCAGTTGGAGGAGCCTGGTGGCTAGCCTCCTTCCTACTATGGACCAAGTTGCTACCTGGGGTTGGCCTTCAGACTCACGCGAGGCCCCTGCTCGGCCGGCCTTCAGACTCACGCGAGGCCCCTGCTCGGCCGGCCTTCAGACTCACGCGAGGCCCCTGCTCGGCCGGCCTTCAGACTCACGCGAGGCCCCTGCTCGGCCGGCCTTCAGACTCACGCGAGGCCCCTGCTCGGCCGGCCTTCAGACTCACGCGAGGCCCCTGCTCGGCCGGCCTTCAGACTCACGCGAGGCCCCTGCTCGGCCGGCCTTCAGACTCACGCGAGGCCCCTGCTCGGCCGGCCTTCAGACTCACGCGAGGCCCCTGCTCGGCTGGACCTCCAGGTCCAGCCGGGGGCTCGCTTGAGCCTAGATGCCAGCCAAGCTGCCCTCTCGACCTGCCTTCAGACTCATGCGAGCCCCCTGCTCGGCCGGCCTTCAGACTCATGCGAGCCCCCTGCTCGGCCGGCCTTCAGACTCATGCGAGCCCCCTGCTCGGCCGGCCTTCAGACTCATGCGAGCCCCCTGCTCGGCCGGCCTTCAGACTCATGCGAGCCCCCTGCTCGGCCGGCCTTCAGACTCATGCGAGCCCCCTGCTCGGCCGGCCTTCAGACTCATGCGAGCCCCCTGCTCGGCCGGCCTTCAGACTCATGCGAGCCCCCTGCTCGGCCGGCCTTCAGACTCATGCGAGCCCCCTGCTCGGCCGGCCTTCAGACTCATGCGAGCCCCCTGCTCGGCCGGCCTTCAGACTCATGCGAGCCCCCTGCTCGGCCGGCCTTCAGACTCATGCGAGCCCCCTGCTCGGCCGGACCTCCAGGTCCAGCCGGGGGCTCGCTTGAGCCTAGATGCCAGCCAAGCTGCCCTCTCGACCGGCCTCCAGGCTCAGGTGAGCCCCCGACTCGGCTGGGCCTCCAGGCCCTATTTTGAAAGGAAAATTTTCGGCTGATTTTTTTCGGCCGAACTCTCCATTTTGACCAAAAGCACCATTTTCAGTCGATAATGGGCTAGATTACATTCTTCACGCAAAAATACACGGTAAACGCGTGAATTTTTTGCGCAAAGCGTTAAACCGCGTAAATTAACGCAGGTATTACAATCCTCGCGCATTATTTCATCCGTCAAAAAAATAACGCGCGTAAAAAAGACACGCAAAAACGTGCGCGCATTAACGTTGTGCGCAGAATACTGTATGTGGACTGTTTTTTCAAGCGATTCAGCCAATCAGAGTTAAGAACCACAATTGTCCCCCGGTAAGTTTTTGCTCCTGTCAAAGTCAATCTGCGCATATACGCTGCAGCAATAATGAAAACACGCACAACTTCTCCATTTTATTGGTTTGGGTATGTGTAGAATGTGTAGAATGTGTAACTATACTTTGCTGTATTTTTTTTCGGGCTGGTGTATTTGGTTTCGGCCAGGACGTTCAGATTTGCCATTAACACCAGCTTTTCAAAGACGTTAAAATTATGCGCGCAAAGGCGGTGCGTTAAATTTTGCGCATAGATTGTAATACCATCCGCGTACCAGCGCACAAACGCATTTGCACACTCAATGTTATTTATTTATTTATAAAGGATTTTACCAGGAAGGATACATTGAGATTTCTCTCGTTTTCAAGTATGTCCTGGGTTCGAGAACATTGAGTGGTTACAGAAATACAAAATAGTAAAATGCAAGATAATAACTCAAGACCAAATCTACAGATTAACCGAAAAATAAATATGGAGGAAATAAAGTCATTATGTTACATGTTTACAGGTGCATTCTGTATTGAGGTATGTTAATAGGGAAGTCTTAAGGGACTTTAGACTGGGGGAAGATTTGACGGTGTTTGGGAGGTTATGCCATATTTGCGGTGCTCTGTAGGAAAATGAGGATCGAGCCATTTTCTTTTTGTATTGCAAGTAAGGTGCTGGTCCTGGATCTGAGGTCATAGGATGAGGGAACTGCCGGAAAGCGGCATATTCAGGTAGGGTGGTAGCTTCCCAGAAAAGCTCTTAAACACCAGGTTGGAAAGGTGAAGGGTGCGTCTAGAGTCCAGTGATGGCCAGTTTAGTTCTTTTAACATGTCACAATGGTGTGTCATGTAGTTACATTGTAGAACGAAGCAACAGAATGAGTTATACAATGTAGTAAGTTTCTGGAGGTGTGTTTGTGGGGCGGCTGCATACACTACATCTCCGTATTCAATGGCTGGCATAAGCATTTGTTGTACAATTCTGCTTTCTGACCGCGGGGCTCAGGCAGGATTTGTTTCTGTACAGGGCACCTAATTTGGGGTAGAGTTTAGATGAGAGTTTTTCGATGTGGGGGCCAAAAGATAGATTTGGGTCTAACCACATACCTAGGTATTTGAGAGAAGTGACTGTGGTCAGTGTGCCATTTGATTTTGTCCCAACACATAGATGGAGTGTTTGCAATTTGTGTAGTTTAGGTGCGGTTCCAAAGAGCATTGTAACAGTTTTGTCAGTATTTAGAAAAAGTTTGTTATTTGCGATCCACTTTTCTACCCCTGTGAATTGTTCTTGCAGCACTGCCTCCAGCTGTGGGAGATTTGGTTTGCTGGTATAGATTACAGTGTCGTCTGCGTACATGTGTACAGTTGAGGCTTTGCAGACATTGGGCAGATCGTTTATGAATATTGTGAATAGCAGGGGGCCAAGTATCGAGCCTTGGGGTACACCGCACGTGACTGGGAGGGGAAGGGAAGTGCTGTCAGAAATGGACACAAATTGAGACCTATCAGACACATATGATTGGAACCAGGTTAACGTACTATCACCAATACCAGAATTCTTAAGTTTTTGTAATAGGATGCCATGGTCTACTGTGTCAAAAGCCTTGGCAAAATCAAGGAAGATGGCTCCAGTTAGATTTCCTTGTTCCATGCCCGCTTGGATATCATTACAAACTTTTAAAAGGGTAGTTGTAGTTGAATGGTTTGGATGAAAGCCTGATTGATCTGGGGTTAAATAGTTCTGATACTGATAATAATCACGTAATTGAGTGTAGACACATTTTTCCAGAATTTTTGACATTACAGGGAGCAGTGATATTGGGCGGTAGTTGGATACCAAAGTATTGTCTCCACTTTTATAGATAGGTACCACCCTTGTAGTCTTCCAGAGTTTGGGTATGTATCCAGTTGCCAGTGATTCATTAATCAGGGTCGCGACAGGTTTTGCAATTGCTGGTGCACTGATTTTCAGCAGCATTGCTGGGATTTGATCAGGTCCAGACTGGTATTTCATTTTTTGGTTACGGAGAAGTTTAGTGATGGCACTGACAGGCACTGGCCTAAAACGGAATTTCTCTGGGTTACAGGGTCTTTGCACTGTTGGTGGGTCCTGACTTGCGTGAGGCCTTTCTGATTGCGTGTCATTTCCTAGCTTAGCAATCAGGGTGGTGGCGCCTCCAACAAAATAATTATTAAAAGCATTTGCTACATCTAGGGGGTGTTGTACAGTTTGGTTGTTTACTTTTAAAGCAGCTGGTTGGGAGTGGATGTGGGGTGCTTGTATGTTACTTATGATTTTCCAAAAATTTCTGGGGTTTGATATGTTATTGTTTAAATTTTCATTGAAGTATTGGGCTTTAGCCATTTTTGTTTCTTTTGTGCATTCATTCCGGCATTTTCGGTATTCACAGTGATCGTTCATGGATCCAGTACTCTTGAACTTTGACCACAGGGAGTCTCTAAACTGGTACATATGCGTGAGGTCAGCTGTAACCCAGGGGAGATGGGCCCCTTTTACTCGCACTTTGCGCAGTGGGGTATGGGTGTTCCAGACTTTCAGGAGCTCGGCTTGAAAGTATTCAATTGCACAGTCCAGGTCTGGGATTAGGTTTAGTCTGTACCATGGGAGCTGTTTGAGATCATTTAGGAAGGATTCAAGATTAAATTTCTTGAAAGACCTGGTGATTATTACCTTTGGTGGACATTTTGTGGCCCTTATTTTGCGCACACAGTACACTAGGCAGTGATCACTGAAACTGTTAGCGAGAACGCCTGCCTCCTGTATTCGATCAGGACATGAGGAGAGAATCCAGTCCAGCAAGGTGTGGTTAGGGCTTTTCATATTAATGCGAGTGGGGGAGGAGATTAATTGTGTTAGCTGCAAAGCCTTAAACAGTGAGTAGTGTTTATTGTTTTTAGGATTCAGCCAATCAACATTAAAGTCGCCGAGGACCAGCAGTTCGCTTTTTTGGTTTTGAGCGACTAATTTACTAAGAATTTGGATTATGTCAGAAAGGGATTGCACTGGGGAACTTGGTGGGCGGTAGAATCCAGCAACAATAATTGTTTTACTGAATGGGATCTCAATAGTACCAGAAAGGAAATCAAATGTGGCCGGGGAGCTAGGATTCTGCAATAGGGTGAACTTTATGGAGTTGTCAACATAGATAACAATTCCCCCTCCTCTCTTAGCTCTGTCCTTTCTAGAGCATGAATACCCTTGTATTGCTATGGCAGAGTCTGGCACTTTAGGGGTTAACCATCATTCTGTCAGCACAATGACTTTAGGTTTGTAATAGTAGCACCAAGCTTTAAGCTCATCCAGTTTAGGGAGTAAACTGTGGATGTTGCAATGCACAAAGGAGAGGCCTTTTTTAGTGGGGAGATTAAATATGGTGTCAGCTATTGGACCAGGGTTGTTAAGTATAGGACGCACGCAGTACATTACGCTCGCACAGGTTCACCCGAGGTAGACGTTAACGTGCATTTTTTCCGCAGAAATTGCAATACGACGTTCTTCGTAAAGGGTTTTGCACCTCGCGTTAATACGTTTTTGAGCACGCGTTAACGTTTGCACGAAAAATGTAATCGAGCCCAATGTCGGTAGCCGAAATTTCGGTGAATCTCTAGTGCTGTAAAACAAAAGTGTATAACAAAAATCAGCAGGCCACACCAGGAGCTTGACCATATAAAAATATTTATTATGGAGCGGCCACAGGGATACTAGGTACAAGCGACGTTTCGGCGAAGTGCCTTAGTCATAGAAACATCGAAAATGTCGGCAGATAAGAACCTTCCAGCCCATCTAGTCGCCCAATTACATGGATACTTTACCTGGATTTATCTTTTGTTTAGGATAGCCTCATGCCTATTCCATGCCTGCTTAAATTCAATCACTGTTTTGGCCTCTACCACTTCTACTGGAAGGCTGTTCCACGTATCCACCACCCTCTCAGTAAAATAATGCTTCCTGATGTTACTTTTAAACCTTTGCCCCTCTAATCTAAGACTATGTCCTCTTGTTTTGCTATTTTGTTTCCTTTTAAATATACTCCCTTCCTCTACCTTGTGGATTCCCTTTACGTATTTAAATTTTTCTATCATATCTCCTCTGTCTCGTCTTTTTTCCAAGCTGTACATGTTAAGATCATTAAGCCTTTCCTGGTAACTTTTCTCCTTCAAGCCGTACACCATTTTAGTAGCCCTTCTCTGAACTCTCTCTAAGATGTCTATATCCTTCTGGAGATACGGTCTCCAGTACTGCACACAGTACTCATCCATGAGGCTAGGGTCAGACGAGCGCAGTGTTAACGTCCGTGTTGCCGCACATAAGTACGTCCGTGATAGCATACAATTGTGTTAAATGAAGCCCCACACACGAAGTACGTCCGCACAGAAGTGCGGAGGCATGACGGACGCTGCAAACGGACGCAGGTTAGGCAAGAACGTAATACTGCTAGAACGGACGTGCGGAGTGCGCCACGTCCACATAGCTTTGTGTGTGAGTGATGGAGCGTGGTCAGATGGACTGCATTTATACGTCCAGCATTTTTGAGGGACAGAATGTTTTTTCATTGTAATTTATTTTCCCTGCTACATCAGTCAAAAAATCCGTCAGTGAAAAAAACAGACTGTGTTGCCACTACCTTGTCGTCAGTCAGAAAGTACGTCCGTACTGCACGGACGCACAGTCAGTACAAAATGCGCTCATCTGACCCTAGCCTGAGTCATGCCTCATCCATTCACTCCCATAGACTTCTAATATACAGTTGTGTTCAAAATTATTCAACCCCCACTGAAATTGAGTGTTTTGGCCAGTTTGACATTGATTTTGATCATTCAGTCATCTTGCTTACAATTAAATCAAAGAGGCATGTGTAGGTCAGACAAATATAACATAACATTTATAATGAAATAACCACAAATGTCTTTTCTGTGCTCACATCATTATCAGTTTTATTCAACCCCCAAGTGACATTCAATCTTAGTACAACATCCTTTTACAGTTATAACAGCTTTTAAACGTGAAGCATAGCTTGACACAAGTGTCTTGCAGCGATCTACGGGTATCTTCGCCCATTCGTCATGGGCAAAAGCCTCCAGTTCAGTCACATTCTTAGGCTTGCGCACTGCAACTGCTTTCTTTAAGTCCCACCAGAGGTTCTCAATCGGATTTAAGTCAGGTGACTGCGATGGCCACTCCAAAATGTTCCAGCCTTTAATCTGCAACCATGCTCTAGTGGACTTGGAGGTATGCTTGGGGTCATTGTCCAGCCTGGTGTTTAAGAGCATCTCTCGGAAGCTGCCACCCTACCTGAATAGACTGCTTCCCCCAGCAGCTCCCTCATCCTATAACCTCCGATCCAGGACCAGCACCTTACTTGCTATACCACAATACAAAAAGACAGTGGCTCGGTCCTCATTTTCCTACAGAGCACCACAAATATGGAATAACCTCCCAGACACCATCAAATCTTCCCCCAGTCTTAAGTCAATCAAAAGCTCCTTACTAACATACCTCAATACAGAATGCACCTGTAAACATGTAACCTAGTGACTATATTTCCTACATATTTTTCTGTTAATCTGTATATTTGTGGTGTTGTTTTTTTAATATCTTGCATTGTATTACTTTGTATTTCTGTAACTGTAACACTTCAATGTTCTTGAACCCAGGACATACTTGAAAACGAGAGAAATCTCAATGTATCCTTCCTGGTAAAATCCTTTATAAAATAAATAAAAAATAAAATAAATTGTCCTGTTGAAAGGTCCAACGTCTCCCAAGCCTCAGGTTTGTGACGGACTGCATCACATTGTCATCCAATATCTCCTGGTACTGAAGAGAATTCATGGTACCTTGCACACGCTGAAGCTTCCCTGTACCTGCAGAAGAAAAACAGCCCCAAAGCATGATTGACCCCCCGCCATGCATTACAGTAGGCAAGGTGTTCTTTTCTTCATAGGCCTTGTTCTTCCTCCTCCAAACATAGCGTTGATCCATGGGCCCAAACAGTTCTAGTTTTGTTTCATCAGTCCACAGAACACTATCCCAAAACTTCTGTGGTTTGTCCACATGACTTTTGGCATACTGCAGTCGACTCTTCTTATTCTTTGGAGACAGCAAGGGGGTGCGCCTGGGAGTTCTGGCATGGAGGCCTTCATTACGCAGTGTGCGCCGTATTGTCTGAGCTGAAACTTCAGTACCCACATCTGACAAATCTTTTCTCAGTTCCTCAGCAGTCACACGGGGACTTTTCTCCACTCTACGCTTCAGGTAGCGCACAGCAGTCGAAGTCAGCATCTTCTTTCTGCCACGACCAGGTAGCGTTTCAACCGTGCCCTTTGCCTTGAATTTGCGAATGATGCTTCCTATGGTCTCTCTTGGTATGTTTAACATCTTTGCAATCTTCTTATAGCCATTGCCCTTCCTGTGAAGAGTAATCACCTCTTCTCTTGTCTTCCTGGACCATTCTCTTGACTTCACCATGTTTGTAACCACACCAGTAAATGTCTAGAAGGAGCTGAGTATCACAGTCATTTTAAAGCTGCCTAATTGGTGCTTATTATGCTTTATTGCTGCTCCGTGACATCCACAGGTGTTTTCAATACCTGATTGAAAACACTTGAATGAACCTCTGTTCTTCAGAGTGGTAGTCTTTAAGGGGTTGAATAATTGTGTCAATGAAGAATTCACAAAAGAAACATTTACTACTGTATTACAAAACCAATTGATGTCATTTTAGTTGCATATGGGTCTTTAAAAAGTCCTTGTAGGATTTCATTCTGAATACAATTACAAATGTCACTAAATTCCCTAAAACCCTTTACAGCATTGGGGGTTGAATCATTTGAACACAACTGTACATATGTGTAAGTAATCAATAAAATTGGATCCATCTGCTGAAGGAGGTTTCAGGTTTTTTTAAAATTGTTAATTGATTACTTGCACATAAGTATATAAGAAGTCTATGGGAGTGAATGGATGAGGCATGACTAAGGCACTTTGCCGAAACGTCGCTTGTACCTAGTATCCCTGTGGCCGCTCAACAATAACAGGGTCACTCAGAGAACGTAAAAAGCAGGAGAATGACTGGAGAATGAAAAATTCTAGGTCAAAATAGCCGATTTGGAAAGTGAGATGAAAGGGAGAATTTTTCTGGTTTGGCTATTTTGACCTAGAATTTTTCATTCTCCAGTCATTCTCCTGCTTTTTACGCTCTGAATAACCCTGTAAATATTTTTATATGGCCAAGCTCCTGGTGATTTTTGGTATACACTATTGGGGGACTGCCCCCAGCTCACATGGATTTGCCCCCATTTCGAACGCTGGGGAAGCTGGCCGCGTGCATGAAAAGCACGCGGCCAGCGTTCCCCTCCGCCGGCTGCGATACTCTCCCCTTCCGAAGGTCCGGTCGCACTGCTGTGATGCGTTCACGTGTCCGTCAGGCGCATCTGTGACGCTGCCTCTTGGCTGATTACCACGTAATCGCGCCACAGCAGCGCGACCGGACCTTCGGAAGGGATGAGTATTGCAGCTGCCGGAGGGGAACGCTGGCCGCGTGCTTTACATGCATGCGGCCAGCTTCCCCAGCCCTGTGGATACCGGCAAGCCGGCCCAGTGCTGGCTTCCGGTAACGGGGGGGGGGGGGGGGGGGTGTATCGGGCCATTTGCACGAGTACTAAGTACTCGTGCAAATGGCAGTATCGGCACTAGTATCGGCGCATCCCTACTTTACGTGTACCCGTCCTTGTGCTTCGTCAAAGGACTGCAGAAAGCATGAATGCCAGCTGGGGAGAGTCCAAAGGTCCAGCAAGGAAGCGGCATTAACATGTGACCCAGGCAGGGTATGGAGATCTGTTACAGTTGGGTATGTGGTACAATGGGAGGATTGAGGGGTCTCCTCGCTGGGTATGAGGTACACTGGGAGGATTGCGAGGGTCCCCTCAGTTGGCTGGGTATGAGGTACACTGGGTTGATGGGGGGGGGGTCCCCTCAGTTGGCTGGGTATGAGGTACACAGGGAGGATTGGGGGGGGGTCCCCTTAGTTGGCTGGGTATGCGGTACACTGGGTCGATGGGGGGGTCCCCTCAGTTGGCTGGGTATAAGGTACACTGGGAGGATTGGGGGGTCCCCTCAGTCGGCTGGGTATAAGGTACACTGGGTTGATGGGGGGGGGGGGGAGTCCCTCAGTTGGCTGGGTATGAGGTACACTGGGTTGATGGGGGGTCCCCTCAGTTGGCTGGGTATGAGGTACACTGGGTTGATGGGGGGTCCCCTCAGTTGGCTGGGTATGAGGTACACTGGGAGGACTGGGGGGGTCCCTCGGCTGGGTATGAGGTACACTGGGAGGATTGGGGGGTCCCCTCAGTCGGCTGGGTATGAGGTACACTGGTTGATGGGGGGGGGGGGGGGAGTCCCTCAGTTGGCTGGATATGAGGACACTGGGTTGATGGGGGGTCCCTCAGTTGGCTGGGTATGAGGTACACTGGGAGGATTGGGGGGTCCCCTCAGTTGGCTGGGTATGAGGTACACTGGGAGGATTGGGGGGTCCCCTCAGTTGGCTGGGTATGAGGTACACTGGGAGGATTGGGGGGTCCCCTCAGTTGGCTGGGTATGAGGTACACTGGGAGGATGGGGGGGTCCCTCAGTTGGCTGGTATGAGAGGATTGGGGGGTCCCCTCAGTGGCTGGGTATGAGGTACATTGGGAGGATTGGGGGGCTCCCCTCAGTTGGCTGGGTATGAGGTACACTGGGAGGATTGGGGGGTCCCCTCAGTTGGCTGGGTATGAGGTACACTGGGAGGATTGGGGGGTCCCCTCAGTTGGCTGGGTATGAGGTACACTGGGAGGATTGGGGGGGTTCCCCTCAGTTGGCTGGGTATGAGGTACACTGGGAGGATTGGGGGGTTCCCCTCAGTTGGCTGGTATGAGAGGATTGGGGGTCCCCTCAGTTGGCTGGGTATGAGGTACACTGGGAGGATTGGGGGGTTCCCCTCAGTTGGCTGGGTATAAGGTACACTGGGAGGATTGGGGGGTTCCCCTCAGTTGGCTGGGTATGAGGTACACTGGGAGGATTGGGGGGTCCCCTCAGTTGGCTGGGTATGAGGTACACTGGGAGGATTGGGGGGGTTCCCCTCAGTTGGCTGGGTATGAGGTACACTGGGAGGATTGGGGGGGTTCCCCTCAGTTGGCTGGGTATGAGAGGATTGGGGGGTCCCCTCAGTTGGCTGGGTATGAGGTACACTGGGAGGATTGGGGGGTCCCCTCAGTTGGCTGGGTATGAGGTACACTGGGAGGATTGGGGGGGTTCCCCTCAGTTGGCTGGGTATGAGGTACACTGGGAGGATTGGGGGGTTCCCCTCAGTTGGCTGGGTGTATGAGAGGATTGGGGGTCCCCTCAGTTGGCTGGGTATGAGGTACACTGGGAGGATGGGGGGGGGGGGTCTCCTGTGGTGGAGAGGGTGCTCCATTCCTGAGAGGTTTCTGTGCAGGATATTGCGTTCTTCCAGCGTTTTGCGGCCTAGCCGCCGTTCCGAAGCCTGTCTGGATTAGACACTCACCTGCTCCGCCGGCCTCTTGCTCCCCCGCACGGAATTCTCAGCCGAGCTCATCTCTGTTTCGGATAATTCCCAGATCCAACGGACCTGAAGGGAATCAACGTAAACTCCACTCCTGTGACGTCAGCACGGAACACTACAACTCCCGTGAATCCCTGAGCGCGCGAAGGATGTCGGGAGCCAGTATCCGCCTGTTTCCTGAGGTGATTCTCTGCCTCAGCAGTGTCGCGGCGCGGCCATTAGAAATCTCGGGTTAGTGCTCCCCCTACTGACCGAAACATTCCTTACCACAAACAATTACACCACTAATAGATATTATATACAGTGTATATATATATATATATCAAAGTAATAATAAAAAATAAATTCTAAATAAGAGATGAATTAATACATTACATAAATTAAATGTCTTTAATATATTTACTATGTTTGATTCTGGCCATAATTTGCCCTCAGACATGTCTGTCGCCCCAGCCATCTCCCAACCGAAGAACCAGGTGCCTGAAGCAGTATTATCTGCTATGGCAGGGTTTCCCAAACCTCTCCTTGGGACCCTCAACCAGGCCAGATTTTGCAGATCACCTTGGGGGAGATGCAGCCTGAATCCTGTAATCACTGAGCAGCAAATCATTTCACCTGTGCTGTGCTAAACATATCCTGCAAACCTGGCGAGGCGGGGGTCCTGAGGACAGGTTTGGGAAACACTGTGCTATGGGGTCCATCGCCACCATATCCTCTAATCTGGAACGCATTTCATCTCGTTTCCACCTATTTCCGACACCTATAAAACTGTCCCTTCCACGTCAATTAAGAAGGTTCCTGGACCTTCCAGAGAAGGAGATGGAAAACTCCCTAAAAAAACCCTCGGAGAAAACTGGTGCCCGGCCGTGGCACATCAGACGATGTGCATAGGTCACGTAAAAGAGGCTCACGTGCAGCCAAACCGCACGCTTGGAAAAGAGACAGATATGTGTAACAGATGTAAATATGTGTGTGTGTCTTTAAGAGCACCGTGTGTGTATTTCACTAATAACTAGGGATGGGCTGGCGGTTCGATTCGAACAGGAGTTCGATTCGAACATTGGCCGTTCGGCGAACATTTCCGCGTGTTCGGTTCGTGGCAGGACTATGCCAGTCAGGGCTCAGAGTTAGGGCTGTGCAATTAATCGCAATCGCAAAACAATCGCGATTTAAGCACATGCAATTTCTAAATCGCATAAGGCTGCAATTTTATCTATTCATTTTATCGACTCCCTGTAAGCTTCCGGCGGCATGGAGCTTTGGGCGCTCGCAGGGGGAACCACGTGTACAGCCGTGTTCTCGCGGCTCGTCACGTGGTTCCCCCAGGCGAGCGCCCAAGCTCCATGCCGCCAGAAGCTCACAGGGAGCCGAACACGAGGTGAGCTGGGGGCAGTATCCATGAGCTGGGGGCAATATCCATGTGCTGGGGCAATATCCATGTGCTGGGGCATATCCATGAGCTGGGGCAGTATCCATGTGCTGGGGCAGTATATCCATGTGCTGGGGCAGTATATCCATGTGCTGGGGCATTATATCCATGTGCTGGGGCAGTATCCATGAGTGAGCTGGGGCAGTATCCATGAGCTGGGGGCAATATCCATAAGCTGGGGGCAATATCCATGTGCGGGGGCAATATCCATGTGCTGGGGCAATATCCATGTGCTGGGGCATATCCATGAGCTGGGGCAGTATCCATGTGCTGGGGCAGTATATCCATGTGCTGGGGCAGTATATCCATGTGCTGGGGCAGTATATCCATGTGCTGGGGCATATCCATGAGCTGGGGCAGTATCCATGAGTGAGCTGGGGCAGTATCCATGAGCTGGGGGCAATATCCATAAGCTGGGGGCAATATCCATAAGCTGGGGGCAATATCCATGAGCTGGGGGCAATATCCATGAGCTGGGGCAGTATATCCATGTGCTGGGGCAGTATATCCATGTGCTGGGGCAGTATATCCATGAGCTGGGACAGTATATCCAGGTGCTGGGGCAGTATATCCATGTGTGAGCTGGGGCTGTATCCATTAGCTGGGGCAGTATCCATGAGCTGGGGCAGTATCCATAAGCTGGGGCAATATCAATGTGCTGGGGCAGTATCCATGAGCTGGGGCAGTATCCATGTGTGAGCTGGGGCAGTATCCATGAGCTGGGGCAGTATCCATGTGTGAGCTGGGGCAGTATCCATGTGCTGGGGCAGTATATCCATGTGCTGGGGCAGTATATCCATGTGCTGGGGCATATCCATGAGCTGGGGCAGTATCCATGAGTGAGCTGGGGCAGTATCCATGAGCTGGGGGCAATATCCATAAGCTGGGGGCAATATCCATAAGCTGGGGGCAATATCCATAAGCTGGGGGCAATATCCATGAGCTGGGGGCAGTAATCCATGAGCTGGGGCAGTATATCCATGAGCTGGGACAGTATATCCATGTGCTGGGGCAGTATATCCATGTGTGAGCTGGGGCAGTATCCATGAGCTGGGGCAGTATCCATGAGCTGGGGCAGTATCCATGAGCTGGGGCAGTATCCATAAGCTGGGGCAATATCCATGTGCTGGGGCAGTATCCATGAGCTGGGGCAGTATCCATGTGTGAGCTGGGGCAGTATCCATGAGCTGGGGCAGTATCCATGTGTGAGCTGGGGCAGTATCCATGTGCTGGGGCAGTATCCATGTGCTGGGGCATATCCATGTGCTAATCGCAAATAAAATCGCAATCGCAATATTCATTCAAAAAATCGCTATATGATTATTTTGTCCATATTGCACAGCCCTACTCAGAGTCCTGATTGGGCAAAATTGGGAGATTGTTTGTTGCATATCAGGTGGTATCACTGACTTATACCAGAGTTCTGTGAATTTGAATCTGGGTTTTGGCACTGCCAGCTATAAGGGTGTATCACTGAGGCATAGCATACTTCTGGAAATTTTAATCTCTGTCTTGGCACTGCCAGCTATCAGGGACAGGCTGTATCACTGAGTTATAGCTGATTTCTGAAAATTGGAATCTGTGTGTTGGCACTGCCAGATATCAGGGACAGGGTGTATCACTGAGTTATAGCATAGTTCTGAATATCTTTAATCTAGATAACACAGTTGAATCAGAGTTCTGCATATCTCCAATCTTTATAACAGAGTTGAATCAGAGTTCTGTATATCTTTAATCTATATATCACTCACCATTTCAGAAAGACCAAAAAGGGCAGGCAGACGCTCCCAGACACAGATAAGAGGGCAAGCAGCCTCTGTGTCAGAAGGCTGTGCCCCTGGTCGACGTGGACGTGGTGCATCCTCTGCAGGGGCACGCTTGTCCATTCTAACTGGTGCTGGCCAATTTAAGCAGCAGCAAAATACAGAGGATTTGCAGGATTGGCTAACCAGGCCATCCTCATCCTCCGAGTCCTCTGCCAGCCAGGCTTGTAGTGGTTTACAGTCCACCTCAGCTGCCAAAACATCTAATTCAGCCTCCATGTCCACAGCTACTCCTGCCGTAGCCTCGCCATCATACATGGAGGAGTCCGCTGAATTGTTTGACTACAATGACAGTGACATGCTGCTTGAGGATACACAGCAACTACAGTGCTCTGATTCAATCTCTGAGGTTGAGGAAGGGAGTAAAATCAGCCTAGAGGGAGGGGGTGAAAGTGACACACAAAGAACTGGCACTCATGTTCCCCCAGCAGCTGCAGCATATTGCCAGGTTGGCTCCAGTGAGGAAGAGATCGGGGGTGATGACAATGATGATGAGGTTACTGTCTCCACCTGGGTGCCTGATCGAACAGAGTCAAGTGAGGAGGAGGCGCAACAAAAACGAGGCACAGTGTCCTCTATGACCAACCATAGCCAGTCCAAGGCATCAGAAGTCAGAGCTGCTCAGGTGCAGAGCGCTGTTGTCTCAAAGCACATGTGCAGGAACTCTGCTGTCTGGGAGTTCTTCACAAAATGTGCAGCAGACTGCAGCGTTGCTATTTGTAAGCCATGTCTGAAGAGGATCAAGCGTGGGAAAAACATCACACACTTGGGTACCACATGCTTGATAAGACATATGACCACCTGCCACGCATCCCGTTGGCACAACACTTTGCATAGGTCCTCATCCTCACCTGTCTCTACCCCACTATATGTCCTGCCATGTCATTGCCTAAAACCTCCACTGACAGGGATGATGCTACAGTAATGGTTGTACCAGGTCCTTCCTCAGAATGTGACAGCATCCCATCAGCTGCAGATTTACGCAGTCAGATTTCGATGCCCAAGCTGCTGCAGCGTAAGAAAAAATATAGTCCCAACCATCCCCTTGCACAGTGTCTAAATGCCAGCTTGGCAAAATTACTCGCATTACAGCTGCTGCCTTTCCAGCTGGTGGACTCTGCCTCCTTCCGTGAATTTGCCGAATGTGCTGTACCACAGTGGCAGGTTCCAAAACGCCAGTTCCTTTCATCGGAAGGCCATTCCAGCACTATACCAGCACGTGGAAGACAATGTTATGGAGTCATTGGGAAAGGCAGTCAGCAGCAAGTTGCACATTACTTTAGACACGTGGTCCAGCAAGCATGGACAGGGCCGTTGCATTTCCTTCACGGCACACTGGGTAACTCTGCTTGCAGCTGGGAGGGATCTAGGACGGGGCTCTGTGCTGGAGCTTGTTCATCCACCACGCCTCCAGAAAGCTGCTTATGAGGTCTGTCTGCTCCACCACCTCTTCCTCCTCCTCCTCCTTCTCTGGCGAAGTGGCAGTTAAACCGACGCGTGGCAGGGGCTACGCAATGGCTCAAGCAAAAAGATGCCATACTGTGCTTGAGCTGGTTTGTTTAGGGAACAGGAGCCACACCGGGCCAGAAATTGTCAGCTCTGCAGGGGCAGGTGCAGAGATGGTTAACACCACGCCAGCTTGAGCTGGGAATGGTCGTCTGTGATAATGGCAGCAACCTTCTCTCCGCCCTACGCCTGGGTAAGTTGACGCATGTACCGTGCCTAGCACATGTCCTAAATCTGGTGGTATAGCGTTTCCTGACCAGGTACCCAGGGCTGGCAGAGCTTCTCAGCCAGACCAGAAAAGTCTGCAGCCACTTCAGACGGTCATTCCCAGCAAGTGTTCGTCTGGCAGAAATTCAAAGACAATTCCACGTTCCCACAAACCGTCTTATCTGTGACATGCCCACCAGGTGGAACTCGACATTGGCAATGCTGCTGCGTCTGCACAAGCAGCAGAGGGCCATCAATGAGTACCTGTGTGAGTATGGCACAAGGACAGGTTCAGGTCAACTTGGTTCCCCGCCCCCGCAGTGGCTGATGATCAAGGATGCATGCACTGTACTGTCACATTTGAGGTGGCAACAAGGATGGTGAGCAGGGACAGTGCATGCATCAGTGACACAATTCCTTTAGTGTTCCTGCTGGAGCGCACTCTGCGGGGAATTATAGATGTGGCTCTAGAGGCAGAGCAGCAGGAGGAAGAGGAGGACTTCCATAGCTCTCAAGGCCCCAGTCTTTACGCAGACAGCATTCCTGCGGGTCCTCAGATCAGACAGGAGGAGGAGGAATTTTTATGTTGTGGGGGCATTGAAGGTGGGGATTCCTCAAGGGAGGATTTTGTGTCCCCAGAAACCCAAGGACTAGTACGTGGCTGGGAGGAGGTAGTGCACGATACGGTCATCCTCAGCGACCAGGAACACTCGGAAGCTAATGCCACCTCCAACCTACGCTGCATGGGCTCCCTTATTCTGCAAAGCCTGCTAAAGGACCCCAGGATTCGTGCTATCAAGGAGAGGGATCATTACTGGTTGGCAACCCTTCTTGATCCACGATTCAAGGGTAAGGTTGCAGAGCTCATCCTGCCCTCACGGAGGGAGGATAGGATGAAACAACTTGAGGACGCTCTAAAGCGACACTTGTGTAACACCTTTCCAGGCACTGTTAGGTTACCAAGTGATGACACAGGTGCTTCTGAGGCTGCGGTTTATCAGAGGAAGAGCAGTGAAGGGGGCCGCTTGACTGATGCCTTTTCCAATTTTTTTAGTCCATGACGCCCAGGGACGTCAAATGTAGGCACCCATTGCCAGCGTCTTTACCATATGGTGCAGGACTACCTAGGGGCAAGGGCAGACCTGGATACCTTTCCAGCAGATGATCCACTGGCTTACTGGGTGTTGAGATTGGATCACTGGCCAGAATTTAGCCAATATGCTATGCAGCTACTAGGTTGCCCTTCATCCAGCGTGCTTTCTGAAAGGACGTTCAGTGCCGCTGGAGGTTTTGTCACAGACAAAAGAGTACGTCTGTCCACCGACTCTGTAGACCGGCTGACATTTATAAAAATGAATCCGTCCTGGATCAGCAGCTATCACTCCCCTGATGCTGATGTAACTGAATAGATCGGGGATCTCTTCTGCATTCCCAAAACCTCCACCACTGCACTCTTCCACAATACCACAGAGGGGTTACGTTGTGAAGGCACTAGCTGGCACCAAAGGCCCAATATTTGGGTGCACTGACGCGTGTAATAGATTCCAATCATTTTAATATTTGAATGCAGAGTCCACCCCTGCACTCTTCCACAATACCACAGAGGGGTTACGTTGTGAAGGCACTACCTGGCACCAAAGGTCCAATTTTAATGCACCTGTTGTTACTTTCATCCAAAGCCTGCATAAATTTCACCATAACTTAGCCAAAAAAATCACTAAACTTGTTCTGCGTGTCCTAAAACGTCTCCTCTTTTCATACAGGCTGCCGCCCCAAGCAGTTGTTTATGAATAGATTACAGGAAAACCATTTACCGTCATTTGAATTGTCATTTTTTTCTTTTTAAATGTTTCTATACATCCTACAAATCCACCACTTCACGGGCAGGTTATGGGGACCTCCTAGGCACGATATTTGAAGGAACTTTTCGGTTTTATTTTTAACCATTATTTCATGGAAAAATCACTGTTCCTTTAACCCCTTAACGCCGCAGGACGTACATTTACGCCCTGCATTAGGCGGGCTTTGCCGCCGCAGGACGTAAATGTACGTCCTCGGCGTTTAGAGCCCCCCCCGGGAGATACTCACCTTCTCCGGTCGCTTCCCACGCTGTTCTGACTCCCCCGGAGTCAGATCAGTGTGATCCCTCCTCCGGCGTTGTGACGTCATCGCGCCGGTGGCGCGATGACGTCAGTTTCAGGCGTCCCCCCCCCGCCGGAGCAGGGGAAGCGCCTGGAGGGGAGGGGAGGGATCCTTCGGATCCCTCTATCTCCCGATCGCCTGGTCCCCGGCGGCTGTGGCCAGCATCGCTGGAAGGGTCACAGCCTGACCTTTCCAGCGATGTATGGGGGGTTAACCCCTTAGCTGCCAGGTCGCGACCGGGCACTAATTTGTGCCCGATCGCGGCCTATTTCCGGTGGGGGCCGCCATCTTGGATGGCAGCCCCCACCTCTGGGTCACCCCCCGGTCAACTGACTCATCGCGCCATGCGCGATGATGTCAGTTTACCGGGGAACCCCCTAGCTGCAAAGGGATTTCCCATGGAAATCCCTTGCAGGAGATAGGGGGGTTCTTTGAACCCCTTTATCTCCTGATCGGTGGCAGCTAGGGGGTCATGTATGATATTGCTGGAAAGGCCAGAGCATGGCCTTTCCAATGATATCAAACATGACCATGGTAAAAGTAAAATAAAAGTGTAAAAAAAGTAAAAATAAAAAATAATAAAAAATAATAAATTAAATAATAAAAAAATAATAAATATAATAATAAAAAAAAATTTGTTTTTTTTAATGCAGCACTATTGTTCACATTTCAATTATAATGTGAACAATGATGCTTCACTAATGATTTTTTTTTTTGGGGGGTTTAGCTAAAATCACGCAATTTCTCCCCAAAAAAAAAATGGGTTCACCGTTCTAATTTTTTTAACAAATCTACCCAATAGAATATGACCGCAGAGCCTCGGATAATAAAATTAAAAAAAAAAAACACTTTACACACTGTGGAAGATTGAAATTTTATTGAAAATTCAAATTTTTTTACATTTTTTGTTATAGCATTTTGTCAGGGCATGACATATACATATAATAATGATATATTATTAATCTGCCGAGTCTGCCGGAAAGAACGATATATAATTTGTCTGGGTGGTATAAGAATATGTGACTTAAAAATGGTCAAAATGAGCTCAGCAAACTTCTACTTCCGAAACAGCGCCGAAGTTGTAAAATTACTCCCGTCCTTAAGGGGTTAAAAACGTTTTTTTAAAAACTTTTTTCCTGTCATCAGGGCAATACCCGGACCCCCCCATACACCTTCTATGGCAAATATCTTGCATATATGCCCTCTTGGAGGGCACTCTAAAAATCGAACGTTCGAGACCCATTGACTTGCATTGAGTTCAAATCGTGTTCGAGTTTGAATCCGAACTGTTTGAAATGTTCAAATGCGAACCGAACATGGGGTTGTTTGGCCCATCACTACTAATAACCTTTCATTTTAGATAAACTCCTGTAGAATTGTAAATGTCTTTCCCAAAGTAATCTTTTGGGTTGTTTTTGTTGTAACTTTGAGCAGCCATTTAGGAGGTGATTTTAACATGCAAATGAGGTATGAACTCGTCCCCTGTCAGCTCTGGCTCTGTTCATAACACGAGGAGCTTCTGTAAAGGAAGGAGGTATACATGTGCAGAGCTCTCAGATTTTCACTCTCTAGAGTTCTAAACCCATCTAAAGGTGGATGTCACAGAGGATATTCTCATTGCCGTGTTTTTACTCAGATCCAGATTAAAACCGCATGTTTGCAGTGATGCAGTTGCCAGTCTTATCCTTGATGCACAACAGAACACAACGCAGAGTCCATTATGAATGGGCAGCGAAGGTGTATGCCGGTCACAGTGGTGCCGTGACTCGGATGAAGATCAGTCCGCCGTGTGGATCTTCATCCTAGGATCAATGTCGTTTGATCGCCGGTGAGAGCTGCACTTCAGTAAAGGTTCCAAAGAACTGTTAAACAAAGTGGTGGCACATTTTTATGCAAAGGACACTTCTCTATATATTTAATGCCACCAAGTCTTCTTTCACTCTCCTGAGATTCCAACAGATAACTCTTTGGAGTTGGTTGCAGTGGTTACAGTGGTGCCGCATAAAAGATTAATTTTTGTTATTTAATGATAAATTCTGTTTTTGTAACTGCACGTTATAGGGAATCATTGCACATGGTTTCAGTGGGGATCATTTTAAT
This sequence comes from Leptobrachium leishanense, assembly GCA_009667805.1. Classification (NCBI taxonomy): domain Eukaryota; kingdom Metazoa; phylum Chordata; class Amphibia; order Anura; family Megophryidae; genus Leptobrachium; species Leptobrachium leishanense. The sequence continues at coordinate 125,014,828 of CM019072.1, read as the reverse complement.
GGAGACAGGAACATGTCAGACCCAGGTTTGGGCAGGGGAAGATTGTTTGGTGATCAGCCATTTACACCTGTTGCAGTGAGGGATATAAGAACATCACCCCAGTCTTGTTCCACGAGGGTAGCTGAGCAAACACCCAGCAGGCCAGGGGTTAACTCATCGAACAGCCCAGATGTAAATGATGCAGCATGGTACAGTCTTATTACACATATTGCTCAAGAAGTAGGGCAAAGTATAATTTCTGCTCAAAATGGTGAAGCAAGGGGGCGTGGCCAGCTGCTCATGGAGACGGACGTGTAATGGTGGAGCTCCTCACGTCTTCTCTACGGACCCTTTAGCTGACTTTACCCGCTATGTTCTTCGATATTGGGGTACCTGAGTGGCCGGCTGCTGGTCTTGTGCTGTCTGGAGCCCGCTCGGCCCCCTCCGGACCAGAGACTATCCCGGCGGCTGCTGGTGTGTGGCCTGGACTCGGTGCTGGCGGCCATCTTGTGACCTATTGTCTGGCTCTGCACGTCTCCTAGATTTGCTGGACTGACTGCTTCGCTCCGGAATCCACGCTGCAGGCTGTGGGGATGGTGGGCGCACGTCCCCCAGCCACTTTAGATGTCATTTTCTGTGGACGAGATGGTTGGATCTGCGGGTCGACAGCGGGGCGGACCCCCTCCCCCCGCTGGTGGAGAGGGAGCTTTTGTTTCAGGCCTCGAGGCCTGTCTGATGATACTGGCGGAGGGGGATGCTGACGGTCCCCTCACCCGCAGTGTCTGGTGCTGGGTGATGGCTGCACTACGTGGCTGCCGGGAGGCAGAGACCCGGGAGGTGGCTGTTCCCGGGGGTGATCTGACCTCGTGCCCCGCTTAACCCTGCATGAAGAAGGCTGTTGCTCTGGAGAGGTACGTCGGGACCGGCGACCTGACTGGGGCACTGACCCGGGAGATGTCTGGCGGAGGCGAGCTGGGGTATTCGCAACGTCCAGGTGACACTGCTATCGCCGGGCCCGGTGATGACTCCCTGCCGTGAGCCTGGCTGTTAAGATGGCGCCGAGGTACTCACCGAAGACGCGTGCGGCTATATCCCGTGAATCTGATGGAGGAGGACATGGTCTGGAGGCTGCAAGTCATGGCCTGTCCAACAGTACCCTGCCTGCTGCAAGTGAGATCCCGCTAAGGGATGCCGGCTGATGAGACCCCTTGCTTTTCCACTGTTGCCCCCCCCCTTTATTTTGGAGACGCTTCGGACATTTTTATTTATTTTTTCTCCTGCTGACATTCCCCAGCTGGGGACCAATTTTTGCTTCACAGAGACCCTATATTTTTGCTTTGGTTTAATATCTCCCCCACCCCACGAGGACTCTTATTTTACTTTTAACGAGGACTTTCTGCCCCTTTTTGCTGATAAGGAAGAGGAATCTTACCCTCCCTTTGTTATTTTATATTATTTTTACTTGTAAGCTGAGATTTCTTCTTATTGAAGACCCCCCCCTATGATTCCTGATGTTTATCTTCTTGCTGCGCAAATTTTTGAGACTTTGGTTGTGTCCCCTGTTTATCCCTTAATTTTAGTCCCCCCCCCCACCACGTGTTTTTCCAGATGATATCAGTGGACGCTTTTTCTTATTATTCTCCTGCTGAGCTTTCTAGATAACTTGTTCATATTTTTGATGTTTTAAATGTTCTCCTTAACATGACGTACTATGGCCCTTCTAGGCCATTTTATTGTACTCTCCGATGACTCTCTTTGGCCCTGCGAGGCCATTTTCTTTGTTTGTATTGCTGACTGTATTTCAAAATAAAAAAAACCTTACTGAGGAAGCAAGTAGAGGGAGAGAAACCGGCAATGCACGAGCTTCAAGTTCAGGTGTAGAGCAGTCATTCTCAGAAATCTCTTTGCTTAATTTGACAGGAGTTAAACTTGTGTAGCGCTGTGTTAAAATCTTGCTGCTGGCAGTACCTATATTTGGCCACAAGATGGAGACAATCGCGATTAGAGACACTGGACATTGGGACTACATTTCCCGGCGTGCTTTGCAAAGAGACAGGAAGTGGGTGGGACCCAGCACACTTACATCGTGAACCTCGTGGAGAACGCGCCAGAGCGCGCGAGGGAACGAGAGAGAGAGCAGACGCAGTGCCAGACATCACTAGAGGGCCTAGGCCAGAGCGCGAGTGAGACCTGTCAGTTCCTTTATCGGGTCATTCAGCCTGAGGAGAAGGAGACCTCCAAGTTCCAGAGATTGCTGCAGATCAAAGAAACCGAAGACCTCGAGTGAGGAGTTGCCGCGAGTTGATCGGATACGGAGAGCAGGCGGTGAACTGGACAAGCTATGGAAAGTCAGACAACGGATCCGGCCGCAAGTATCCCCAGTCAATATCGAGCAGAGAGACGTCTTGGGTCAGCGGAGCCTAAAGCAACCGGTGGATGGGTGAGAGGCCTCCAAGGCCGTATGTAATTAAGGAACACGCTGCTGTTTTCTCTTTAAAGTCCACAGGGCCCCAACTTGACTAGTCAAAGACATTCCTTAAGTAAATTCACTGGCCAGTTGAACTGTACCCGGGTACCACACACACATACACACCTTTTACATTCCGGGACTTAACCTGTGCAGGACTCATTCTGTTACGAATCGGAACGGGGTTAAAGATACGTTCCGAATATATTATTTTCTCTTTTCCGCTGCGCGTTTACCGGAATAAGAAGAGATTGTATTTTTGGGTTCCGCTACGTGTCCCTTTTCCGAATTTCGTGCAATTGCATTTCTTTTCTGTTCGGTTGTGAATATATTTTTTCCGAAATACGAAGCCTCGTGTTTCGTTTCTTTCCCGCTACGCGCTTTTACCGCGATACGAAAGTACTGTAATAATATCTGTGAATACCGTGTCTCAACATCTGCTTACTAGTTTAGTAAACTATTTAAATGATAAAAACTCACAGCGGTGTTGGAGTATATTTATTCCCTAGTGCGGGGAGACTGACCCGTGGTTCATTTTCAGCGGCTCCTCCGGGAGTGAGCGCTACACGTGGGGGCTCGTCTGGGATCCAGTCTCTGGAAAAACCGCATCTAAGGCTAGGGTCAGACTGAGGCAGTGCGAACGCGCGTTCTGGCGCACTTAATCACGGCCGCGCTAGCAGCAGATGACGGGCAATGACGGCCAATATACGAAGTACGGTCGCACAAAAGTCCGGCCGCGCAACGCAAGTGGAAAATGAACGCATTTTTTCGAGAACGTTAAACCGCTGGTACTGACGTACAGAGTGCGCTGCGGCCGTATAGCAGCGTGTGTGCGTGATTAGGAGATGTCAGACGCTGCTAGTGTGCGGCCAACATAACGTTCAAACAGCCGGATTTCCCTAGACTTCTTTTCACCCCATCGTCATGAAATACGTCCAGAATTGCGCATCGTCTGACCACTTAAGCGTATTCCGTGAAAAAATGCGTGCGCACGCATCGACGTACATTTTGACGGTGGCCGCAGAAAATGCGCTCATCTGTCCCTAGCCTAAAGGGTTAAATATGGATCTAGACACTGCTGCCAAATGGTGCGAAGAGCACAGTAGTCAGATAGAATTATGTATAGTTATAGATATTCCTGCAGACACTTGGGCCGAAGATCAGATTCGCCAGGCCGTGGCCGCGCTGACACCAGATAATCGGGGGTTAATCCTGGACATTAAAGCGAACCCAGATACCCCTCACACGTATGTTCTTTTTGAGTGGAGAACGGGTGTTCCAGTGTGTTTTCAGGGCGCGAGCGTGAAGCTGACCGATGAGGTGGAAGTCCAACTGATTCAGCCAAGTACGCCACGTGGTGATCACGCGAATGTTCCCGATGTTACCCCAACTACAGGGTTCCCTCCTGCTACATTTTTCACCACTATGGGGAAACTGGTGGAAACACTAGCCAAAAACTCTGCTGCGTCCCCAAATTATGGATATCGCAAGTTACGGTTTTATTCTGGTAAGGTCCCTGTGCTGACTGGAGAAGAGGACTTTGAGACTTGGATAGATCAGGCAGTACAAGCAGTGGAAGAATGGGAAGTTGCTGACACCGTGAAGAGTGAAGAGGCAAAGGTTGATCGAGAGCCTAAGAGGTCCTGCTTCAGACGTCATTCGAAATCTAAAAAGGGACAAGCCCGGATGCACTGCTGCAGAGTATCTAGAAGCTTTACAGGAAAATTTCGGGGGAGTGGAGGATTGTGCCGAGCTTATTCACAAGTTCTCTCACACCTATCAAAAGGAAGGTGAAGAATTGTCCACATATGTCTGGCGGCTGGATAAAATCATCCATCAGGTCATTCTTAAAGGGGGCATGCAACCGAGTCAGGCAAGCAAAGCTTTGATGGATCAAATTTTCAAAGGAGCACTCCCGCTGGATCCCATAATGTTGAGATTTCAGACTAGATACCAGAACACGAGACTAACCTATTCCAAACTGATCAAAGCTATCCGAGAAGAAGAGGCCTTGATTAAGGCTAAAAAGGTCGTAAATGCTTCGCACACAGCTTTCACCGCAGAAGTAGGAACTCTCAGTGTGGCAGACATACAGACTGAAGTGCTGGCTTTAAAAACTCAGATGTTGCAAATGATGGAGTTAATGACGTTGCTGTCGGCTAAGGACACCAGAACTGAAGGGGTTGCTGTAGCCTCAAACAGGGGGTCTCCAAGTGAACCGCCAGAAGGAAATATGCTCACACACCCAAGAAAGAAATGTTTTGGCTGCGGGGAAATCGGCCATTTCAGGGCTCAATGCCCACAAGGGAGGGATGAAAAGAAACCGGTCGAAGAACTTTTAAAAGCTGTGGAGAAACTGTTGTCCGCCCTGCAGGCGGGAAACTCCAGAGGGTCCTGGTAAGGGAGCAAACCAGGGGCCCGAAGGTTGAAACCCGCTCCAAAAATCAAGCCAGGGCTAAGAGGGCGAGAGGGCCCAAAGTCCGGCCAACTGCTGAACCTGCCAGGACTAAGAGAGTTACTCCCTTAGCATCCGGGTCTACGTCATGGGGAAGCAATGCACACCCAAGACCTACACGGGCCAAGAAAAAGGCCAGAGTACAGCAGACTGGGTCTAAGTATCCTGATACCGCCACCAAGTTTCCTGACCAACTGATAGGTCCTTCTCCTATTGTGCCAATCCAAGTGGAGGGAGTTTACACTAAAGCCCTGTTGGATTCAGGGGCTCAAGTGACATTGATCTACCGAGACTTCTATGAGAAACATTTGAAGCACATTCCTTTACAGAAATTGAAGGACCTGGAAATCTGGGGTATCGGAACTGAGAAACTCCCCTATGACGGGTATCTACAGGTGAAATTGGAGATCGGATCCGAAGTCATCGGACAGTCAGGAGGTTGTGATGCATTGGCCATTGTGTGTCCTCGACCCTCAGGTGCAAACAGAAGTTCCATGATAGTGGGGACGAATACTGATTTGGTGCGGCGGCTTCTGACACCTATCGTATTGCAAGAAGGTTCTACTCAAGAAGTACACCCAATGTTACGTCCGGTCTATCAGAGGATGGTCGAAGAACAGAAAGCACCTGCCGAAGTGGGGCGCCTGTGGAGATTAGAAGGAACAGAGAAGGTTCTGCAAGCAGGAGAAGTAGCAAGCTTCCGGGCTTCAGTCAAGTTGAACGGATCGCAACCAGGTCCCTATGTGGTGCTGGGAACCGATTTTAATCACGGGAGTGAAACCGGAGTCGAAGTAATTCCTGAAATAATCTCCACCAAAGCTCTGAAGAGAACACGAGGAAGAGTTTCGGTCAGCGTGTGCAATGTGACGGGTTCTCCAGTAGTCCTTAAAGCACGAATGCCTATCGGGCAAGTAGAGTCTGCTACACCCCTCTCTACCGATTTAGGAGGGGGAGTGGATAAAGAGATTCCAGATGAAAGATTCTACCCCAAGGACGCTCCCATTTCACCTGAGTGGAAGAAACGTCTTCAGTCTCAAGTCCTAAAGTGGAAGGAATTGTTCTCGAAAGATGAGTTCGATGTGGGCCTAGCTAAGAGTACTGAGCACCGCATTCGGTTACAAGAAGACAAGCCGTTTCGGGAAAGATCAAGGCGAGTTCCGCTAGGAGACTTAGATGATCTGCGAGAGCAGCTGAATGAACTGCAAAGAACCAAGGTGATTCAAGAGTCCAGGAGTCCATACGCATCTCCCATAGTGTTGGTCCGGAAGAAAAATGGTTCTGTCCGCCTATGCATAGACTACCGCACATTGAACCGGAGAACCATCCCCGATCAATATGCCACTCCTCGGATAGAAGATGCCCTACAGTGTTTGTCTGGAGCAAAGTGGTTTAGTGTACTAGACCTGCGAAGCGGGTATCACCAGATACCAATGCATCCTGAAGACAAGGAGAAAACTGCGTTCATCTGTCCACTGGGGTTCTTTGAATTCAACAGAATGCCTCAAGGCCTTACGGGGGCTCCAGCCACGTTCCAACGGTTAATGGAGAAGACAGTCGGGGATATGAATCTAATCGAAGTATTAGTGTACCTGGATGATATAATTGTGTTTGGGAAGACTCTGGAAGAACATGAACAACGTTTGGAGAAGGTCTTGAAGAGGCTCCATGAAGAGGGGCTGAAACTGTCTCTGGAGAAATGCCAATTCTGCCTACCGTCTGTTACGTATCTGGGACATGTGGTCTCAGCAGAAGGTGTTTCGACAGACCCTCGGAAGTTGGAGGCCGTAGCTTCTTGGCCTAGACCCCGAAACGTCACTGAACTTAGATCTTTCTTGGGATTCTGTTCCTACTATCGAAGATTTGTGGGAGGATTCGCGAAAATAGCTCAACCACTGAACAAACTCCTGCAGAAGGAAACCACAGAAGAAGGCTGCAAGGTCTCTGACCAAAACTCGTCAGCTCCAGGGCCAAGGAAAGCTCGAGAGTCTATACAAGGTGAATGGACCAGTCAATGTGAAGGAGCTTTCGTGAAGCTGAAAGAGAGTCTAACCCGAGCTCCTGTTTTGGCCTATGCGGACCCTCACAAGCCGTATGAGCTACATGTGGATGCCAGCCGAGAAGGTCTGGGAGGAGTCCTGTATCAGGAGTATGGTGGATTGCTGAGGCCTGTAGCGTACGTGAGCCGGAGCCTTACGCCTTCAGAGAAGAACTACCCTACTCACAAGTTGGAGTTCCTAGCCTTAAAGTGGGCAGTGGTAGATAAGTTAAAAGACTATCTGTATGGAGCTGAGTTTGTGATCAAGACGGATAACAATCCTCTTACCTACATCCTTACTACCGCAAAACTGGACGCAACGGGACATCGGTGGTTGGCCGCTCTGTCAGGGTTTCGGTTCAGCCTGAAGTATCGCCCTGGGGTGAATAATCGAGATGCTGATGCGTTATCGAGAAGACCCTACACTACAGAATGGACTCAGTTGACTCCAGACGGGGTGCAAGCTTTGTGTCAAGGAACAGAGCGCCGGGTCAAAGGAGGGATTGAAGCGGAGGCCATAGGAGTCATGGCTGCGGCTGTTCCTGAGTTTTACTGTAACCCTACGCAGTTAAGGGATGAAAGTTTACCTACCTTTTCGAGACAGGACCTGAAAGCGGATCAGGCCAGAGACCCTTTAATTGCCTTGACCATAAAGGCCCTGACTGCAAACCAGCGAGAGATTTTGTTAACCAACTCCCCGAGTGGAGCCAGATTGGTCTATAAAGAGTGGGAGCGGTTAAAGATGTTGGATGGGGTGGTCTACCGAAGGGGCCCCTCAACTAACTCTGAAGAGATTCAACAGTTATTCCTCCCCACTAAACATAGGGAGAGCGTGCTGCAATCACTACATAATGAGCATGGACATTTGGGTGCTGAGAGAACTTTTAAGCTGGTGCGAGATAGGTTCTATTGGCCTTGCATGAGAGCTGAAGTGGAAAGTTATTGTCATTCCTGTCTGAGATGCATTCAGAGAAAGACTCTACCGACCCGAACTGCTCCAATGAGCCATCTGCAGAGCCAGGGACCCATGGATTTGGTGTGCATTGACTTCCTGTGCTTAGAGCTGGATGCTAGCGGGCAAGGGAACATTCTAATAGTGACTGATCATTTCACTCGATACGCCCAAGCTTTTTCCACAAAAGATCAACGCGCTCCGACAGTGGCCAAAATGTTGATGGAAAAGTTCTTTGTTCACTACGGACTGCCAAGGAGGATACACTCTGATCAGGGTAGAGACTTTGAAAGCAGACTGGTGGGGCAATTGTTAGAGCTGTTGGGAATCCAAAAGACCCGAACTACACCATATCACCCTCAAGATGATGCTCAGCCTGAAAGGTTTAATCGCACACTGCTAAACATGCTGGGGACTTTGTCGAACGTGGAGAAGCAGAGTTGGAGTCGTCACATAGCTACTCTGGTGCATGCATATAACAGTACGGAGAGCGATGCAACTGGATACTCACCGTACTGTCTTATGTTCGGAAGGGAGGCTCGACTGCCGGTTGATTTGGCATTTGGGTTATCTCTAGACCAGACGTCAGTAGCTTCCCATAGAAACTACGTGGATAGACTTCGAAAGAATCTGGCTTCTGCGTTTGAACAGGCCCGTTTGACCTCAGGAAACAGGGAGCAAAGAAACAAAAGGAACTATGACTTGAAAGTTCGAATACAAGATCTACAACCCGGTGATAGGGTTCTATTGAAGAACTTGGGTGCTGCTGCGAGACACAAGTTGGCGGATAGGTGGAGTTCCCAGGTTTACATTGTCTGCAAACAACTGCCGGGTCTACCAGTGTATCAGATTTGCCCGGATGGAAAGGCTGGGCCTCTCAAGAACTGGCACCGGAATCATTTGTTACCTTTGAGAGAGGCGGTGAGGATGCCAGTTGGGGACGAACTGCCTCTGTCAAATCCGCCTGCTCCACGTTTGCCTCCTGTTACTCGGTCTCAACAGACCCGGGTTGTCGAAGAGAGCGAAAGAGACAGTGAGGAAGAGAGTTATTGTCTAGACTGGATGCGCTCACCGGAGCCTGAGGAGGTTGTCGTTGTTCCCGAGCGGCGGGAGAGTAACTTGAGGCCTGAAGCTCCTGAATTTCTGCTGGAAGTCCCTGAGACTGTTGAAATCCCTGAAGCTCTTGAATTTCAGTTGGAAGTCCCTGAGGCTGTTGAAATCCCGGTAGCTCCAGAAGCTGAAGCTTATTCAGGTGATTATAGTTCTATGCCTTCACTGGAGGGATCATACTCTGAAGAAACGTCTGCTCCAGTGATAGAGAGAAGGATAGAGCCAACACCTATAGTTGGAGGCATGCTATTCTGCACAGCAAGGAGAGAAAGAAAGTTCTATTTCTCTATAGTTCGTTCAGTGGATATCCAGTCCAGAGAAACAGGATACAAACAGAGGCAGATTGCAGGACACAGGGGGCAGATATAGAACTGAACTCAGGAATAATGACTTGCAGGGATAATGTAAAAGTCCAGGGGTGTTCTGATATAAAGTCCACAAAAGCAGAGTTCCTAGGCGTAAAGTCCCAGGGGCAATTCCATAAACATAAGTACAGTAGGGAAGGCAAGGGGTCCAGTAGGGAAGGCAAGGGGGTCTGGAGTACAGGTACAGCGTGTGACACAGTGGTCAGACTTCAATGCTGAAGTCTGACCACTGTGTCACACGCTGTACCTGTACTCCAGACCCCCTTGCCTTCCCTACTGGACCCCTTGCCTTCCCTACTGTACTTATGTTTATGGAATTGCCCCTGGGACTTTACGCCTAGGAACTCTGCTTTTGTGGACTTTATATCAGAACACCCCTGGACTTTTACATTATCCCTGCAAGTCATTATTCCTGAGTTCAGTTCTATATCTGCCCCCTGTGTCCTGCAATCTGCCTCTGTTTGTATCCTGTTTCTCTGGACTGGATATCCACTGAACGAACTATAGAGAAATAGAACTTTCTTTCTCTCCTTGCTGTGCAGAATAGCATGCCTCCAACATAGACCATACATAAGTTTTTTAACTTTCTTTTAGCGCAACACCACCAATTTTTGTTTTTCATGTTATATGCTTTCTGAATTTGGTGGATATCAGGGTGGTGTTTTTTGCTGCTCATTGTTTTTGGGTGTTTCCACAGTATAAACCCTCTTTGTTTGCCAACACCTATAGTACTTCCACCTGAAGAGGAACTGATTGAGCCAGAACCAAAACGCTCTGTTCGACCGCCCCAACGCCTCACCTACGACTCACCAGGACATAGCACTGAAGAGGCCATTACCACAGTGCGGAGGTTGCCCGAAGTGTCTGCTATGCTAGCTGAGGTAGCCCAAAGTATGGATCAACTTGAGGAAGTGTTCCTAACCATTACACGTATGCTGCTGAACCTGTACATTGTATGTAAACTGTATTCAAATATTGTGGAAATGTAATGTAACTGTTGTACCTCCTTGGAGAGACCCAAGAGTTCTAGGAGGGGGAGAGTGTAGCGCTGTGTTAAAATCTTGATGCTGGCAGTACCTATTTTTGGCCACAAGATGGAGACAATCGCGATTAGAGACACTGGACATTGGGACTACATTTCCCGGCGTGCTTTGCAAAGAGACAGGAAGTGGGTGGGACCCAGCACACTTACATCCCGAACCTCGTGGAGAACGCGCCAGAGCGCGCGAGGGAACGAGAGAGAGAGCAGACGCAGTGCCAGACATCACTAGAGGGCCTAGGCCAGAGCGCGAGTGAGACCGGTCAGTTCCTTTATCGGGTCATTCAGCCTGAGGAGAAGGAGACCTCCAAGTTCCAGAGATTGCTGCAGATCAAAGAAACCGAAGACCTCGAGTGAGGAGTTGCTGCGAGTTGATCGGAGAGCAGGCGGTGAATTGGACAAGCTACGGAAAGTCAGACAACGGATCCGGCCGCAAGTATCCCCAGTCAATATCAAGCGGAGAGACGTCCTGGGTCAGCGGAGCCTAAAGCAACCGGTGGATGGGTGAGAGGCCTCCAAGGCCGTATGTAATTAAGGAACACGCTGCTGTTTTCTCTTTAAAGTCCACAGGGCCCCAACTTGACTAGTCGAAGACATTCCTTAAGTAAATTCACTGGCCAGTTGAACTGTACCCGGGTACCACACACACATACACACCTTTTACATTCCGGGACTTAACCTGTGCAGGACTCATTCTGTTACGAATCGGAACGGGGGTTAAAGATACGTTCCGAATATATTATTTTCTCTTTTCCGCTGCGCGTTTACCGGAATACGAAGAGATTGTATTTTTGGGTTCCGCTACGTGTCCCTTTTCCGAATTTCGTGCAATTGCATTTCTTTTCTGTTCGGTTGTGAATATAGTTTTTCCGAAATACGAAGCCTCGTGTTTCGTTTCTTTCCCGCTACGCGCTTTTACCGCGATACGAAAGTACTGTAATAATATCTGTGAATACCGTGTCTCAACATCTGCTTACTAGTTTAGTAAACTATTTAAATGATAAAAACTCACAGCGGTGTTGGAGTATATTTATTCCCTAGTGCGGGGAGACTGACCCGTGGTTCATTTTCAGCGGCTCCTCCGGGAGTGAGCGCTACACTTGTTATGCAATCTGAAGCGAAAGAGCCACCTGTTTTCAAAGGAGATGGTGCGGATAAATTCAGTGTGCACGAGTGGGAAGATTTAATGGACACTTACCTACGAAAAAGGGGTATACCAGTGGATGAGCATTATAACGAAATTCTTACTAGATTAATGGGTAAGGCCAAGGACATTGTAAAAATCACGCTGTGCAGTAACACTTCTCTAAGACCTTCTGAGAATCCCAAGGTAATATTCGACATCCTCAAACAACATTTTAGTGAAACCAGTTATTCCTACATGCCTCTAGCAGATTTTTATGGCACGGAACCTGTTATTGGAGAAGGTCCAGTTGAATATTGGGTCCGTTTAAATAAAGCTGTGGATGTGGCAGAGGAAGCTTGAATCAGATTAGGGCGTCAAATGAACAATCCATGTCAGGAGGCAGCAATGATGTTTGTTAAGCACTGCCCAGATCCAACTTTGTCAGCCATATTTCGTTTGAAGGCTCCTGATAAATGGACAGCAAGTGAGGTACAAGAACATGTCGATAGGTACCAAATTGAACAAAAAGAACAGTTAACAGTTAAATCTAAACGTAGTACTGTTGTGGGAAATGCTGTAGTTCATTCACAGTCACTTAATGAGAGCAAAATTGTGACCAGTGATTTTACTGTTATATCACCAGAGAGAGCTAATGCTAGTGCCCAGTCTTTTTTTTTTTTTTTGTGAAAGGATTTTACCAGGAAGGATACATTGAGATTTCTCTCGTTTTTCACAGAATGATGAAAACTGCATGAAGACACTGATAAGTTTGCTTGACCGCGCACGGTCTCAGAATAACCAAGCGGAATCAAAACATCTTCGACCGAGCCAACCATTTATGTGAGCGTGTAAGGTCTGTCAGTCACACAAACACTCAACTCTAGCACACTGTCGACGACATTTATTATGCGTCGGCTGTTACAATTCTGCTCACACACGTAGGGATTGTGCAAATGTTCAGTTCAGCAATAACCGGTTTGCTCAGTCGTCTCAGAATGCACCAGCTTTAAACTAAGCAACTCACACCTGGAGAGGGGACGTGTGGGTAGGACAGAACAAACTCTCAGAACCACAGATATCAAACAAGTATATAAGAGTGCATGTGCACAAGCACCGGCTGAAGTCAAAGTGATTGCACAGAATATGCAGACTATTGAAGTATTTAACAAATTATTTTATGAACCTGTTTGTGTCAATAACAAATTTCAGATGATGGCAATGTTAGACTCAGGATCTATGGCGTGTACCTTCAGTGAGGAAGCAGAAAAGAAGATGCTGAGTGAGAAGGTACTGCAGGAGTCTACAGCAATGTCACAAGAGATTATACTAATAGGATGTGGAGGTAAAGCATCCAAGCCCAAACGTATACATGAAGTTGAGCTGAAATTGTACGGTGAGAGATGTATGGTTTCTGTGTTAGTCGTGCCTGGACAAAGGGACGACTTGATCATCGCTACCAACGTGATCAAGTTCCTGTGCACAGGATGAAGATCAGTGATGACTACTGTAGGATACTGTCTAACAATGCAACAGAATCATCTCCTTTTTGCGAAAAATTTTTGAATGTTTTGGCAAATACCTGTCGTTGGAGGGGTGAGAATCTGCCAGATTAAGTAGGAACAGTCAAGCTTCAACAGTCAGTCACGTTGGCAGCTAAACAAGAACACCTTGTCTGGGGACAGTTGTCGAATAATTCTGTTATGTCACCAGGAAGCACAGTAATTTTGGAACTACTTCTTCCAGGACTATGCCACGAAATATAATGATTGGTCGTGGCGTAACACCGCTGTCGGGAGACTATTAGGTTGGTAACTTTGAGAGGAACCCATCAGACAAGCCAGTCACTCTCAGGAGGAATTGCAAACTTGAAGATGTATTCCCATGTTTGGCTGTGGAAGATTTTGAGCTGCTACAGGGTTACAGTCACACTCAAGTGCTCACACCTGAGAGTCGTCATCATGAACCCAGTGCTATGACTGATCTCAAGAAGAGACTAAAGGCTGTAGGCCTTCGTGACCTCGACATCGATTCCTGCTCTGTTGGAAATACAACCAAAGCCAAGCTTGTTCAGTTGCTTGAAAACTACCATCATGTTTTCTCGAAACATGCCTTGGATTGCGAAGAGGTTAGGGGCTTCGTGCACTGTATCCGTTTAACTAACAGATGATCGTCCATTTCCGATTGCCATATCGTCGAGTACCACCTGCTCCCTACCAAAAGCTACGCCAAGTTCTTTCCGAAATGGAGGAGCAAGGAATAATTCAAAAATCAGTGAGTGAATATGCTTCGCCTTTGGTACTCATTTGGAAGAAAGATGCTGGGTTGAGAATTTGCACAGATTTCAGATGGCTGAACGCTAGAACTATTAGAATGCACACCCACTCCCACATCAGTCTGACTGCCTGGTCGCATTGAGTGGAAATACACTCTTCAGCACTATGGATCTAACATCAGACTTTTATAACATCCCCATGGCTGAAGAGGATAAGAAATACACAGCTGTCACGACTCCAGTAGGACTCCATGAGTACAACAGAATGCCTCAGGGACTGTGTTATAGTCCAGTGTCCTTCATGCGGATGATAATGAGTATTTTTGGAGATTTGAATTTCAGCAGCCTGCTGTGTTACTTGGATGACTTGTTAGTATTTACACCCAATGAAGAAGTAGCTTTGGAGCGATTGGAGATGGTGTTTCAGCGATTGAGGGACTACAATCTCAAGTTAAGTCCGAAAAAGTGTCATCTGATGCAGGCATCTGTCGAGTTCCTAGGACACATTATCAATGAAGATGGAGTTTCTGTTGATCCTTTGAAGGTAGAAGTCATTGACAAACTGTCAAAATATGATCTTATGGAAGAAGATGGGTGCACGCCATCCGTACGAAGAATCAAGTCCATTTTAGGAATGATCCTCTATTACCAACATTTTATCCCAAGCTGTTCGTCCATAGCGAAGCCACTCTTTTCCCTTACAAAAGGACAGAAGAGAAGAACAAAGGGCAAAGCAGTAGTTAAAGCAGGCACTTACAGAAAGCTGAAGTCAACTGACTGGACTCCAGAGTGTGATGAAGCCCTTTCTAAGTTGAAGGAGTGCCTATTACATAGCGTAGTCTTAACACATATTGACTTTTTGCTGCCATTTTATCAATTAATGCCTCTTCGGATGGACTTGGCGCTGTCTTGTCCCAGATACCAGCAGGCGAGGAGAAGGCACGTCCCATTGCGTTTGCAAGTAAGGCTCTAAGTAACTCTTAGAAGAGGTATCCAGCACACAAGCTGGAATTTTTAGCTTTGAAGTGGAGTGTGTGTGCGAGAAGTTCAGTCATTGGTTGAAGGGTCACACGATCACCGTATGGACGGATAACAATCCGCTCACATTTATACTGACCAAGGCCAAACTCCATGCCTGTGAGCAGCGTTGGGTGTCTAAGCTTTATGGATACTCCTTTGACCTGAAGCACATCGCTGGAAGGAAGAATATTGTAGCCAACGCTCTGAGTCGTGATCCTCTTGTGAAAACTCTCAGCCAGAGGCTGATATCAGAGCGATATCACCGGTTACTTGCTGAGGCTGAAGACGTCGATCAAGATGGAGTTCCTTCCACTTACGGGTGAACAGTCAGCAAGTGTCACTTCAGTTGAACCCGGCATCCTGTGATCAAGCAACAGTTAGGTCTCAGTTGAACCTTCACGATCAGTGGGAGACGGTAACCGAACTGAGAGCCATGCAGGCAATCCAGTCCATCCAGAGCACCGCAATGTCTACTTGTGATACCAATTAGGCAATCCCTTTTGAGGAGATTCAACAATGTCAAGAGTCAGACCAGGGCCGGATTAACATAGGGGCTGATGGAGCATAAACTCCAGGCCCATGCCCCAGAAGAGGCCCACAGGAAAAAAAAAATATCTGCATTGATGGCCATTTGGACCCCTGTATCTCCAACTCCATAGTAGCTACAGGGTCATGTGAGGTATCACTGGAAAGGCCAGAGCATGGCCTGTTAAAACATGAGCAGGTTTTATGTAACAGTAAAAATAAATTTTTTTATTTTTCTCTCTAGCACCGCAATATTTTTCACTTTTCAATTATAACGTGAACAATGATACACCTCACAAAGTCAAGTGAGATGTCATTGAACAGATCAGAGTCTGGCCTTTGCATTGATACCAAACAAGACCATGTAAAATCTAAAAGAAGAGAAAAAAAAACTTTATTTATCTTTAGTTCTAAAGCGATGGCATTGTCCATTTGTCACATATTAAATGAGCCGTACCACTGCCATTACTCAACTTTTTTAATTTCCCACGGTGGGGAAAGTAAACATAACATAAGAGATTCCAACTTGTCCTTCCTTCGAGTCTCAAGTCTAAAGTTTTGACTGGTGTGCATGATTTGGCTGGACATCAGGGACAGTAAAGAACTCTCCAGCTTGCCTGACAGCGTTTTTTCTGGCCGAAGATGGAATACGACATAAGGGAGTACGTTAAATGCTGTCAGGTGTATTTTGGCCAAAACACCAGAACCATCTGTTTGAGCACCCCTTCAGAGCATCAAGACGTCAACTCCTATGGAATTGGTGTTTAGATTTTTGGAGCGCTGAAGATAGCAAGCAGCGGTCTGTAGACGTGTTAGTAGTGACAGATCACTTTACCAAGTTGGCTCATGCCTTTCCATGTGTCAATCAAAAAGCAAAACAAGTTGCTAAGAAGTTATGGGACAATGTCTTTTGCATCTATGGCTTCCCTCAACGCATTCATACAGATCAAGGCACTAACTTCGAAAGTACCATCATAGCAGAACTGCTGAAGTTGGCAGGCGTTGCAAAGTCGCACACTACAGCATACATCCAATGGGAAATGGAGAAACTGAACGTTTTAACAAAACTTTAGGCAGTATGCTTCGATCTTTACCGCTCAAAGAGAAACATAATTGGCCTGAACAGATACAGACTCTGACATTCGCTTATAATGCAACAGTGCACGAGACCACTGGCTACGCTCCATTTCAGCTTATGTTTGGCCGTATACCAAAGTTACCTATTGATGTCATGTTCGGACAAGTTTTACATGATCCTGTAATTGTAGATTATAGCAGCTATTTAAGTTCACTCATGTCATACCTTCGTGAAGCAGCACATATAGCTCAGAAACATACTGAAAAACAACAGAAGAAGCAAGCCAAGTGTTACAACCGAAGAATCAACGGTACATATCTCAACATTGGAGATTGAGTGCTTCTAGCAAACAAAAGAGGAAACTTGCAGATAAGTGTGATCCAACTGTCTACACTGTGAAGGATCGGAATCTACAAACCAATATATACAAACTGATCGATGAAGAAGGCAAGCCAAAAATTGTTCATCGAAATCTAATGCTAGATTTAAGTTTCTTACCAGTTGAACCACATCAAAGTGTTGAGAACATACAGTCCAACGTTGAAGATACAGAGAATGAGTCTTGTTCATTTGAGTTGTTTGACCAATTGGAAGAGGAAAGTTCTGATAGTTCAGAAGAAACTGAAAATCAAGACTTTGCAGATGACAATGTTTCAGAATTACAATGCAATATTTACCGACCCTTGTATATGATGAATAAAAAGGTTTTTATTCCATAGTGAGCACAGGAACAGAACAACGTTTCGACCCTCACAGGTCTTTGTCAAGTCCCGTGAGGGTCGAAACGTTGTTCTGTTCCTGTGCACAATAAAAACCTTTTTATTCATCACAGACAAGGGTCGGTAAATATTTCTTTCATTGTATCTGGATTTGGAAGTCTTCGATGCCGACTGGATTCATGTGGCTGCAACAAATTTTGTTTTTTAGAATTACAATGCATGCGCAAAAAATGCTGCCTGCATTGTTATCACGCGGTAAAATCAGGGATGCTCGCAGCAGAGATGAGCGCAGCCGCGAGCATCCACGCGATGGAGTCCATAGGACTCCATTGAGTTCCCCCCTGCCGGTCACATGACCAGTCGGATCTCCCCTCGTGAGATCCGGCCGGTCCGTGTAGTGATACGCAGGGAGAGACTGGAGGGACTTTTTCCCCCAGTCTTTCCCTGCTCCCGCCAGCCAGAGGAGGCGGACAGAGCCGCGATCCTTGCCGCGGGACAGAGGGTGAGTATAGCATTCAATTTTTTTATTTTTAGGCTGGTGTTAACGGATTCTGCGGAATCCATTAACACCAAATCCTGGCTCTGGTTAACTTTTCGCTAACCAGAGCCAGACTATAATCAGCGCTGGGACTTTGTAATCCAGCGCTGATTAACACTTTGTGCTCCCTAGCCCTATACTTAACATGGGGAGCGCAACGTACAGTAACCTCGCGCTGAAAAGCGCAAGGTACCAAACGCAAACTGGTTTCTTAACCCGTTTGGGTTGTAATATGCGGTAAACACCGCAGCAAACATTAATGCTCACACAAGTGAACGTTAATGTTTGCGTGAAGAATGTAATTTAGCCCATTTTCTTGGTGGTCCACTTCCAGTCCTCCTGGCACCCCGCACCTCCTTGGACATCTTGGCCTTGAGTTCACGCTTGCAATCTTGGTAGCAATGGTTTTTTTTTTTCAGGCTGCAGACCATATGTTGGGCTAATTTGGTCTGCGGTTACATGACCTGTTCAGCCCTATATGTAGGGCCAGGATTTAACTTGATCCTTGGATCAGGATAGACCTATTTCTACGTGCTGTATTACTGTTCTGATATTCCGTGTATGACCTCTGTCTCTTTTGTTTGGATCTCTCTCTTTCTGACCCCTGAAGTTATTCTGATATTCTGTGTATGACCTTCTGGCTTGGATTTTTGGACCTCTCTAGTATTAACCTTGTCTGTTTCAGGTATTATTGTGTTTGTGTATTCTTTAGCGGTTTCACTCAGCAGGCATTTGGCCACGAAGCCAATTTGCTGTTGAGTGGTACTCAGGACCTTATCTGTACTCCCTGGCTGGGAGTGTCTGGATCATCAGTCTGTACTATTGTATCGGTATTGAGTGCTGCCCTGCAGTTTGCCAAATTCATTTTCCCTTCAGGAATATTCTGTCTGTTTATAATTTAAGCTGTTTCACTCAGCAGGCATTTGGCCACGAAGCCAATTTGCTGTTGAGTGGTTCTCAGGGCTCTATCTGTACTTCCTGGCTGGGAGTGTCTGGATCACCAGTCTGTTCGTATTTAGTTCTGTCCTGCGGCTTGCATAATTCATTGACTGTTATACCATATACTTGCCCTAAAGGCTTCAACCTCCGCAGCTTGAAGGCTCCCCATCACCCTATAGGGGGCTCACCGTCACATTCCGCTTGAGGAACCTTGGGACTCCTGTGTCCTTGAGTGTGTCTGCACACTGATACCCTGTCCTGTCCCTTGCCCCAAACCTGTCCCTTGGCTGGATGGGCCTGACCTGGCACCTTCACTCTCCTCACCCTCACTACTAATCCTCTCCCCCTATTTACTGGTGTCCCTTTCAGGACTCCAGGCCCTGTCACTGCCTCGCTCACCCTCTACTTGTGTGCCCTCTCCACGCCTAGGCTCACCCTCTCCATGCCTATTATCACACTCTCCACTTCTCCTCTTCCCCTGACCCCCTACACCCTGACACCTCTCTTCCTCTCCTCACCTCCTGCTCCTCCTCAACATTCCTCCTTTATCTCCTCTCTCTACACCCTCAATGACATACAGTGACAGTTGCAAAGGAGTATCCACGAGTTAAGGTGACAAGATGAATACAAGAGGGAGGCAAAGTACAGGTTACAGCAGATATGTATGTGATGCTTGGTAGTGTATAGGTTTATGTGTAAGTGTAATGCATATTAACTTGTATTGATGCTTGTATGTGGTGTGTGATGAATGTGTGAATGAAACAGACAGGTGAAAAGACAATGACGAAGAACTTACACTTACAATTAAATAACCTTAACTCCCTCAGTTTACTTCCTCAGTAAAACTTTAACTATCAGAAGCAACATCCCAACACAAGATAGTTATCTGCCACCTCCACTCCCACAGGTCCCATCTGCCACCCTCTGCCGCTTCCTCCCAACCACTGAGGAGGAAGTCAATTCCTTATTGTCCTCCTCACATCTCACCACGTGCCCGCTCGACCCCATTCCCTCACATCTAATTCCTCCCCTCTCCTCCTCCCTCACCCCTGCTCTCACACACATCTTCAACCTATCTCTCTCCACTGGCTCCTTTCCATCCGCCTTCAAACACGCGCTAGTTACCCCTTTACTAAAGAAACCATCCCTAGATCCCAACTCTCCATCCAACTACCGTCCTGTATCCCTGCTTCCCTTTACCTCTAAGCTCTTAGAAAAACTAGTCTTCAACCGCCTCTCCATCTTCCTGTCCTCCAATTCCCTACTTGACCCCCTGCAATCTGGCTTCCGTCCCCTACACTCAACTGAAACTGCCCTCACCAAAGTCACCAACGACCTCCTAACTGCTAAAAAACACGGCCACTATTCTATTCTCATCCTGCTTGACCTCTCGGCTGCTTTTGACACTGTTGACCACCCCCTCCTTCTACTGACCCTCAACTCTCTGGGTCTCGGTGACACTGCACTTGCTTGGATTGACTCCTATTTATCCAACAGGTCCTTCTGTGTGTCCTTTGCTGGTAACTCCTCCTCCTCATTGCCTCTATCTGTTGGTGTACCTCAAGGCTCTGTCCTTGGTCCTCTGCTCTTTTCCATCTACACCTCCTCCCTGGGCAAAATCATCAACAGCTTTGGCTTTAATTACCACCTCTACGCTGATGACACTCAGATCTACCTCTCTACCCCTGATCTCTCTCCCCCTGTCCTTTCCAAAGTCAGTGACTGTTTATCTGGCATCTCCTCCTGGATGGCCTCCCACCACCTAAAGATCAACATGTCAAAGACTGAGCTCCTACTTATTCCTCCCTCTAATGCCGCCCCACCTCCTGACTTCTCGATCACGGTGGAGGGTATCACCATCTCCCCATCAAACAAAGTTCGCTGTCTTGGAGTTACACTTGACTCTGCTCTTTCCTTCATCCCCCACATCAAGTCTCTTTCCTCCTCCTGCCGATACCAACTGCGTAATATTTACAGAATTCGGCCATTTCTTACCGCTGTCGCCACAAAACAACTCATACACGCCCTGGTAATCTCCCGACTCGACTATTGCAATAATCTCTTATCTGGCCTCCCTCTGTCCCACCTCTCCCCCTACAATCCATCCTGAACGCCTCCGCCAGGCTAATTCACCTCACCCGCCGCTCTGTCTCTGCCGCTCCCCTCTGCGAGTCCCTTCACTGGCTCCCCATCCACTGCAGAATTAAGTTCAAAATCCTTATCCTTACCTACAAAAGCCTCACTAACTCAGCTCCCCACTACCTGTCCTCACTAATCACCAAATACACCCCAGCCCGCTCCCTAAGGTCAAACAGTGACCTGCGCCTAGCTTCTCCCCGCATCACCTCTTCCCATGATAGACTGCAGGATTTCTCACGCGCAGCCCCCACTCTCTAGAACGCTCTCCCTCGTACTGTCAGACTTTCCCCTAACTTCTCTTCCTTCAAACGCTCCCTGAAAACATTCCTATTTAGGGAAGCCTACCACCCAACTCACTGACGCAACCATCAATCACTCTCACCTTACAGTCCTCTCCTCCTGTTTCCAACCCCAACCCTCCCAGATTGTGAGTTCCTATGGGAATAGGGCCCTCATCTCCTCCTGTACTGTTTGTCAAATGTTGTTCAATGTATTGTAACCCTGTCTATACTGTGCTTATTGTACAGCGCTGCGGAATATGCTGGCGCTTTATAAATAAAGAATAATAATAATAATAATAACTCCCCTCTATATACTCACAGATGACCTCCAAATGCCCGGGACCCTGTATCTGACTAATATTAGCACAGACACATTCACAGAATGGCTCAAGCAGATGCTATTTATTGGCAGGGGATAGGTATGGCCATCTGGTTAGACTGAGGAAAAAAACAGCCAAAATGTGCACATGCAACCATTTTAGCGCTGGGCGGTGCTAACCTAGCGTTTGGGTGCGTACCATTAGTGTCTAAGAAGGATGCACTAAACAATGACGGATGAAAACCTTTACGAGCTTTGTAATATGGTCGGTAATTGCCAGGTGCTAACCTTTAACACCTTGCGGTAAGATTTCACTTTTGTGCTCGGTTTTTAGCGTGAACATTGTAATATGGCCCTATGATGTTACAAATCCTATAACTATTCAAAGTGATGCAAGCAAAACTGGACTCAGGTGTTGCCTATTGCAAGCTGGCCAGCCTACCGCTTGTGCTTCACGCCACGGCCACTGACTCTTACTAAGCAAAACTACACACAAATAGAGAAGGAATGTCTAAGTCTAATGTTTGCCTGCCAGCGCTTTCACCACGACCTCTATGGTCGTGATGAGAGCACGGCAGAAACTGACCATAAGACTCTGATTTCTATTTTCATGAACTCTCTTTTGTGCCCAAACGCTTATCGAGCATGTTACTCACGCTACAAAACTATTGCCTAAATGTCATCTATAAACCTGGACCGGAAACGTACATTAGTGACAATCTTAGCAGAGCTACAGCAGGTGGAGGTGCACTCGACTGTGCAGAACACAGTTTCCAATGTTGAACGGGACCTGGATGTCCAGTCTCTCAATAATCCGACTATTTGAACGTCACAGACCAACGATTGCTTTTTTATTATTATTATTCTTTATTTATAAAGCACCAGCATATTCCGCAGCGCTGTACAATAAGCACAGTATAGACAGGGTTACAATACATTGAACAACATTTGACAAACAGTACAGGAGGAGATGAGGGCCCTATTCCCGTAGGAACTCACAATCTAGGAGGGTTGGGGTTGGAAACAGGAGGAGAGGACTGTAAGGTGAGAATGATTGATGGTTGCGTCAGTGAGTTGGGTGGTAAGCTTCCCTAAATAGGAATGTTTTAAGGGAGCGTTTGAAGGAAGAGAAGTTAGGGGAAAGTCTGACAGTACGAGGGAGAGCGTTCCAGAGAGTGGGGGCTGCGCGTGAGAAATCCTGCAGTCTATCATGGGAAGAGGTGATGTGGGGAGAAGCTAGGCGCAGGTCACTGTTTGACCTTAGGGAGCGGGCTGGGGTGTATTTGGTGATTAGTGAGGACAGGTAGTGGGGCGCTGAGTTAGTGAGGGTTTTGTAGGTAAGGATAAGGATTTTGAACTTAATTCTGCAGTGGATGGGGAGCCAGTGAAGGGACTCGCAGAGACAGAGCGGCGGGTGAGGTGAATTAGCCTGGCGGAGGCGTTCTGGATGGATTGTAGGGGGGAGAGGCGAGAGAGAGGGAGGCCAGATAAGAGATTATTGCAATAGTCGAGTCAGGAGATTACCAGGGCATGTATGAGTTGTTTTGTGGTGACAGCGGTAAGAAATGGCCGAATTCTGGAAATATTACGCAGTTGGTATCGGCAGGAGGAGGAAAGAGACTGGATGTGGGGGATGAAGGAAAGAGCAGAGTCAAGTGTAACTCCAAGGCAGCGAACTTTGTTTGATGGGGAGATGGTGATACCCTCCACCGTGATAGAGAAGTCAGGAGGTGGGGAGGCATTGGAGGGAGGAATAAGTAGGAGCTCAGTCTTTGACATGTTGATCTTTAGGTGGTGGGAGGCCATCCAGGAGGAGAACTTTGCTTCAGAAATTGCTTCAGATGAAACAGCACTCTTACACGATGAGAGTTTGCAATCTCTTAAATATGTTGTTCTGGATGGTTGGCCTGATTCCAAGGCATAGGTGCTGTGACGGAGCCGTTCCCTTCCGTCTGTCCTGACTCTCCAGACACCCCTTCGTTGCGGTCAGCCCGGCTACTGGGAGCGCTGTCCTCAACGCCTCGAGTAGCTTGACCTGCCTGCTTCTGTTCCTCTGCCCTGGAGCCGTTAGGAATTTCCAGAAGGCCGCTCGGTGCCTTCTGATGTTGAGTATATAGTGTAGCGTAGTTTGTAATAAAGACCCCAGGCGCGGCTGTATGCTTTAAAACAGGATTCTCTCTCTCTCTGAGTTTGAGAGTTCTCTGACTTTTAATGAACAAAACGCCACCATTTATGCTGAAGTCCAACAGTCATAATTTGCATAAAATGACGCACCTCCTACCAATATACTAATTACATTATGTCAGTTATTTACAATAAACATTCTTTACATTCTTTAGCCTTCAACTCACACAACATTTGTATAATCCATTGTTCTAACACATCAGATTAAACACAACCACTATCACAGATCCCATGAATTAAACATGCAGCTAGATAAGGGTAAAAGCCCTGTTGCATAAATTACACAGCAGTAAAGCTTGTTTACTGGCTATACAGAAACATATTTACCTACAGGAATATAAGTATAATTAAAACTAAAGTTATGCCATTTTACACTAAATTAAACTAAAACCAAATGATGTAAAATATATCTAAAATCACACGATATAAATTGAACATGAAGTCTCTTGGGGTTTGAAGCATGGAGCGTTACATCAGCTCCATGACAGGTGCCATTTACTGTGAGAGAATATTGGACTTTCAGAGATGAAATCTGCATTCAGGATAACCTACTATACAAGTGGCCAAGGGTCATCATAAATTTTTAAGATCGGAGATGCTGACACGTATTCATGCCAGTCACATTGGTGGAGAATCCTGCTATAGGCAAGTACGATATACCCTATACTGTCCCAACATGCAGAATGAGATTAGAGACTTTGTTAGCCATTGTTTGGCATGCAATAAATATGTACAGGCACAGCAGAAAGGACCCATGTAGTTGCATGTGCTGCCCACCCGGCCTTGGCAAAGCATGGACTTACTGAGTTATGCTGGGCAAGATTTTCTACTAACTGTTGATGACTATTCTGACTTTTGGGAGATTGAGCTACTTCCTGACCTGTCTGCTGATACGACAATCAAGCGTTGTAAAGCACAGTTTGGCCAACCAGATAGGGTATGTGACAGACTCTGCCGTCACTGGGACAGTGGAGAAGCCTGAGGGCTCTCCTTCCTACTGACTATGGGTCAAGGTGCTACCTGGGGTTTGCCAAAAGGATTCCCCAGTAAATGCAGGATTAATGCTGAACTGTGTTTTGGCATCCTGGTGGGCACACTTCACTATTGTGGACATATTTTCCATCATGTAGACTAAGGAAGGGGGGATTTCTCTAGCAGCCACATTAAAATAAGGGTTGCCTAGTGACTTTGTAAACTGTCCATTGTTTGAATAACAGGAGAAGGGAAGGGACAATCAATCTGTGGATCTAATAGGTTTTATTCCTGAAGGGGATTCCCAGATTTCCATATTATCATGATGGCGAATCCTAATTATAATAAAGACACGGAGGCGAGTATTATGCTATCAGCTTAAGTAAAGAAAAACTCTCAAATACAACAACAAAAGTATTTAGAGAGAAAAATACAGTTTAACAATAAATATAACAATAGCAGGTAATGGTACAGTTTAGCTCCCTGCTGTCCAATCATCAGGTAGACCACTACATAAATCCCCTGGTAACCCTTGGCTCCTCCTCTTTTCTTTATGCGAGACGGGCTAACATCTTCCTCAACGAAATCGAAACAATGGAAGAATAATCCTCCTTTGACAAACTCCAACAGGAAGTTAAAACCTTCAACGTAGACTCCAACTTGAAGCTCAAGCATGAAAGAATATTCATCCTTCAACAAAAACTCCAACATGAAGCTCAAGCTCTTCTCCAATGAACAGAACAACGGAAGAACTCATCATCCAATGAAAGCTTTGACATGAAGTTTAGGCTGTCGGAAAATAAATGTATTAAAGATCACCAAGAGCTTATATTAAGAAGGTTTTAAAAAAATCCGTAATAACTACTGAAACATCAAAACCTAATAACCAAATATAAAGGGTGGGAATAACCCAATTATCGGGTGGGATAATACTCGCCTCCGTGTCTATTATAATTATGGATTCCCTGTCCTGATAATAGGGGAATCTGGGAATTATCCCACAAGACACGGAGGCTCATATTATGCTAGTTCAAAGTCTAGTTAACTAGTGATTGTGACATGTGACACACTGGTTTAAAATAACACTCCCTAAAGGTGGATTCTCTGGACCAGTCTGCTGTTTTAAGATGTCTTCAAGACGACATTCACGGAAGAAAAAACCTCGGAAGCAGAAGCACTCCGGTATGAATGGGCTCCGAACATGGAGACGTCTACACCAGCTTCTAACATGATCCATTTAACCCACCCAGCAAGTGTGGTGGAAGTTACAGAATTGTATGGTTTGCGTAAGGCTATGAATAATCGTTGGGATTGGAGTGACCTGTTAGGGGCAGAAACTCTTCCATATTCTTTAAAACAATACTGGGTAAAGGATAGGACACTGTGGCAAAAGCTGGATAGAAGACCTCTGACAATGATGTCTTTGTCCTATAGGAAAATTGAACATTTCTCCCTCACTAAATAAATGACAAACCATATGAAATATGACTCTAACAAAATGTGTGTGTTTGTAAAAGTGTAATGAAATAAACACCCAATATTGCAAAGGTAAAATACATTATACTACAAGCAATTTTAATACTCAATTTGCTGCTAATACTCATCTTATCTCGGCGAGCAGCAAAGAAAAGAGGAGGAGCCAAGGGTTACCAGGGGATTTATAGAGTGGTCTACCTGACGATTGGACAGCAGGGAGCTGGACTGTACCATTACCTGCTATTGTTATATGTATTGTTAAACTGTAATTTTCTCTCTAAATACTTTTGTTGTTGTATTTGAGAGATTTTCTTTGCTGCTATTGGCTTAAGTAAAGAAAAGATAGCATAATATGAGCCTCTGTGTCTTGTGGGATAACTGTCCCTTAACTATATATCTGTATGTCTGTGTGAGTAAAGATTGAGTTCTGCTGCTGTTACTCTGAACTCTGGTCTTGCCTAGTGATTTGGGGTAAATCATTATTATTTTGGGAGTTTGTGTTCTTGCCCTAAATGTTACTGGTTCTGCCTTGTAATTTAGGGAGGTTTGGGCTGAGGTTCCTGGATTTTGGGCTCCAGTTGAAGAAAGCGAGAGTTTGATGGAGTCACACAGTCTGGGTGCCAGGAGGTCCGTCAAAGGGTAATCGCAGATAATGGACCTCAATTCACATGCGTGCAATTCAGATGGTTCTCTACAGCTTGGGGATTTGAGCATGTTGCCCGCAAGCCAATGCAAAGCAGAATCGGCCGTCAAGATATTGAAGAAGGCCAAGTATGATGGTACTAACCCGTGGAAAGCCATTCTACATTGGCGGAACACCCCATTCGAAGGCATGGACAGTAGTCCTGCACAGTGCTTGAAGTCCATGAGACTGAAGACTTCATTGCCTGTGGCCAACAAATTACTTGAACCATGTGTAGTTACAGGTGTCCTAGAGAAACTGCAGAGGTGGAAAAAGATCGCAAAACTTGTCATACGATGTGTCTGCTAAAGACTTACCTGAACTAAGCAATGGAGAGACAATCCTTGTGAAGCAGCTTCCTGGTGACAGGACTGGTCGCTGGAGACTGGGTTCCTGTGTTCAGCGGGTTGCCCCTCGCTCATATCTTGTGGGTGTAGATGGCAGTCTCTCTACTGCCGCAATTGAGTGGACTTACGAGGGGCAGAGCAACTCACAGCACAAGCCTATGTGCATCATGCACATGTTCCTCCCGTGGAGCTCCATGCCCCTAGTCCTCCAGGACTACATACGCAAAGCGGAGGGAGAGAGTACTGCTGTCCTATCAGGAGGATACAATGAGAATGACATAATGCAGCATTATATACCATCAAGTTCTTTTGTGCCGAACACCCCAGCCAGGATGGAGGGCGGCTCCTACTTAATGCCTACTGCACGGCCTTTCCCAGGTCTAGTTTTTATTGAATGTAAAAAAAGAGAGATGTTATGGATTTATATGCATATACTTCCTGTTCTGAACTCTGACCTGGATGCAGTTTAGGGTTGCCACCTGTCCGGTTTTGACCCGGACAGTCCGGTTTTGGAGTCATGTGTCCGGGTTTGACACCCCCTGCCACCCGGACAAATAACTCGGAGGAACCGGCTTGCAGTCCCCACCTCTGTCTCATACTTACCCATGCCGCCGTGGTCCTTCTCCCAAAAGAGAGATGTGCCGCCCACTCCACCAATCACTGACTGTGTGGGAGTGGTGTGGTGGGTCGGTGACGTCACGTCTCTCTTCCGCCCTGCCGCCTCCAATCAGCCGCTTGCTGTCAAACGGCGCAGGCATTGCATTTCACGTGAGGGAGTTCACTTGCCTGCTCGTGGCGTGCCCGGCTCATCCCGACTCTGAGACAACTTCGAGCGCAGCATCAGCGTGCCAGTGTCCTCTGATGACCCAGCTGCATCTACTCCTCAAGCTCCTTCAAAGTAAGCTTTAAGGTGCCATTATACCATTGTGCCACAATACCAGTCTGCCACAATACCATTGTGCCACTATACCATTGTGCCACAATACCATTGTACCACTATACCAGTGTGCCACAATACCAGTGTGCCACTATACCAGTCTGCTACAATACCAGTCTGCCACTATACCATTGTGCCAATATACCAGTCTGCCGCAATACCATTGTGCCACTATACCAGTCTGCCACAATACCATTGTGCCACTATACCAGTCTGCCACAATACCATTGTGCCACTATACCAGTCTGCCACAATACCAGTCTGCCACTATACCATTGTGCCACAATACCATTGTGCCACTATGCCAGTCTGCCACTGCCAATCTGCCACTATACCATTGTGCCACAGTACCAGTCTGCCACTGTACCAGTCTGCCACTATTCCAGTCTGCCACTATACCAGTCTGCCACTATACCAGTGTGCCATGCATGCCACGTGCCAGAATATATACGCATAATGTAAATATACGCATAATGTATACTCTACAAAAAAAAGGCCGCCCAACACTAGAGTGTTCGGGTTTGGCTTGAAGAAAAGGTGGCAACCCTAATGCAGTTCCATAATCCAACATGATTCCTCACACTATTAGCTTGTAGTGTCTTAATTTCTGCACATGAAACCTCACCCCCCTGGGTGTTACTCTCCACTGATCTTTGTTGACCTCTCTGCTGCCTTTGATACAGTTGACCACGCGCTCCTCCTAAAAACTTTCCATGATACAGGCCTTCAAGGTACTGTTCTTCCATGGTTCTCTTCCTGCCTGTCCCAACAATCCTTTAGTGTCTGTTTTTTTCTGGAAGTACCTCCTGCCAGCAGCCTGTCTCTCTTGGGGTGCCCCAATGTTCAGTACTGGGCCCTCTTCTTGTTTCGATCTGCACTGCCTCTCTAGGCATACTGATCAGCTCCTTTGGATTCCAGTACCACCTATATTTATTTATTTATAAAGGATTTTACCAGGAAGGATACATTGAGATTTCTCTCGTTTTCAAGTATGTCCTATATGCTGATGACACTCAAATATACCTCTCCTCCCCTGATCTCTCTCCAGCTCTCCTGGATCAAGTCATTGATTGTCTCTCGGTCGTCTCTAACTGAATGTCTTCCCTCTTCCTTAAACTCCATCTGATCCTCCCTCCAAGAAAAATACCACCTATCTCTCTACGAGTAAATGGAAAGCTCATTAGCCCGATGCCTTAAGCTCACTGCCTTGATGTCACTTTATTTTCCGACCTAACCTTTTCTCCCCACGTTAAGACAGTGACCAAATCCACTTACTATCAACTCCGGAACATCGCCCGCATCCGCCCCTTTCTGACGTCCCATCTAGACAACTCTGGTCGGCGGGCAACCTCTGCACGTTCTCTTTCTACACCTGCGCTGACAACTTTCACCTCCGAGACTTCTCAAAGGCAACCTGGGTCCTATATAATGACTTGCCTCAACGTATCAAACTTTCCCCTAATCTTCAATCCTTCAAGAAATCCCTCAAAACCCATCTCTTCAGATTAGCGTACCATGTCACTGATGCAACTCATCACTATCCTCACCTACCCCATCACCTCATGATTGAGGCCACTTCCGTGGCCCCACCATTCCCAAACCACTGGCACTAATGATCCTGATGACCAATAAAACTCCACTTGTCTTCCTCCATCCCAACTCCTCTCGATTGTAAGCTCTTATGAGCAGGGCCCTCTACACCTCGTCTCCGTCCTATGTTTGCTTATTTGTGTCTTGCTCCCTTTGGTTATTCTAAAGCACTGCAGAAACTGTTGGCGCTATATAAATTATAATAAGAATGTTTGGGTCCATATAGAGCCCAGGTTTGTTATATGTTCCAGGTTCAGGGAGCTCTGTATTCCAGGTGATTATTACCACTTGCTTGCTGCCATCTAGTGACAAATGACGTAACTGCAGCCTGAAATGTTGAAATTGTTTATTTTTCATTCAGTAATGCTTGAAATTGGCCTTTTGATCCCGTTTCTACCACTCACCCCATTGCACACAAACTGATAGAATATCCTTTTTGTATTTAATCCTTGCTTCTCCTAGGATTTAAAAAGGCACAGCACACCAACATCAAAACCTCATCCCCACTGTAAAACATGGATGAGGGAGCATCATGGTTTGGGGCTGCTTTGCTGCCTCAGGGCCTGGATGGATTGTTGTCATTGATGGAAAAATGAATTCCAGAGTTAATCAAGACATTTTGCAGGAAAACGTAAGACCATCTGTCCGCCAACTGAAGCTCCGCAGAGGATGGGTGATGCAACAGGACAATGACCCAAAGCATACAAGTAATTCAACAAAAGAATGGCTTCAACAAAACAAAATACGCCTTCTGGAGTGGCCCAGAGTCCTGACCTCAACCCGATTGAAATGCTGTGGCATGACCTTAAGAGAGCGATTCACACCAGACATCCCAAGAATATTGCTACACTGAAACAGTTTTGTGAAGAGGAGTGGTCCAAAATTACTCCAGATCATTGTGCAGGTCTGATCTGCAACTACAGGAAACGTTTGGTTGAGGTTATTGCTGCCAAAAGAGGGTCAACCAGTTATTAAGTCCAAAGGTTCACATACTTTTTCCACCCTGCACTGTGAATGTTTACATGTTCTGTTCAATAAACACATGAAAACATAATGTTTGTGTTGTATTATTTTAAGCAGACTGTGTTTTTCAAATTGTTGTGACTTAGATGAAGGTCAGAGCACATTTTATGACCAATTCATGCAAAACTCCACATAATCCCAAAGGGTTCACATACTTTTTCTTGTATGTATATATATATATATATATATATTTTATTGTGTGTGTGTGTATAATGTATGGGAAATGAGTTTGTAATGTGTTTATAATATGTGTGTGACGTACGCCATTTGGACTGGGGGGGGCATGAACCTGGAGATGTATTTGGGAGGTACAGGTCGGATGTTCTGTGTTATTTTTCTTGTTCTCTTTTATGTCTGTGTAATCTGAGTCATGCATGAATAATGTCAATGTCTATTGTTATGGTCCATGTGTATGTGTTTCTGCTGTATATTTGAGGAGTTGTTTAACCCCTTAAGGACGGGAGTAATTTTACAACTTTGGCGCTCTTTCGGAAGTGAAGTTTGAAGTTTTTGCTCATCATGTTTAAACGCGGTTTTAAGTCACATATTATTATACCACCCAGACAAATTATATATCGTTCTTTCCGGCAGACTCGGAAGATTAATAATATATCATAATTATATATAAAAGTCATGTCCTGCCAGAATGCTATAACAAAATATGTAAATAAAATCATCCACAGTGTATAAAGTGTTTTTTTTTTTCACATTTTATTATCCGATCCTTTGCGGTCATATTCTATGGTATAGACTTGGGAACCCCTTTTTTTTTTTTTTTTTTTTTTTTTTGGGTGGGGGGGAAATTACGTGATTTTAGCTAAACCCCCCCCCCAAAAAAATCATTGGTGAAGCATCATTGTTCACATTATAATTGAAATGTGAACAATAATGCTGCATCAAAAAAAAAAAATTTTTTATTTTTTAATTAATTGTTTTTTTATTTTTAGTTTTATACACTTTTATTTAACTTTTTTCTTTGTCATGTTTGATGTCGTTGGAAAGGCCATGCTCAGACCTTTCCATCGATATCAGGCATGACCCCCTAGCTGCCACCGATCAGGAGATAAAGGGGTTCAAAGAACCCCCCTATCTCCTGCAAGGGATTTCCATAGGAAATCCCTTTGCAGCTAGGGGCTTCCCCAGTTAACTGACATCATCGCGCATGGCGCAATGAGTCAGTTGACGCGGGGGGGGGACCCAGAGGTGGGGGCTGCCATCCAAGATGGCGGGCCACACCGGAAATAGGCCGCGATCGGGCACAAATTTGTGCCCGGTCGCGACCTGGCAACTCATGGGTTAACCCCAATACATCGCTGGAAAGGTCAGGCTGTGACCCTTCCAGCGATGCTGGCCACAGCCTTGTAGCCCCCGGCGATGGGGACATAGAGGGATCCAAAGGATCCCTCCCCTCTCCTCCAGGCACTTCCCCTGCTCCGGGGGGGGGGGGGACGCCTGAAACTGACGTCATCGCACCCCCGGCGCGATGACGTCAGTGCGCCGGAGGAGGAAACCCTGCCGATCTGACTCCGTGGGACTCAGATCAGCGAGGGAGCCGCCGGAGGAGGGGAGTATCTCCCGGGGGGGGGGGGCTGAAAACGCAGAGGACGTACATTTACGTCCTGCGGCGCCAAAGCCCGCCTAATGCAGGGCGTAAATGTACGTCCTGCGGCGTTAAGGGGTTAATCTTGTGTGTCAGGGAAGCACTGCCTGGTTATCTGTTGTATTAAACTGTAATCGGTTTGTCAATCACAGTGCCATTGTCCTGTCTGTCTAGGAATGTTACACAATGTTCATTCCGTTATTTGTCCTAGTTAATAAGGTCTCACAACATTTTCTAGGGTAGGTTTTGTGTATGTAAATTGCCTGTATAAATGTGTGCGTGTCCCCAAATAAAAGCGTTCCATTCGAACCATGAAAACCTCCAGATCTACAGCCACGTCTTATTTCTGGGGGAGGTTAGCAGGCTCTCAATGTGTCCCGGTCCTTAAGCTTCGACGGAAGGCACGGGAGTCTGTCTGGGGAGAACACGGGGGTCCTGCAAGGAAGCGGGAATTGACAGAGGTGACCTTGTCGGGTTACTGAGATCTGTCACAATGTGTGTATTTAACTTGTGTTTATATATACTGTGTGTAGTGTTTGTTTAACCTCCCTGGCGATCCGATTCTGACATATTTTATATGTCAGAATCGGTCCTATTTATTTTGGCCACCTAGCGGTATTAGTGTGGCTCAGGCCGATACTTACATTTCCTGCGCTCCCTCGCTGTCTCTGCAGTCACACTGCAGCCGATCGTGATGTCACACTTGCAAGGAGTGAACCAGGGAGACGAGAACCAGGCAGTGTGACATTGCAAGCGGCTGGAGGAGACAGCGGGGATCAGCGAGGGAGCGCAGGACATGTAAGTATCCAGCCCGAGTGTGGCTCGGGGATACCGCTTTCAGTACAAAAAGTTAACCCCGAGCCACACTTGGGAATACCGTCAGGGAGGTTAATGTGTGTGTGATATATATATATATATAATTTATATTGTGTGTATAGATATATTGTTTATATTTAGTGTGTGTAACGGACCCTTGTCCACCCGTATGGCTCTGACACTCTTCCCCAATTATCGGTCCAGCCTTCGAATTGCACCCGCTGCGTCCGATACCTTGAGCGGCCGATTCGATCTTTTGATCCTGCTACTCGATATTCCAGAGACCCGAGCTGCTGCTGAGTGCCTCTCGCATCTAAGGGCTTGTAAGTGTAGCCCTTGAACAAAACACCAGGCAGGCTGTATGTAGGTTCAAACCAGAGATCTGATTTATTGGACAAAGACACACAGGTATTTATAACAAAGACTTTCAAACTCCCCTCCTCACTCCAACCTCAAGTGAACCAGACATGAATGAGACAGTATGAGGCATACCATCTGCAGGTTAAATGGTATAGTACATGCTTTTGTATTTCCAACAGTAATCACAGGCCTAGCATCAGATTGCCCGAATACATTAGATTAGGGCTGCAACTAACGATTATTCTCATAATCAATTAGTTGGCCAATTAAATCGATTCATCGGATGAAAAAAAAAGTTAGAAAAAAATTGTTTACTTTAAGAAATTTTATGGAATAACCACAACCCCTCCCACTTTTTTCATAAGTAATTTGCGTAGGGTAGGTAACTTTCGTACGTACATATGCAAATTGCGTATCTTGCGTACTTTTCACACCAGGTATGCGAGTGCTTGGTCAGAGGGATGGGTTGATGCTGTGAGCGCTTGGTCAGAGGGATGGGTTGATGCTGCAAGCGCTTGGTCAGAGGGATGGGTTGATGCTGCAAGTGCTTGGTCAGAGGGATGGGTTGATGCTGCAAGTGCTTGGTCAGAGGGATGGGTTGATGCTGCGAGTGCTTGGTCAGAGGGATGGGTTGATGCTGTGAGTGCTTGGTCAGAGGGATGGGTTGATGCTGCGAGTGCTTGGTCAGAGGGATGGGTTGATGCTGCGAGTGCTTGGTCAGAGGGATGGGTTGATGCTGCATGTGCAGCTTAAGCCCATGTTTGCTTTCTCAAATGAACGTGGCTACAAGCACTTGGTCATAGATGATGATGATGTCAGCATGAAATCGGGGTTAATAAGCTAAAGTGGTCAGGGTGCGTAGAGTGTCCCTTTTAAATAATTTTGTGAACAAACTGAGTGGGAGGGACTGGAGGTGGAAGGGAGTGACTTTGCTCAAGTGACTTGACCTGAGTGTGAGACGCAGTCCCGTCTGTAACCACTTCCCTGCGAAGGACGCGCTCAGCGCGTCCTGCCGCAGGAAGGGTTGGCTGCGGAAGACGCGCTGAGCGCGTCCTCTCAAAGTAGCAAGCGATCGGCTGGATTCCGGCCTATCGCTGTGCCCCCCGGTGCTGGCTGACATCTTGGATGTCAGCCCGTCACTCCGGGACCGCCGCGGGTACAATAGATGTCATCGCGGAGGCGCGATGACATCTATTTCAGTTGCCCCCCCCCCGCGTGTGCGGAGGAGGCGCCTGAAAGGGAGGGGGGGGGGAGGTCCTTCAGACCTCTCTCCCTCCCAATCGCCGGGGCCTGAGCTTAATGCCAGGCACCGTTTGGAAGGGCACAGCCTGCCCTTCCAAACGGTACCTGGCAATAACCCCATGGGGGCCGGATCACGAATCGATGCCGAAAAGCGCCGGTTCGTGATCCTTTCCCGGAGCTGGCCGACATCTTGGATGTCGGCCAAGCCTCCGGGAACTCCCCCTGAGGACTGGCGTCATCGTGCCATGATTATGCCAGTCCTGGAGTTAACCCCTAGCTGCCACCAATGGTGGAGATAGGGGGTTCCAATGAACCCCCTATCTCCCGATCCGTGGCACCTAGGGGTTAATGTTTGATATCGTTGGATCGGCCAGAGCATGGCCTTTCCAACGATATCAAACATGACCATGAAAAAAGTTTTAAAAGAAAAATTAAAAATAAAAAAAAAGTTTTTTATTTGTTTTGTTAATGCAACAATATTGTTCCCATTTAATTTATAATGTGAACAATGATGCTGCACTAACGATTTTTGTATGGGGTGCGTTTGTTAAAAATAGCGAAATTTTCCCCCAAAAAAAATGTAACGAGACCTCATTTCTATTTTTTTTAACAAGCGCACCCCATAGAAAATATAACCGCAAACGATCGCATGTTAAAATGTGAAAAAAAACACTTTACACGTTGTAAATTTAAATTTTATTGCATATTTTGTTAGAATATATATAGACAGGACATGACGTATACATATAATAATGACATATTATGAATCTGCCGAGTCTGCCGGAAAGAACGATATATAATATGTCTGGGTCATATAATAAAATAAGGCTTCAAAATGCGGTTAAACATGATGAGCGAAACCGGTAAAAATGACCTCAGCACACAGGCGGGAAATGCCTCAGCAGCGAAAGGGTTAATATTGATTGGACCCTGGGCAAACATTTTCTTGGGCCCCCCCCCCGAAAGCCCGTCCACCACATAATTTTGTTCTCCACCCCCAACACCCCCCCCCCAAAAAAACACATACATCATGGACTTGTCACAAAAAGCTTTAATAAGGTTTAGATTGTAACCTCACAGAAGCGGGCTCCTCTATATCTGTCACTCTCCATATAATCACACTTTGTGTCTGTCACTGGGCAGCGATTTTCTGAGTATTGGGACCAGAGGCCTAGGATTGGCTGTGACGCGTCAGCCGTTGGCTGCTTCCGCTCATAGACTAGCAGCAGTCATATAAAAAAGGGGCATAAGGAGTGATTTTTCCACTAAGCATTTGCAATAAATGTGTTGATTATGTGATCATGACAGAGTTTTTTAACCCCTTAAGGACGCAGGGGTGGCGCCCTTAAGGGGTTGATTTCGCTGGCGAGGCGTACAGATACACCTCGCCGACAGGTGCCGTCCCGCGGCACTAATTTTGAGCCCTCCCCGCAGCCGGCGTGCAGTGCGCGTCATTGGCTGCAGGGGACGGCTTGATTTCAGGCCGTTCTTTGCAGCCAATGACGCGCGCCATGAGTCAGCACGCGCAGGCTTCGGGGAGGGGCTGAGGCGGTCCCATTGAAGACAGCGCGGCGTACATGTACGCCCCGCATCTTCAAAGCCCGCCCGCCGCCAGGACATCATGGAACGCCTGCGGCGTTAACGGGTTAAGGTTGTCCAAAACGCAAAAAAACACACACACACACATTTCAGTATCAACGCATTACCCCTTTATATAAAATATGCTCTCTTTGGGCCTGTAAGGACTGTAACTTGTGTCAGTGTGAGTTCATGTGTATCTGCAGTGTCTGTGTGGCACTCTGTGTATTAAATCGGTATTAAACTCATTGCACCCCAAAAGAGTACTGTAAATAGGACTAAGTAGAAAGCATTTTGTTTTGTTATTATTGAAATTTACCAGAACATAGTTCTGTTGCTGCTGTTCTGACCTCCTACCAGCGGGTGTCACTGCTGTGTCCTCAGCCACAGAAACTGTACTTAATACCATGTGGTTGTCTCAGTGATTCAGTAATCCTGAAGTTACCACTGGATGCAGTTGAGAGAGTGTGCACAGTGCATCCAGAGTAAAAGCAGAATCTTTTATCTGTTTCAGGTGAACTCATAAAATAAATGTGTTGTACCAGAACAAGCTCCGTCTCTTATTCTAAAGAGTGCAACATATTTTGGCGAGCCAGCCAGGAGGAGTAAAGTAAAGCAAGAAAAGACTACTCCTTTTATCAGAGACGAATCTAGAAGTCAGTAGAAAGTTCTTGGAGGACAACGTGAGAAGATGGAGCAATTGCAAGATAAAGTGAGCACTACGCTACTGCAGCTAGAGAAAGCTCATCTTGTTGAAGTTTGCCGTTTTCTAAAGTGCCCTGAAGAAAGCGGGACAGGTTTCCTCACTGAATCCAGACGAACCCTGATTAGGAAGGCAGAGACAGTTTGAGGAGATTGAAGGCAGTCAAGAGGAAGACGAGGTTTGCCAGTATTTAAAAGACCTGTTGTCATTTATT
The DNA here is from genome assembly GCA_009667805.1 of Leptobrachium leishanense. Taxonomy (NCBI): domain Eukaryota; kingdom Metazoa; phylum Chordata; class Amphibia; order Anura; family Megophryidae; genus Leptobrachium; species Leptobrachium leishanense. The sequence continues at coordinate 124,977,746 of CM019072.1, read as the reverse complement.
TTAGGGGTCAAGCCCGGTGTGACAGATGCAGAATTAATGGTAAAGGAGGACACTCGGATTAGAGACCTCAGAGAAAAATACCTCCAACTGCAACAATCTCAAGAGGAAGCTCGCAAAGCGTTAGAAGAGGAGATGAGGACACTAGAGGATAGGATCAGCGTGAGCAGCGGAAGCGTGAGTAAAGTGGGGGAAATGACTGTACCATTACCAGCCACGGTGCCAGAAGTAACCCTCAGGCGGGAATTCAGAATCTGTGGACAGATTGGAGAAGGGGGACAGAAAGACAAACTGTCATACACAAGCCTGATCCATCAGATTGATGCAGGAATCCGGAAGGGACATTCTGAAGTGGAGATTATTGAGGCAGTGATACGGGCAGTCAGCCCTGGACTTCATCTCAGAGATATGTTGGAGATTAAGAGTGGACTGACTCTCAGCACGTTGAAGATCATCCTGAAGGGACACTTTGGTGAAGATAGCTCCTCTGACCTGCTGCATAAGATGATGAATATCTCTCAAGAGCCCAAAGAGTCAGCTCAGAACTTCCTATTCAGAGCAATTGAGTTGAAAGAAAAACTACAGTGGAAGTCAAGTGACAAAGAAACGGAAGATAAGTACAGTACAGATCTTATTCAACGAAAGTTTCTTCGTTCTATTGAAACTGGACTTCTGAGTGACGCCATAAAATTTTAGGTAAAGCCTTACCTTAATGATATTGCTGTCACAGATGATGTATTGATTGAAAGAGTGAATGAAGCAGCTAATTTAGAGTTGGAAAGACAACAGAAGTTAAAGAAAACTGCTTATGGGAAAAATCCACGACTAAACGAACTCCACACGGAGGTAAACTGCCAGGAAAAGGAACCTTTGCCTGGAGCGTCAAAAGAGATTTGTGCAACAGCAAGGGGTGAAACTGCTAGAGATTTAAAGAAAACACCGGCAAATCTTAAAGAATCTGGCCCAGATCCGTATAAGTTAATGAAAGACCTCAAGGTAGAGAGGTTTGAAATGAAGAAAATGTTCCTCACAGTCATGGAGACCAGTAATCTACTACGACCAAGAGAGTTTCCAATGATCCAGACACCAGCAAGACAGAGAGGTTGTAGGGAATGCCAAGGGGCCAATGCAGGAGCCACATGTAACCACTGTTTCCGCTGTGGTCAAGTAGGACACTTGTCACGGGGATGCAGAGTAAGGGCACAGCCGACGGAAAACTTGAACGGGCTGCTGAGACGGGACACCCAGTAGCTCCTTACCACGTGTCCCACCGACACCAGCACACACCAGTCAGAACTCCGAAACAGAAAAGACACCAGCATCCTACTAACATTCCAAAACAGCAGGGTAGAGTGTCCAGTAATGAGATTTCTATGAACGCAGTAAATTATTTATCACCACAACGGCAAGCCAAGCTAATAGCTCTGGTTGGAAGACGGTGCCTTGTCCGTTGCCGACTGGATGAGGTCACCATTGAAGCTTTGTGGGACACTGGGGCACAAGCCAGCCTTGTGAATGATGGGTGGAGGAAACAATATCTCCCACACACCACGATCCGGCCCATTGAAGAACTGCTTGGACCTGGGACTCTAACTGGACTAGCAGCTAACCAGACAGAAATACCATTCCTTGGATGGATTGAGGTGAGATTTCAATTGGTGGGTGAATCAGCATCAGTAGAGACACTGACAGTCCCAATTTTAGTCTCAGAAGACCCGCAAGTAGCTGAAAATCCAATTATTGGGTTCAATGTAATTGAAGAATTAATAAGTCAAGAGGAGAGGGTAGCAGAAACATCAGCCAGTGTTATACAGATGATGAGCAGGGCATTTTCAGTAACGGCAAAGACAGCTGAAACCATGCTGGGACTCATGCATACCTCAGCTACAAGTTATGATGAAGGCATTGTGAGAACAGGACGGAAGAAGATAGTCCTACCCGCAAACCAGACTACCTTTATACATGCCCGGGCTCATGTGGGAGTCCAAACCAAAGACCAAGAGATGATTTTTGTTCCATCCGAACTGTGTCCCTTACCAGAAGGTGTGATCATCAGTGAAGTGGTAGTAGATGTTTGTAAGGGAAGTCCAATCTATGTACCCATCCCTATTGGAAACACCACCAAGCATGATATCACATTAGACCAACGTTGTCTTCTGGGTCACCTCCAAACTGTAAAAGCAGTGTATCCAACAGCAGTACAACCAGTCAGGGATAGGGAGTTACAACGTGAACAAATAAGTCACCACTCGAACAATGTGCCAATGTGCTGAAGCCACCAGAGGTTGAAGTAAAGAAGCGGGCTAACAGCGGTGGTAGAAGTAATCAGAGGTGGGATCCTCCGGTAAATGTGGACCACTTAAGTGAGGCTCAGCAGCAAGCAGTAAGACATGTGTTGAGAGAAGAATGTCATGCTTTTGCCTTCGATGATGACGATATTGGTTGCATCCCCTCTCTTAACATGCACATCACTCTTAAGGATACCACACCTGTCCAGAATACCTACATGTCGGTTCCGAAACCCCTCCATCAAGAAGTGAAATGAAGTCTTAAAGACAGAGCATCTGGATGTCCAGTTATTGCTGAAACAATGGACAAAACTGTTTGTGAACAAAGAGGGGGTGTTATACAGGAAAACGTCGGAACGAGATCAACTGATCCTGCCCAAAGAGTACCACCCACTCGTCTTCAAAGAGTTACATCAAGAAATGGGACACCTCGGTGTTGAAAGGACACTTACTTTAATTAGAGACAGATTTTACTGGCAACATATGCAGAAGGATGTTGAACACTTTGTGACCAGAGTCTGTGAATGTCTTAAGAAGAAGAAGCCCAATAAGCCTACGAGAGCACCGTTGTCTACCATTACCACAACGTATCCGTTTGAAATGGTATCCGTTGACTTCCTGCACTTGGAGAAATGTAAACAAGGGTATGAATACATCCTAGTAGTCATGGATCATTACACCCGGTTTGCACAGGCCTATGCCACAAGGAACAAATCCGCCAAGACAGTAGCTGAGAAGATCTTTAATGATTTTGCGCTCAAGTTCGGGTTCCCGAGCAAGATCCACCATGATATGGGAAAAGAGTTTGAGAATCAGATGTTTACAAGGTTGAAAGAACTCTCTGGAGTTCGTGGCTCTCATACGACACCCTATCACCCGCAAGGAAATGGCCAAGTTGAAAGGTTCAACAGAACACTGTTATCCATGTTGAGAACCCTGACGGAAAAAGAGAAGACAGACTGGAAGAACTCATTGGGAAAAGTTGTTCACGCCTATAATTGCACGCGCAGTGAGGCTACCGGATACTCACCGTATTACCTACTGTTTGGGAGATCCCCAAGGCTTCCTATCGACCTTCTGTTCAATCGCGCGGTTGAAGAAAAACAAGAAACGTATGAAGACTACGTAACAGAGTGGCAAAAGAGAATGAGTGAAGCTTATGTTGTTGCATCTAGAACCGCAAAGAAAGAAGCAACAAGAGGAAAAGTATACTATGATAGGAGAATCCAGGGAAATGATTTACAACCGGGTGGTCGAGTGCTGGTTCGGAACTTAACTGAAAGAGGAGGACCTGGAAAAATTCGTTCTTACTGGGAAGATAAAGTTCACGTAGTGGTACAAAGGAAAAGCAAAGAAAGTCCCGTCTACGAGATCAAACCAGAAAATGGAGAAGGTAGAAATAGAGTAATTCACAGAAATTTGTTGATGCCATGTGACCACTTACCACTAGAAAAACCTGAGAAGGCTGCAGAACAGGCAATACCAAAGAAACGTGATTCTCTGGAGAAGAAAAGACAAGCAACTCGAAAGAGACAACCTCAAGATGACTCAGATAGTGACTCAGGTGATGACTACCAACTAGTATACAGACTCAGGCCCCTCGTAGAGAAGAATTCAAGAAATGGAGAACCCATGCTAAACCCGAGAGCTAGAGTTTTCCAACCCCAAGTCACCCAACAGTCAAATGACTACCTACCGGTTGATGAAGGTTTAGAGGATAACCGATACCATGGATGCGAGGATCAAGTTCCCCAGCCATCATTTGAAGCAGAACCGTCCTTCGATGAAGAACAAGAGACTCCTGAACAATCACCTAGGTCACACCTGTGGCAGACTAGATCTATATTTCTATCTCTATATAAAGGTCTGCCTGTATATATGTGTTTATCTCCTCCATATAGAGTTATGTTCATATTTGTGTCTGACCATTTGGTAAGTTTATCCCTGGGTTCACAGCTGTAATGTAATCAATATGTTTAGCTTTCTCCCTTGGGGGGAGGATATAACACGTAGCTGTAAAAAGGGAATTTCTTTTGTACACTGACATAGAGATCACACCTTGGCAGACAGGTCGGCCCCAAGAGATGGGCACACCATCTTCAAAGACAGGAAGCACATCCTTGAGCTCCACGGGGGGTCTGGAGGGAAGAGGGACGCCTTTAGGCAATTAAAGATTAATTGACAAGCTACTGAGCATGCTCTAGAGAGGGGCATTCTGGGAATTGTAGGCAAAAGCCCTGCCAGCTAGGAGGCTGGACGTAGAAAAAAGCCAGCCCTATATATATTCTGAATCAAGCATGGCTCAGGGCTGATCACTTGGGACTCCTTCTAAATAGGACTGATCTGTCCATGCTCTCTCCAGATCCCAGGAGGCACCGATGCCAGTTACTGGGTATTCCGTCGTAAGTAAGGCTCTGTGATTAACCCTTTTTTCTTTATATTTTGCTGTGTATTGTATAAGTAATTGATTTATTCTAGTTATGATTTTTTATGTAGCTAAGCACTGATTTTTCTATCCTAAATAAACAAAAAGTATTTAAGTTTTGACTCTGGCTGATCAAATCCACGCTAACTAAGAGATTGGGAGAATTGCTATTTGCCTTAAGCTCGGTTATATATAAGAAAGTGCGTGTTGCGGTCGTCAGGAAACGGCAAGGAATTGTGGGAATTGTAGTCACTGTCAGAGTCTAGGATAGTGCGGCTGCTAAGCCCTGCGTCTCCTGTTGCGACGCGCATTGTGTCCGTGAGGACTGGTGGCAGCGTTACTAATAGAATAAGAAAGTGAGTTCCAGGATTGTGGGAGACGTAGGTATTTTGCGCTTCAGGAGAAGACTGGCGCTGTGTTGCAATCCTGGGATCAGTATATCGCGCTCTACGTGCCTGTTGTGAGAGGTAGTGTGGCCAGGACGGGTAGAGAAGTGCGCGTAATTATCTGGGTCTAGTATAGACAGATAGTGCGCGGCTTAACCCGGCCTCCTTGCGCAGCAGCGTGCGTAGCTAAGTCGTGACAACACCCACAAAGGGAGAGACGCCAACCAAGGATGTTGACTTATGAAACTTTAGGGCAACCTTCCGTGATACAAAGAGAAGTACCGGTGAAGGACATTCACACTAAATATTGCAGTTCCAGTTTTTGGAGGCCGTGGAATACAATGAACTTACAGATCGCTTATTAAAGTGATACTTAGAGATGTGACGTTGTAAATATTACTGTTATAGACATCAGAGTATACTGATCTAAACGAGGAAATGTCTGTTGACATGTAATTTTGTGGGGGAGAGTGTGGCACTCTGTGTATTAAATCGGTATTAAACTCATTGCACCCCAAAAGAGTACTGTAAACAGGACTAAGTAGAAAGCATTTTGTTTTGTTATTATTGAAATTTACCAGAACATAGTTCTGTTGCTGCTGTTCTGACCTCCTACCTGCGGGTGTCACTGCTGTGTCCTCAGCCACAGAAACTGTACTTAATACCATGTGGTTGTCTCAGTGATTCAGTAATCCTGAAGTTACCACTGGATGCAGTTAAGAGAGAGTGTGCACAGTGCATCCAGAGTAAAAGCAGAATCTTTTATACAGTCTATCTTAAATAACAATTGGTACAAACATATCTAGAATTAAACAAATCTACCTAGCAACAAAATATAATCTGGTTTCACTTTCAATCTCTGTTGGAGATTGCACAGAACAAATATCATACACAAGTAATAACATTCTGCACATCTTCTCAGAAATAAAACCTACTTAAAACTGATTCTGGGAACTGGAGTTACTCGTACATAAGGCTTCTGTTACTATACTAGCATGCTTTCCTAATTCAGCCATGTTGATTACAACACGTGACTGCAGTAAATCAATTTAGCAACCTGTGTAACCAGACCGATTTAACAGCATAAAACACTGATGCTTCCTTCATTCTGTTAAATGACATTCTCCATGTTAAAGGAGAGAACAACTATACAGACATTAATACAGCTACTGCAGTTTACAATGCATATTACACCAGGCCTGTCACAGCAATTAGTCTGCAGGGGTCTGTCTGACCAAACTCCTATTTACATAAAATCTCTAATAACCTTTCTCATTAACTGTTAGACTTTAGATACTTTTCTGCCTACCTGAAACAGATAAAAGATTCTGCTTTTACTCTGGATGCACTGTGCACACTCTCTCTTAACTGCATCCAGTGGTAACTTCAGGATTACTGAATCACTGAGACAACCACATGGTATTAAGTACAGTTTCTGTGGCTGAGGACACAGCAGTGACACCCGCTGGTAGGAGGTCAGAACAGCAGCAACAGAACTATGTTCTGGTAAATTTCAATAATAACAAAACAAAATGCTTTCTACTTAGTCCTATTTACAGTACTCTTTTGGGGTGCAATGAGTTTAATACCGATTTAATACACAGAGTGCCACATCTGCAGATTAAATCTCAGGGCATGCCATGTTTTGGACCACAGAGGGTTAATTTACTCCTGAACATGATCCCTCCTCTTATAAACAAATTTACATGAATCATGAAAAATAGAAGCCCGGGCACCATCTACGACAGTGGGCAAAAGGATGGGGGTCCCTGCTCCACAGCCCCAAATTAAACAAATTGAATAAAAACACGAAAACCCGCAATATTACATCAAGTGGATTAATTCCAGCACCAAAAAGGACGACGTGTCGACCAGGACTGGTCTTTGTCAAGTCTTGACAAAGACCAGTCCTGGTTGAAACGTCATCCTTTTTGGTACTGGAATTAATCCACTTGATGTAATATTGTGGGTTTGAGTTTTTATTCAAGCAGCAGCACAGGGAGCGACCCAGAGGAGCAGTTACCATCACCTCGTGATGAACCCAATCATTTCGCTGATCCGGACTTTCCATGGGGCCTACATTGTGTCTCCTCATATATTACCAGCAGGAAAAAGAAAAAAGCAGGACCTCCAGCAGAGTAAAGTGTTGAAAATCTTTATTCAGGGACAGCAGACACCATGAAAAAGCAGTGACGTTTCGACCCGAAGGTCTTAATCATAATCATGTATGATTAAGACCTTCGGGTTGAAACGTCACTGCTTTTTCATGGTGTCTGTTGTCCCTAAATAAAATTTTCATCACTTTATTCTGCTGGAGGTCCTGCATTTTTCTTTTTCCTGCTGGCGTTTGGGGCTTGCGGCGTCCCTGCTTTGTGGTGACCTCGTGGAGTGCTTGGCTTGGGCTCCCCCTGACAGAGACCGTGGCGCTTGGTTTTGTGTCCTCATCCATTACTGTCCTCCCTCTTAATTAACTTTAAAACAAAAACATAAGGATTTTAGTCAAACGCCGGCCCTCTAGCACCAGTAGATACAATCCGGTGAAGCAATATTGATTATAATCATTAGAATTATAGTTCTAGAAGACTGACATACATAATTTATAAAAGCGTTAACAACTAAGCGAGAAATAGAATAATGTGCTTCCCTGTGCAGGGAATCCTTCCAGACCAGGCAGCACTGTCTCTTCTGACTCCTGCGTGCAACGGGGGTAACTTGGCTGTCTGTCTGCGCGATGCCTCACATCACGCACAATAATGTGCGGTGTGTATGAGCGTATCACAGAATCCACTGCAATAAAACTCACAGTAATGTACAATGCGTATTAGCGTGACACTTACCCCGGCTAGGTGTAGATAAGATCATGACACTAATACCCAGGCAGATACTCCTGCAGGGTATGGAATGAAATGTCAGGTCTCTGGTGTATAGATAGAGGTCAGCCTGGCGTAGGTAATGTCTGGGTGCCACAGTACATTTAGATGCCCCTCCATTCCAGGGCATCAGTAATCAGCGTATTAAGGTAGTTACCCCCTTCCTGGGTATAAATAATGCCTGGGTATCAAAGTACCTACACAAATCCTGCAGCACAGTGGTTTTAAGTGGGTTCCATAACTCATTTAGATACCCCTGAACTTGTATGGTAGAATCTGGATGCCCTGGCACATTCACATACCCCTGTGTGGGTTTCAGAGCAATTCATGATGAACTTTAAATTAATGGGTAAGCTGGGAGGTGCATTCTGCAGCAACTGGAAAGTCACAGGTTATATGTTACCCTGTCAGGCACCACACGGTGCCCATACCCTGTGCATTGAGCAGATCAGACTGCCCTGCGGGACCTGATATCACCCACCTCTATGCCATGCAGGCTCCCTGCACCCTCTGTGCCATGAAACTAGGAACCTGTGAATCATAAATTTTCGCTCGAATCGAATCTCGAATCAAATCGGCTGTTAGTTTCGAATTCGAATCGAATATCGAATCGAATCGTTACGAAAAATGCCGCTTTCGAGCATTTTGTGTACGATACAGCCTGGATAGGTATGCTTTGTTTGTTCATGCAGGTTCAGCTGACGTTACAGCTGCAATCTAACAGATTTGTTTCATTAGTAGGTTATAGCAAAGTATTTCACATCATAAAAATCAAACGTAAAATAAAAACTTCAATTGCAAGCTTAAATTATTGCAACTTTGCAAACTTTATTGAAATGATTTAAATAACCATACTAAATTACAAAGTTACATTAGGCCTAGGTAGGGCTGTATAGCCTTTATTTAACCTTCCTCTATAAGTTTTTAACTTTACTTTACTTGAGGGACGTGCGGTGAGGTCAATGGGGTGAGGCTGGTCAGAGCTAGATATACACAGATATATTAACTAACTTTCTGCGGTTTGTGTTTAGTTGTAAAATAAAATGATAGAGAAAAAAAGTTTTTTTGTGCCCCTGTCATACTCTGTAAGTCTGTATCTGCCACTAGAGGAAGCAGGGGGAGCTGCCTGGGCCCCTTCCTGTCAATCAGATGCCAGCCTTCAATGCAGGTGTTTTTTTTAATGGCTTGGACCAATGGTGCTTTCCCATTGGTCCAAGCTATTCCATTGCTCTGTCAGGGCCTCTGAGGCTCTGACGACCTTTCCAGCAGCTCTCAGGAAGTTGGCAGCGCGTGTGTGTTCCTATTCGAACAGACGCGTGGCTGCAGACCTCCTGAGCAGCAGGCAGCAGCAGCCTACGCGATTTGCATAGCGGGGAAGCATACAACCGCTACGCAAATTGCGTAGGCTGTAAAAGAATGCGCACAGAGGAAAAGGCAGACTGACAGAGGACAAAGCCGACATTGGGGGAGCGGGGAGCATGGAGCAGGAGCGGAGTTTCTTTTATTATTTTAACGCTGGCTTAATGGCAGGTGACAGTGTGAGAGGCTCTGCCTCACCTGCCTACCCTGACGGCACGTGCCTGCTTTACTAACATGTCAATATTTGTCAAAATAGTAGTAAATCTTTGTTATTCCGAGCCCAAATCAGAGTTTCTGCATTAGTTCGAGAGGTTGTAGCGAAGATCTGTTATTATTTGTCCGCCAACTGAATTAACCCTTTCTGATGAACAGTTCGTTGCTTGTATAGCAAGTAAGTTGCGCGCCACACTAGACAACAGTGGTAGGATACTTTTATTTTCCTTCCAATACTGCAACGGATCACTATCACGTTCACTTATGGGCTGCTTCAAATATGCACCTTCACTTTCAAGTTGTTGACCAGGTGCTGGTGGCTTCTTCTTTCTTTGCATCGTCTACTTTTTTAAACACGGAATCGAGCAGGCTTCCTTTATGACTGGACTTGTCGACAACAGTTGACTCAAACTGTACGGCGCTATCGGTGGCACTCGTCTGGGCATTGGATTCAGGTGCACCGGAGGAGCTATTGCTCGTAGTAGGCCAAGGTGGTGAAGACGTCGACAGTGCAATATTCTCTATGTAAACTTTTGCTTGTGTCACTTGATGTTCAGGGAATAACACAGTTTTGAATCTGGGGTCAATGAAAGTGGCTGCTAATAGGTAGTCTTTGGACAAATCAAATCGCGTATTCAGTTGACGTAAAAGCTCATTACGAAAGCATTGAATGCCAGGCGTAGCAAGAGTGGCACTGGCAAGCTCTTCTTTTAGAACCGAAATACATGGTATAATCAAACTAACGCTTACATGCGTGTCAGCACTCACAATTGTTGTAGCCTCTGCTGTTGGTTTGAGTAATGGGAGAACATTCTTCAGCGTATCTTGCAACTGCATTGAAAGTGGTTGTGGAGGGCTTCGTGCGCACTTTTTGTTCATTGCACAATCGACGAGGGCCAAAGAAATTGACTCGTAATTTCTAGAAACCCAGTCCATCAGCAGATATGTACTATTGAAACGCGTTGTAACATCAAGTGGTGGTTTGGATTCGGGTAAGCCCTTATCGACTTGATATTTTGTCAATACAGCTTGTCCCACAGTTGAAGAGTGAAAAAACCCAGCAATGTAATGCAAACAGCCTATAAGATTTTTTACTGTTCTTTGAACGTCCAATGCTGCATTTATAGTGAGCTGCAAAATGTGAGCAGCACAGCCATGCCACTGTGTGTCCAGGATTTTAGCAGTACAAGGCATTGTGTTTGTTGTGTCTGTTGTGGCAAATAGGATTTTCTCTTCACCAAATCCATGCTTAGCAAACTCGTTGGAAATTATTTCAGAAGTTTTCCTCGCTGTATGGTCAGCTTCCAAATTCTCTAGGTTGACCAGATAATCAACGGGATTGCATTACCCACGATGACTCGGATATGTAATGTATTGTAAGCACCAAATAATGTGACTTATTGTCAGCCTTCCAGTGATCAAACGTGATGGATGGTCGGCAGTCATTAATTTCAGACCTGAGGAACTGCACTAACTTCTGGTGCAAGTTATTTGCCATGTCATCAAGCTTACGCGACAGCGTGGTTGGGTGGGGCGGTTGATAGCGGCCACTAGTTAACACTGAACACAAATTCTTAAATCCACTTGCTGCTGCACTCTCAAATGGCCGGCCATCTGCTACAATAAACTTCAAAACTGCTGCATCATACTTTTTTTTAGTAGACGCGTCAAGTGTCAAACTGGACGCTGAAATGCAAGTCTGCTTTTTCATAGCACGGCCTTCTGTCATTGGCAGTGAATGATGTCATGCCACTGCCGACACCAATGTTTTCTTCTTTGTATCATCGGTCTTGGCCTGTTGATACACGGACGGATGCTTTCTTTCTAGGTGAGACCAAAGATGGGACGTTGTGCCAGTAGCTTGCAATGAGAATGCTTTTTTGCATACTTTGCAAGTTAAGGAATCTTCCTTCACTTCAAAAGGATTTTTCACAGATGACATTTTGAATTTGATCATTGATTTGTCTACAAAAAGAAATAAAAAATTTGTATTTTAAAAAAAATTGGCTTAATTAATGGGAAAATAAAGGGGTATATTCTAAGTTGGAGCTTGTATATCTGTGCATGTTCCTTTCAACATTCTTCACATTCATTTCACATATAATTTATCTCCCAAGTCTCACAGAGCAGGCAGCAGGCCCCCATATAATTTATTATTTCCCACACAGAGCAGCCCCCATATAATTAATTTCTCTTGTTGCAGTATAATAATAACATATAAATTAATCATACTAGTAGTAAGTTCATCATAGTCATACTAGTTACATATTGCAGAATTACTTTTAAGCCCCTGGCCCACCCCCACCCTCCAGTCCGCACAGCCATTCTCATCTTCTGGTGACGATGAATGAATCAATGACTAGATCCATTGATTCCATCACCTGGCTTCCTGCAAAAGACGCACAATATAAACGTGGCGGTGACAGGGATACTGATAATTAAATATTATGCTCACCAATCACCATCCCAACTTGGCTCAGGCGTCAGCCTGCCAATTGCTCCTCTGTCCTATGAACACGTCACCGTTGTCCTCTTCGCACGGACCGACTGCGCCTGTCGTCTAGTCGACTCCCGAGTCCCGACCTCACCTCAGCCTCCTCTGTGAACCGTGTGTGACAGTGTGAGAGAGACGTCACTCTCACAGGTCAGTCTTGCTGAAGATGAATGACTTTGGTCTACAAAAAAAATAATTAAATTGATTACAAAAAAAATGTGGTTTTATTAATGGGAAATAAAGAGGTGTTATATTTTTGGAGCTTGTATATCTGTGTGATTCAAGACAGTGTTCCTTTCACTATGTTTCACTTCAAATTAATTATCTCCCCACACAGAGCAGCGGCAGCCCCCCCTATAATTAATTATCTCCCATAGAGCAGCCCCCCTATAATTAATTATCTCCCACACAGAGCAGCAGACAGCAGTGAGTGACCCCCATACTTATCTCCCACACAGAGCAGCAGACAGCAGTGAGTGACCCCCATAATTATCTCCTACAGAGCAGCAGACAGCAGTGAGACCCCCATAATTATCTCCCACAGAGCAGCAGACAGCAGTGAGTGACCCCCATAATTATCTCCCACACAGTCATAGCAGCAGACAGCAGTGAGTGACCCCCATAATTATCTCCCACACAGCAGCAGACAGCAGTGAGTGACCCCCATAATTATCTCACAGAGCAGCAGACAGCAGTAAGTGACCCCCATAATTATCTCACAGAGCAGCAGACAGCAGTGAATGACCCCCTGGAATGGATGGGCCCCCCCCCCCCGGCGGCCATCTTCTGGCTACGTGTGACACCATTTTCACATTCACAGGCCAGGGATATTTATACTTATTGTTACCACTACTCACCACCAACAGAGAACAGACTCAGCCTGCTTGCCTTGCAGCTCTCTTTCTCCTCCTCCGATCACGGATCACGTCCAGAGACTGTAGTTCACTGCAGGAGCTCCCTCCAACCGCAGCTGCCTTCCAGTCCACCGCAGCCTCCACTGTGAAGGGAACTTGAGGTGGGCGGCGCCTAAGAGCGTGCCGTTCCTTCCCAGCCACGTGCAGCCATGTGCTGCACGTCTGGAAGGCGCGCTCTGCGTGCGAGCGGAGAGATTCGAATAATTTTCGAATCATGCCTCAAAATCGAATAAGACCGGCGATTCGATTTCGAATCGAATCTCGAATATTCGCAGGTCCCTACATGAAACCCAGACCATGTGTTTGGGAAAGTTCTCCTCCTCTGCCATGTATGAGATGCTGAGGTGCCCACACACAATCAATCACTTGCATGAAGTAACTCACCAGCAGAGTCTTCATGTTGTGTACCCTCCAGCAAGCACGGCTGACAGCTAGGTACCCTGCATTCTCCTAGCTGCTGCTTCCAGTGTATTGTGTGAAAGGCAGGGGTAGGAACTGGGAGGGGGAGAGATGCAGAGGTAGGGAGACAAGAGCAGGGGAGAAAGATGCAGGGGCTGGGGATGACTGAAGCAGAGTGCAATGTAGAATGTTGTGAGAATGCAGAGCATACTCACAGCCCAAGCTGGGGGGACTCCTGCCTCCCTCTGGCCTCCACGCTGCTCAGCGGCAGCGCTTGCTTCTATGCCTCTTCACATGCTGTTCCCCCTGAAAAAGTTGGCGCTGGTTTACTGTCACTGTCTGGGTGCCACCTGATGACATCACCAGAGCATTGCATGCCGGGATATGTAGTTCTAGCTCAGCCAGTGTACCAAAACGCGTTTCGCCGCGTAACGCAGCTTCCTCAGTCGGTTTTAAGCTGCGTTACGCGGCGAAACGCGTTTTGGTACACTGGCTGAGCCAGGTTTATCCATTTTATTTGTTTTTATGTTCTAATAAATTTTTATTTATCTGCACCATTCCCCGGTGTGTTGCTGAATACAAGAGGTTTCCATGGGCTTTACCGTTAAATAAGTCCACAGGCGCTTGATCCTAGAGCTTGATTATAAGCTCCAACACACGTGAGTGCGATACCTCTGTGTATTTTCATACCATTTCTCCAACAGTTCTACACAGGAAAGTTTTCCTTTTATTCCATGTTTCCATATGTATGGGTACCATAAGAAGATCGACATCTTGAAAAGTTGTGGGCCGTTCCCGGAGATACAGACATCTGTGACTGAATGTGTTGACCCGCTCAGAGCCAGTGTTGGGGCTCTTTCTTTGTGAGTGGGAACAGTATCGCATGTTTATTATTCACAATTGTTACCGTTCTGTACTATTGTACCCTTATTGTCTTTCATGTCATATGTGGACGGCATTTCTAAAGAGAACCATCATACGATCTATAAGCGAAAGAGAATCACCATACAACCCATAAGCGACTTCCATCGCGCCGCCAGTTACGTATTCCATAATTCCTTTTTCACTGGTTTGGGGGAAACCACTGATTGCTGGCTGGCTTTGGATAGTTGGTGACGGTACAGGCAGGGGCGCCTACCACTTTGCTTGTTTTGTTCCATAATGGAAATAGTTGACAACTATTTTAATCCTCAATTAATCGATTAGTTGTTTCAGCCCTACATTAGATAAAGTTCAGTTCAGGTTGCTCTCACCCACCTTTGAGTTGCCACTGGAAAGTCCTCACTCCAAGGACGTAGCACAATATCAAGAAAAATACTCCAGTATATAGCAAGAAATTTTTTGGTTTTATTCCATCAACAGTAGAACAACGTTTCGACCTGCAACCAGGTCTTTGTCAAGTCTACTAAAACATATCTCTACACTTTCTTAAATACATCATGAGTAATTAACATTAAAAACAGTGGTGTTATACACAGATTCCTCATTGTAACACCTGTTTGAAATGATTGTGTCCACAGCACAAACATTGCCTTTAAAACCAATGTTGCTACCATGTCTTCAATGGTGTCAAGTGTAGATTTATTAGTACATATCAATTAAATTTATTAAATGCAATCTACAATAAGGAAAACATTAAACAAGAATGGAGTGCATGGGAGGACACCACAGAGGAAGCCATTGCTGTCCAAAAAGAATATTGCAGCACGTTTGAAGTTTGCAAAAGAGCACCTGGATGTTCCACAGCACTACTGTCCACAGAATATTTTGCCAGATGAAACCAAAATCGAGTTGTTTGGAAAAAACACACAACACTATGTGTGGAGAAAAAAAGGCACAGCACACCAACATCAAAACCTCATCCCCACTGTAAAACATGGCGGAGGGAGCATCATGGTTTGGGGCTGCTTTGCTGCCTCAGGGCCTGGACGGATTGTTGTCATTGATGGAAAAATGAATTCCAGAGTTTATCAAGACATTTTGCAGGAAAACGTAAGACCATCTGTCCGCCAACTGAAGCTCCGCAGAGGATGGGTGATGCAACAGGACAATGACCCAAAGCATACAAGTAATTCAACAAAAGAATGGCTTCAACAAAACAAAATAAGCCTTCTGGAGTGGCCCAGTCAGAGTCCTGACCTCAACCCGATTGAAATGCTGTGGCATGACTTTAAGAGAGCGATTCACACCAGACATCCCAAGAATATTGCTACACTGAAACAGTTTTGTGAAGAGGAGTGGTCCAAAATGACTCCAGTTCGTTGTGCAGGTCTGATCTGCAACTACAGGAAACATTTGGTTGAGGTTGCCAAAGGAGGGTCAACCAAAGGAGGGTCAACCAGTTATTATTAAGTCTAAAGGTTCACATACTTTTTCCACCCTGCACTGTGAATGTTTAGATGTTCTGTTCAATAAAAACATGAAAACATATGTTTGTGTTTGTATTATTTTAAGCAGACTGTTTTTCAAATTGTTGTGACTTAGATGAAGATCAGAGCACATTTTATGACCAATTCATGCAAAACTCCACGTAATCCCAAAGGGTTCACATACTTTTTCTTGCCACTGTATGTATAGAGGGATTATGTGTGCATATGGTGCTTATATATGTATAGAGGGATTATGTGTGTATGTTTGTGTAGCGCTCACTCCCGGAGGAGCCGCTGAAAATGAACCACGGGTCAGTCTCCCCGCACTAGGGAATAAATATACTCCAACACCGCTGTGAGTTTTTATCATTTAAATAGTTTACTAAAATAATAAGCAGATGTTGAGACACGGTATTCACAGATATTATTACAGTACTTTCGTATTGCAGTAAAACACGTAGCGGAAAAGAAACGAAACACGAGGCTTCGTATTTCGGAAGAATAAAATATTCGCAATCGAACAGAAAAATATATGCAATTGCCCAATAGTTCGGAAAAACAGAGACACGTAGCGAACCCCAAAATACAATCTCTTCGTATTACGATAAACGTGCAGTGGAAAAAGAGAAAAATATGTATTCAGAACGTAACTTTAACTCCCGTTCCGATTCGTAACAAAATGAGTCCTGCACAGGTTTAAGTCCCGGAATGTAAAAGGTGTGTATGTGTGTGTGGTACCCGGGTACTGTTCAACTGGCCAGTGAATTTACTTAAAGAATGTCTTCGACTAGTCAAGTTGGGGCCCTGTGGACTTTAAAGAGAAAACAGCAGTGTGTTCCTTAATTACATACGGCCTTGGAGGCCTCTCACCCATCCACCGGTTGCTGTAGGCTCCGCTGACCCAGGACGTCTCTCCGCTCGATTTTGACTGGGGATACTAGCGGCCGGATCCGTTGTCTGACTCTCTGTTGCTTGTCCACGACTTGTCCCGCTCACCGCCTGCTCTCCGTATCCGATCAGCTCGCGGCAACTCCTCACTCCAGGTCTTTGGCTTCTTTAATCTGCAGCAATCTCAGGAACTCGGAGGTCTCCTTCTCTTTAGGCCGAATGACCCGATAAGGAACTGACAGGTCTCACTCTTGCTCTGGCCTAGGCCCTCCTGCGATGTCTTGCACTGCGTCTGCTCTCTCTCGTTCCCTCGCGCGCTCTGGCGCGTTCTCCACGAGGTTCGGGAAGTAAGCCTCCTGTGTCCCACCCACTTCCTGTCCTTTTGCAAAGCACGCCGGGAAATGTAGTCCCAATGTCTCGTGTCTCTAATCGCGATTGTCTCAATCTTGTGGCCAAAAATAGGTACTGCCAGCATCAAGATTTTAACACAGCGCTACACTCTCCCCCTCCTAGAACTCTTGGGTCTCTCCAAGGAGGTACAACAGTTACATTACATTTCCACAATATTTGAATACAGTTTACATACAATGTACAGGTTCAGCAGCATACGTGTAATGGTTAGGAACACTTCCTCAAGTTGATCCATACTTTGGGCTACCTCAGCTAGCATAGCAGACACTTCGGGCAACCTCCGCACTGTGGTAATGGCCTCTTCAGTGCTATGTCCTGGTGAGTCGTAGGTGAGGCGTTGGGGCGGTCGAACAGAGCGTTTTGGTTCTGGCTCAATCAGTTCCTCTTCAGGTGGAAGTACTATAGGTGTTGGCTCTATCCTTCTCTCTATCACTGGAGCAGACGTTTCTTCAGAGTATGATCCCTCCAGTGAAGGCATAGAACTATAATCGCCTGAATAAGCTTCAACTTCCGGAGCTACCGGGATCCCAACAACCTCAGGGACTTCTAGCAGAAATTCGGGAGCTTCAGGTCTCAAATTACTCTCCCACCGCTCAGGAACAACTACAATCTCCTCAGGCTCCGGTGAGCGCATCCAGTCCAAACAATAACTCTCTTCTTCACTGTCTCTTTCGCTCTCTTCGACAGCCCGGGTCTGCTGAGACCGAGTAACAGGAGGCAAACGTGGAGCAGGCGGATTTGGCAGAGGCAGTTCGTCCCCCACTGGCATCCTCACAGCCTCTCTCAAAGGTAACAAATCATTCCGGTGCCAGTTCTTGAGAGGCCCAGCCTTTCCATCCGGGCGAATCTGATACACCGGCAGACCCGGCAGTTGTTTGCAGACAATGTAAACCTGGGAACTCCACCTATCCGCCAACTTGTGTCTCGCAGCAGCACCCAAGTTCTTCAATAGAACCCTATCACCGGGTTGTAGATCTTGTATTCGAACTTTCAAGTCATAGTTCCTTTTGTTTCTTTGCTCCCTGTTTTCTGAGGTCAAACGGGCCTGTTCAAACGCAGAAGCCAGATTCTGTCGAAGCCTATCCACGTAGTTTCTATGGGAAGCTACTGACGTCTGGTCTAAAGATAACCCAAATGCCAAGTCAACCGGCAGTCGAGCCTCCCTTCCGAACATAAGACGGTACGGTGAGTATCCAGTTGCATCGCTCTCCGTACTGTTATATGCATGCACCAGAGTAGCTATGTGACGACTCCAACTCTGCTTCTCTACATTCGACAAGGTCCCCAGCATGTTTAGTAGTGTGCGATTAAACCTTTCAGGCTGAGCATCACCTTGAGGGTGATATGGTGTAGTTCGGGTCTTTTGGATTCCCAACAGCTCTAGCAATTGCCCCACCAGTCTGCTTTCAAAGTCTCTACCCTGATCCGAGTGTATCCTCCTTGGCAGTCCGTAATGAACAAAAAACTTTTCCATCAACACCTTGGCCACGGTCGGAGCGCGTTGATCCTTTGTGGAAAAAACTTGGGCGTAACGAGTGAAATGATCGGTCACTATTAGGATGTTCCCTTCCCCACTAGCATCCGGCTCTAAGCACAAGAAGTCAATGCACACCAAATCCATGGGTCCCTGGCTCTGCAGGTGGCTCATTGGAGCAGTTCGGGTCGGTAGAGTCTTTCTCTGAATACACCTCAGACAGGAATGACAATAACTCTCCACTTCAGCTCTCATGCAAGGCCAATAGAACCTATCTCGTACCAATTTAAAAGTTCTCTCAGCACCCAAATGTCCATGCTCATCATGTAGTGATCGCAGCACGCTCTCCCTATGTTTAGTGGGGAGGAATAACTGTTGAATCTCTTCAGCGTTAGCTGAGGGGCCCCTTCGTAAACCACCCCATCCAACATCTTCAACCGCTCCCACTCTTTGTAGACCAATCTGGCTCCACTCGGGGAGTTGCTTAGCAAAATCTCACGCTGGTTTGCAGTCAGGGCCTTTATGGTCAAGGCAATTAAAGGGTCTCTCGCCTGATCCGCTTTCAGGTCCTGTCTCGAAAAGGTAGGTAAACTTTCATCCCTTAACTGCGTAGGGTTACAGTAAAACTCAGGAACAGCCGCAGCCATGACTCCTATGGCCTCCGCTTCAATCCCTCCTTTGACCCGGCGCTCTGTTCCTTGACACAAAGCTTGCACCCCGTCTGGAGTCAACTGAGTCCATTCTGTAGTGTAGGGTCTTCTCGATAACGCATCAGCATCTCGATTATTCACCCCAGGGCGGTACTTCAAACTGAACCGAAACCCTGACAGAGTGGCCAACCACCGATGTCCCGTTGCGTCCAGTTTTGCGGTAGTAAGGATGTAGGTAAGGGCATTATTATCCGTTTTGATCACAAACTCGGCTCCATACAGATAGTCTTTTAACTTGTCTACCACTGCCCACTTTAAGGCTAGGAACTCCAACTTGTGGGTAGGGTAATTCTTCTCTGAAGGCGTAAGGCTCCGGCTCACGTACGCCACAGGCCTCAACAATCCACCATACTCCTGATACAGGACTCCTCCCAGACCTTCTTGGCTGGCATCCACATGTAACTCATACGGCTTGTGAGGGTCCGCATAGGCCAAAACAGGAGCTCGGGTTAGACTCTTTCAACTTCACGAAAGTTCCTTCACATTGACTGGTCCATTCACCTTGTATAGACTCTCGAGCTTTCCTTGGCCCTGGAGCCGACGGGTTTTGGTCAGAGACCTTGCAGCCTTCTTCTGTAGTTTCCTTCTGCAGGAGTTTGTTCAGTGGTTGAGCTATTTTCGCGAATCCTCCCACAAACCTTCGATAGTATGAACAGAATCCCAAGAAAGATCTAAGTTCAGTGACGTTTCGGGGTCTAGGCCAAGAAGCTACGGCCTCCAACTTCCGAGGGTCTGTCGAAACACCTTCTGCTGAGACCACATGTCCTAGATACGTAACAGACGGTAGACAGAATTGGCATTTCTCCAGAGACAGCTTCAGCCCCTCTTCATGGAGCCTCTTCAAGACCTTCTCCAAACGTTGCTCATGTTCTTCCAGAGTCTTCCCAAACACAATTATGTCATCCAGGTACACTAATACTTCGATTAGATTCATATCCCCGACTGTCTTCTCCATCAACCGTTGGAACGTGGCTGGAGCCCCTGTAAGGCCTTGAGGCATTCTGTTGAATTCAAAGAACCCCAGTGGACAGATGAACGCAGTTTTCTCCTTGTCTTCAGGATGCATTGGTATCTGGTGATATCCGCTTCGCAGGTCTAGTACACTAAACCACTTTGCTCCAGACAAACACTGTAGGGCATCTTCTATCCGAGGAGTGGCATATTGATCGGGGATGGTTCTCCGGTTCAAGGTGCGGTAGTCTATGCATAAGCGGACAGAACCATTTTTCTTCCGGACCAACACTATGGGAGATGCGTATGGACTCCTGGACTCTTGAATCACCTTGGTTCTTTGCAATTCGTTCAGCTGCTCTCGCAGATCATCTAAGTCTCCTAGCGGAACTCACCTTGATCTTTCCCGAAACGGCTTGTCTTCTTGTAACCGAATGCGGTGCTCAGTACTCTTAGCTAGGCCCACATCGAACTCATCTTTCGAGAACAATTCCTTCCACTTTAGGACTTGAGACTGAAGACGTTTCTTCCACTCAGGTGAAATGGGAGCGTCCTTGGGGTAGAATCTTTCATCTGGAATCTCTTTATCCACTCCCCCTCCTAAATCGGTGGAGAGGGGTGTAGCAGACTCTACTTGCCCGATAGGCATTCGTGCTTTAAGGACTACTGGAGAATCCGTCACATTGCATACGCTGACCGAGACTCTTCCTCGTGTTCTCTTCAGAGCTTTTGTGGAAATTATTTCAGGAATTACTTCGACTCGTTTCACTCCCATGATTAAAATCGGTTCCCAGCACCACATAGGGACCTGGTTGCGATCCGTTCAACTTGACTGAAGCCCGGAAACTCGCTACTTCTCCTGCTTGCAGATACTTCTCTGTTCCACCCAGTCTCCACAGTCTTCCCACCTCGGCAGGTGCCTTTCGTTCTTCGACCATCCTCTGATAGACCGGACATAACATTGGGTGTACTCCTTGAGTCGAACCTTCTTCCAATACAACAGGTGTCAGGAGACGCCGCACTAGGTCAGTATTTGTCCCCACTATCAGGGAGCTTCTGTTTGCACCTGAGGGTCGAGGACACACAATGGCCAATGCATCGCAACCCCCAGACTGCCCGATGACTTCAGATCCGATCTCCAACTTCACTTGCAGGTACCCGTCATAAGGGAGCTTCTCAGTGCCGATACCCCATATTTCCAAATCCTTCAATTCTTGCAGAGGAATGTGCTTTAAGTGTTTCTCATAGAAGTCTTTGTAGATCAATGTCACTTGAGCCCCTGAATCTAACAGGGCTTTAGTGTAAACTCCTTCCACTTGGATTGGCACAATAGGAGAAGGACCTATCAGTTGGTCAGGAAACTTGGTGGCGGTATCCGGACGCTTAGACCCGGTTTGCTGTACCCTGGCCTTTTTCTTGGCCCGTGTAGGCTTTGGGTGTGCATTGCTTCCCCATGACGTAGACCCGGATGCTAAGGGAGTGACTCTTTTGGTTCTGGCAGGTTCAGCATTTGGCTCGGTTTTAGGCCCTCTCGTCCTTTTAGTCTTGGCTTGGTTTTTGGAGCGGGGTTCAACCTTCGGGCACCTAAGTTGCTCCTTCACTTGTGCCCTCTGGCGTTTCCCGCCGGTGAGGTAGATAACAGTCCTTCTAAGGCTTCCAACAGTCCCTCGACTCTATCCTTCTCAGGCTTCCAGCCTTTGCACTGTGCGCGGAAATGGCCCATTTCTCCACAACCGAAACATCTCTTCTTAGAGAGCGGAGACGTAGTTGCTTGTTGAGATTTTGTTAAAGGACTTGGACTAGATGCCACAGCAACTCCTGTCGTCTGCATACCTGTGAGGAATTTCTGCATTTCTGCCTGCATTTCGGTCACCTTCATCAACACTCGGCACAGTTCCGCGTGCGCTTGTTGCAATTCAACTTGAGCTTCCTGTACTTTGACGGTTTTGGACAATTCACCACGTTCAGGGAGGTTCGATTCTTTGGCAGCCCTCTCTGTAGATTTAAAAACGACTAGGTGCTCTTGTTCGTCCTCGTCAGATCCACAAGTATCTAGGGAGTCGCTTTCAGGCCGCAGATCGTCGTTATGTCTCACAGGTTGTGCATAAGCCCTTTCCCCCCGCCTGAAGGATTTCTCTTCCAGTAAAGCCTCTTCCTCTCGTACAACTCGGATCAGTTCCAGGTACTTTAACTCTTGGTTACCTGCTCTGCTTCTCAGCTGCATCATTACTGGATCTAAAAGGTTGAGAGCCCCTCAGGATCTGTTTTATTCGGATCTTATCTACTTCGGCCGGTTCGGCCCCTTTCTTCAGGAGTATCTGGTGTAGAATCTTATCTAGGCGCCTCATGTACTCGGTCATCCTTTCACCTCTTCTGATAGGTGTGTTCGTACTGATATACCAGTTCGGCCGCCTTTTCGGTTCGCCCAAAAACTTCCTCAAGAACATTTAGGTAATCTAAAGCAGTACAATCTTTTCTGCTCAGTTTCAGGTTTCTCATCGCTTCTGACGCAGGTCCCTTTAAACTCTCGGTGATCCTTTGCTTTTTCTGGGCCTCAGGGACATCCCACTCATCCAGAGCCTGCATCGCCTGTTCCACCCATTCTTCAAAGGTTTCTTCTCCCGCCGGAGTTGGCACGTTTCCTGTAAAATTTCTTAACCGTCGATAACCGAAGTTAGTGTGAGGAGGGCTTGTTTTCTGACATTTAGCCAGTAGATCTCCAATAGCCACGATAAATTCAGGCCCGATCATGGCCAACGGACTAGGCGCGG
Organism: Leptobrachium leishanense; assembly: GCA_009667805.1. NCBI lineage: Eukaryota > Metazoa > Chordata > Amphibia > Anura > Megophryidae > Leptobrachium > Leptobrachium leishanense. Next base: position 124,954,827 of record CM019072.1, on the reverse strand, counting down.
GAACACTTGCGGATTCGCCACGTGGCGCACTTGGCTGAATTAGTTGGACTTCCACCTCATCGGCCAGTTTCACGCTCGCGCCCTGAAAACATGGTGGAACACCCTTTCTCCATTCAAGAAGAACATACGTGTGAGAGGTATCTGTGTTCTTTACAATGTCCAGTATTAACCCCCGATGGTCTGGTGTCAGCACGGCCACAGCCTGGCGAATCTGATCTTCGGCCCAAGTGTCTGCGGGAATATCCATGACTATACAACATTCTAACTGACCACTGTGCTCCTCACACCACTCGGCAACAGTGTCTGGATCCATATTTAACCCTTTAGATGCGGTTTTTCCAGAGACTGGATCCCGGAAACGAGCCCCGTGTAGCGCTCACTCCCGGAGGAGCCGCTGAAAATGAACCACGGGTCAGTCTCCCCGCACTAGGGAATAAATATACTCCAACACCGCTGTGAGTTTTTATCATTTAAATAGTTTACTAAAATAATAAGCAGATGTTGAGACACGGTATTCACAGATATTATTACAGTACTTTCGTATTGCGGTAAAACGCGTAGCGGAAAAGAAACGAAACACGAGGCTTCGTATTTCGGAAGAATAAAATATTCGCAACCGAACAGAAAAATATATGCAATTGCCCAATAGTTCGGAAAAACAGAGACACGTAGCGAACCCCAAAATACAATCTCTTCGTATTACGATAAACGCGCAGCGGAAAAAGAGAAAAATATGTATTCAGAACGTAACTTTAACTCCCGTTCCGATTCGTAACAAAATGAGTCCTGCACAGGTTTAAGTCCCGGAATGTAAAAGGTGTGTATGGTACCCGGGTACTGTTCAACTGGCCAGTGAATTTACTTAAGGAATGTCTTCGACTAGTCAAGTTGGGGCCCTGTGGACTTTAAAGAGAAAACAGCAGTGTGTTCCTTAATTACATACGGCCTTGGAGGCCTCTCACCCATCCACCGGTTGCTGTAGGCTCCGCTGACCCAGGACGTCTCTCCGCTCGATTTTGACTGGGGATACTAGCGGCCGGATCCGTTGTCTGACTCTCTGTTGCTTGGCCATGACTTGTCCCGCTCACCGCCTGCTCTCCGTATCCGATCAGCTCGCGGCAACTCCTCACTCCAGGTCTTTGGCTTCTTTAATCTGCAGCAATCTCAGGAACTCGGAGGTCTCCTTCTCTTTAGGCCGAATGACCCGATAAGGAACTGACAGGTCTCACTCTTGCTCTGGCCTAGGCCCTCCTGCGATGTCTTGCACTGCGTCTGCTCTCTCTCGTTCCCTCGCGCGCTCTGGCGCGTTCTCCACGAGGTTCGGGAAGTAAGCCTCCTGTGTCCCACCCACTTCCTGTCCTTTTGCAAAGCACGCCGGGAAATGTAGTCCCAATGTCTCGTGTCTCTAATCGCGATTGTCTCAATCTTGTGGCCAAAAATAGGTACTACCGGCAGCAATATTTAACACAGCGCTACATTTGCATATGGGGTTTATATTATATATATATATTGTGTGAGTGTGTGCATGCGCATATGGGGTTTATATATGTATAGAAGAAGTGTGTGTGTGCATATGGGGTTTAGATATGTATAGAGGGAGTGTGTGCGTGTGCATATGGGGTTTACATATGTATAGCGGGAGTGTGTGCATATGGGGTTTATATATGTATAGAGGGAGTGTGTGTGTATGTGTGCATATGGGGTTTATATATATTAATATATATTGTGTGTGCGTGCGCATATGTGGTTTATAGATGTATAGAGGTAGTGTCTGTGTGTATATGGGGATTATAGATGTATAGAGGTAGTGTGTGTGTATATGGGGATTATAGATGTATAGAGGTAGTGTGTGTGCGCATATGGGTTTTTTATATGTATAGTGTGTGTGTGTGTGTGTGTGTGGTTTATACACAGTTGTGTTCAAAATTATTCAACCCCCACTGAAATTGAGTGTTTTGGCCAGTTTGACATTGATTTTGATCAGTTATCTTGCTTACAATTAAATCAAAGAGGCGCGTGTAGGTCAGACAAATATAACATAACATTTATAATGAAATAACCACAAATGTCTTTTCTGTGCTCACATCATTATCAGTTTTATTCAACCCCCAAGTGACATTCAATCTTAGTACTTATAACTGTAAAAGGATGTTGTACTAACAGCTTTTAAACGTGAAGCATAGCTTGACACAAGTGTCTTGCAGCGATCTACGGGTATCTTCGCCCATTCGTCATGGGCAAAAGCCTCCAGTTCAGTCACATTCTTAGGCTTGCGCACTGCAACTGCTTTCTTTGAGAACCTCTCGTGGGACTTAATCGGATTTAAGTCAGGTGACTGCGATGGCCACTCCAAAATGTTCCAGCCTTTAATCTGCAACCATGCTCTAGTGGACTTGGAGGTATGCTTGGGATCATTGTCCTGTTGAAAGGTCCAACGTCTCCCAAGCCTCAGGTTTGTGACGGACTGCATCACATTGTCATCCAATATCTCCTGGTACTGAAGAGAATGCATTGTACCTTGCACACGCTGAAGCTTCCCTGCACCTGCAGAAGCAAAACAGCCCCAAAGCATGATTGACCCCCCGCCATGCTTCACAGTAGGCAAGGTGTTCTTTTCTTCATAGGCCTTGTTCTTCCTCCTCCAAACATAGCGTTGATCCATGGGCCCAAACAGTTCTAATTTTGTTTCATCAGTCCACAGAACACTATCCCAAAACTTCTGTGGTTTGTCCACATGACTTTTGGCATACTGCAGTCGACTCTTCTTAATCTTTGGAGACAGCAAGGGGGTGCGCCTGGGAGTTCTGGCATGGAGGCCTTCATTACGCAGTGTGCGCCGTATTGTCTGAGCTGAAACTTCAGTACCCACATCTGACAAATCTTTTCTCAGTTCCTCAGCAGTCACACGGGGACTTTTCTCCACTCTATGCTTCAGGTAGCGCACAGCAGTCGAAGTCAGCATCTTCTTTCTGCCACGACCAGGTAGCGTTTCAACAGTGCCCTTTGCCTTGAATTTGCGAATGATGCTTCCTATGCTCTCTCTTGGTATGTTTAACATCTTTGCAATCTTCTTATAGCCATTGCCTTTCCTGTGAAGAGTAATCACCTCTTCTCTTGTCTTCCTGGACCATTCTCTTGACTTCACCATGTTTGTAACCACACCAGTAAATGTCTAGAAGGAGCTGAGTATCACAGTCATTTTAAAGCTGCCTAATTGGTGCTTATTATGCTTTATTGCTGCTCCGTGACATCCACAGGTGTTTTCAATACCTGATTGAAAACACTTGAATGAACCTCTGTTCTTCAGAGTGGTAGTCTTTAAGGGGTTGAATAATTGTGTCAATGAAGAATTCACAAAAGAAACATTTACTCCTGTATTACAAAACCAATTGATGTCATTTTAGTTGCATATGGTTCTTTAAAAAGTCCTTGTAGGATTTCATTCTGAATACAATTACAAATGTCACTAAATTCCCTAAAACCCTTTACAGCATTGGGGGTTGAATAATTTTGAACACAACTGTATGTATAGAGGTAGTGTGTGTGTGCATATGGGGTTTATATATGTATAGAGGTAGTGTGTGTGCATATGAGGTTTAAAGATGTATAGTGTGTGTGTGTGCATATCAGGTTTATAGATGTATAGTGTGTGTGTGTGTGTGTGCATATGGGGTTTATATATGTATGGAGGGATTGTGTGTGTGTGCACGCATATGGGGTTTATATATGTATAGAGGTAGTGTGTGTGTGCATATGGGGTTTATATATGTATAGAGGTAGTGTGTGCATATGAGGTTTAAAGATGTATAGTGTGTGTGTGCATATGAGGTTTATAGATGTATAGTGTGTGTGTGCATATGGGGTTTATATATGTATGGAGGGATTGTGTGTGTGTGCGCGCATATGGGGTTTATATATGTATAGAGGGATTATGTGTGCATGCATATGGGGTTTATATGTATGGAGGGATTGTGTGTGCGTACATATGGGGTTTATATGTATGGAGGGATTGTGTGCGTGCATATGGGGTTTATATGTATGGAGGGATGTGTGTGCATGCATATGGGGTTTATATGTATGGAGGGGTTGTGTGTGCATATGGGGTTTATATATGTATAGAGGGATTGTGTTTGTGTGTGGGCATATGGGGTTTATATGTACAGAGGGATTTGTGTGTGTGTGTGTGTGTGTGTGCATATGAGGTTTATATATGTCTGAAGAAATTGTGTATGTGTGTGTATTTGGGGTTTATATATGTATGGATGGTGTGTGTATATGGGGTTTATATATGTATGAAGGGATTGTGTGTGTGTGTATGGGGTTTATATATGTATGGAGGGATTGTGTGTGTATATGGGGTTTATATATGTATGAGGGATTGTGTGTGTATATGGAGTTTATATATGTATGAAGAAAGTGTGTGTGTGTGCATATGGGGTTTATATATGTATGAAGGGATTGTGTATGTTTACATGGCATTTATATGTATGGAGGGATGGTGTGTGTGTATGGGGTTTATATATGTATGGCGTGTGTGTGTGCGCGTGCATATGGGGTTTATATATGTATGGGAGGGATTGTGTGTGTGTAAATGGGGTTTATATATGTATGGAGGGATTGAGTGTGTTTATGGGGTTTATATATGTATGGAGGGATTGAGTGTGTTTATGGGGTTTATATATGTATGGAGGGTGTGTGTGCGTGCATATGGGGTTTATATGTATGGATGCATTGTATGTGTGTGTGCATATGGGGTTTATATGTATGGAGGGATTGAGTGTGTGGGGGTCATATGGGGTTTATATATGTATAGAGGTAGTGTGTGCATATAGGGTTTATGTATAGAGGGAGTAGGTGTGTGCATATGGGGTTTATTTGTATAGAGGGAGTATATGTGTGTGTGCATATGGGGTTTATGTATAGAGGGAGTATGTGTGTGCATATGGGGTTTATTTGTATAGAGGGAGTATATGTGTGTCACTGCTCACTGCAGGGGTTAAGGATTCGAGCCCAATATGCGGTTACTCAGATGAAGAGGCAGAAAGGGAAGGTTGTAATCCAGAACATAGGTTTATTAAATAAACAGAAGTAAACCAAGGAGGGGAATCTGAATAACTAATAACAATAGATAGGAGCTGGATGGGCAGGATAATGTATACAGGGGCAGGATATACTTAGCAGAAGGGGTAGTCAGGACAGGACACTGAATAGCACAATAGGGCTAACAGAACAGATACTGGACTCTGAATAAAGAATAAACACAGGTGGACAGGAACTGAACACTAAATAAAGAAGGAAATACAAATCAGGGCTGACTGAACAAAAATGGAAACAGATACAAAAGAACACACTTACTGGTACAGAGGGTAGAGGATCAAAAGATACAGAAGGCAAAAGACAACATAAGATCAGGCTTGGTATCAGAAGGGTTATGACTGGAGAGTGGTTAATCAGGCTTAGGTCGGTGGCAGGCGGCTGGCATAGAAGTGGTCAGAGTCCAGAATCCAAGGTCATACACGGGTTGATCAATAGATAGGATGATGGGAGTTGCAAAGGGATCCAGAAAATGGGGAATGCAAGAAATGTCCAGGAAGGAGGGTAGCAGAGATAAGGGAGTCCTCAGGATACCAGATGGAGGGGTACTCAGGATACCAGATGAAGGGGTTCTCAGGATACCAGATGAAGGGGTTCTCAGGATACCAGATGAAGGGGTTCTCAGAATGCCAGATGAAGGGGGTTCTCAGGGTGCCAGTTAAGCATCAGGCAGGTCAGTGCATAGCACACAGGTCAGGCTTGCAATGAGTCGTTCTATGGATAGAAAAGACGATGCAGAAGCCCTGATTCAGAGGTGAGGCTGGATTAAATTGGCAATGCAGGCCCAGCCCACACCTGAGGCTGGAGAGGTGAAGGAAAATCAGGAACAGATCCCAGTGTAGTTAGACACCAGTCCAGGTAAAGGCAAAATCAGGACTGGAACTGCACTTCATTTGCCTTTTTTACCGCGTCTGCGGCGCGGATCGTGACAGCACCCCCGCCTCAAAGACGCCCTCTGGGCGTCTAAAGCCCTCTCAAAGACCTCCAGATCCTAGAGTCGAACCAAAGTTCCGTTAGAGGACCAGTCTAACTCCGGTGGCACAGGGTCAGCAGTCACCGCAAACATAGTGCCATTGATCGTTGTCCCCTTCATAGGTGGCACATGGGTGTTTGGGACTGGTTGGCTCTCGGAGTCGGATGAGGAGAAGCTGAGAGGGAGAAAGTCATTGATGGGATCACGATAAGGAACATATCCACTTGGATAGGTTGCCATAACAACAGATGGCTCAGAGTATAGGGTCCCCAGGTTGTTAGATCTTTGACGAGGTGGCCAGTTGCGGCGCCGTGCGGTTTCCTTTGGCCTTTCATTCTCAGAATCAGTAGTCTCCCAATCAACGTTGGAGTCCACATGAGTGATTGCGGGTGTCCCACGAGTGGCAACAGTGGGCAATGGGCCTTCCACGGAGCCGGTAAGAAGGGGCACCTCCCTTGAGGACAGTGGGGTAGGTACACCAGAGTCAATCGTGGTTACAAGAGGTGCAGTTTCTTGGGGACTCTGCACTCCTTGCTGCAGAGATACTTGGTTGTGCCGGGGTCCACTCGCGGCTTGGGCAAGGGTACTCACTTGCTGTTGCAAGGTGACAAAGGTTTTGGCAGCTGATGACGATTCTGTAGACTGAGTCACGAGGTTGTCGGATAGCACCGCGATCTCCATGGTGGGTGGTATTTCTGCTTTGGCAGTGGGCACCTCGAGGTCTCCTCGCTCAACCCCCTGGGTTTCTGTGAGGGGAGCTGGGTCAAAGATGTCCTGATCAGCAGTGACCGCGAGACCCAGAGAACCCTGAGGGCCACAGTTGGCACTACCAGCAGTGTAGTTAGGCACCAGGTCCACGGTGGTGGGACAGATCGACATGATGTCCATGGGTTCTGTAGGACCTCCTTCCATAACTCTGGAGGACTCAGGCTCTGTGATGGAGGCCGGTACGGTTTCTCCAGAAGGGACAGGTTCCTCATCGGGTTCAGCGCTTTCTGAAGGTCCATAATCAGACTCACACATATGGGGTGTCACATTAGGAGGTACTGCTGCCGGTATTGGTTGGGGTACCGGTTGTGGTATGGCAGCTGATGGGGTTGACGACTGGGGTGCGGGAACAGTTCTGTGAAGGGGAGCAGACCTTGATTCGGAAGCAGTTTTAGCAACGGGTGTTCTTTGGGGTGCTGACTTCTTTGGGGGTCTCACAGGGCAAACTGGCAAGAAATGCCCTTCTTGTCCACAGTAGATGCAGAGGTTGGCGGCGAAGCGGCGGTTGCGCTCCTCTGTGGATAATGGACCAGGTATTCTTCGTCTTGCAGGGAAGCACCTTTTAGGAGTAGGATTCCCAATGCTCAAAAGCATGCTGCTCAGAAAGTCTGCCAGGTGCATGATGATTTCTTGGATGGCTGTTTGGAGCAGCTCCTTAATGGCCTGAGTAACCACGGGCTCGAGGGTTAATGGCTTCTGCATACTGTCACGGCTCACTGCAGGGGTTAAGGATTCGAGCCCAATATGCGGTTACTCAGATGAAGAGGCAGAAAGGGAAGGTTGTAATCCAGAACATAGGTTTATTAAATAAACAGAAGTAAACCAAGGAGGGGAATCTGAATAACTAATAACAATAGATAGGAGCTGGATGGGCAGGATAATGTATACAGGGGGCAGGATATACTTAGCAGAAGGGGTAGTCAGGACAGGACACTGAATAGCACAATAGGGCTAACAGAACAGATACTGGACTCTGAATAAAGAATAAACACAGGTGGACAGGAACTGAACACTAAATAAAGAAGGAAATACAAATCAGGGCTGACTGAACAAAAATGGAAACAGATACAAAAGAACACACTTACTGGTACAGAGGGTAGAGGATAAAAGATACAGAAGGCAAAAGACAACATAAGATCAGGCTTGGTATCAGAAGGGTTATGACTGGAGAGTGGTTAAATCAGGCTTAGGTCGGTGGCAGGCGGCTGGCATAGAAGTGGTCAGAGTCCAGAATCCAAGGTCATACACGGGTTGATCAATAGATAGGATGATGGGAGTTGCAAAGGGATCCAGAAAATGGGGAATGCAAGAAATGTCCAGGAAGGAGGGTAGCAGAGATAAGGGAGTCCTCAGGATACCAGATGGAGGGGTACTCAGGATACCAGATGGAGGGGTTTCTCAGGATACCAGATGGAGGGGTTTCTCAGGATACCAGATGGAGGGGTTTCTCAGGATACCAGATGGAGGGGTTCTCAGGATACCAGATGGAGGGGTTTCTCAGGATACCAGATGGAGGGGTTTCTCAGGATACCAGATGGAGGGGTTTCTCAGGATACCAGATGGAGGGGTTTCTCAGGATACCAGATGGAGGGGTTTCTCAGGATACCAGATGGAGGGGTTTCTCAGGATACCAGATGGAGGGGTTTCTCAGGATACCAGATGGAGGGGTTTCTCAGGATACCAGATGGAGGGGTTTCTCAGGATACCAGATGGAGGGGTTTCTCAGGATACCAGATGGAGGGGTTTCTCAGGATACCAGATGGAGGGGGTCTCAGGATACCAGATGGAGGGGTTTCTCAGGATACCAGATGGAGGGGTTTCTCAGGATACCAGATGGAGGGGTTTCTCAGGATACCAGATGAAGGGGTTCTCAGGATACCAGATGAAGGGGTTCTCAGGATACCAGATGAAGGGGTTCTCAGAATGCCAGACAAAGGGGGTTCTCAGGGTGCCAGTTAAGCATCAGGCAGGTCAGTGCACACAGGTCAGGCTTGCAATGAGTCGTTCTATGGATAGAAAAGACGATGCAGAAGCCCTGATTCAGAGGTGAGGCTGGATTAAATTGGCAATGCAGGCCCAGCCCACACCTGAGGCTGGAGAGGTGAAGGAAAATCAGGAACAGATCCCAGTGTAGTTAGACACCAGTCCAGGTAAAGGCAAAATCAGGACTGGAACTGCACTTCATTTGCCTTTTTTACCGCGTCTGCGGCGCGAATCGTGACAATGTGTGTGTGCATATGGGGATTATATATGTATGGAGGGATTGTGTGTGTGCATATGGGGTTTATATATGTATGGAGGGATTGTGTGTGTGTGCGCATATGGGGTTTTATATATGTATAGAGGGATTGTGTGCGTGCGTGCATATGGGGTTTATATGTATGGAGGGATTGTGTGGGCATATGGTGTTTATATGTACAGAGGGATTTGTGTGTGTGTGCGCATACGGGGTTTATATGTATGGAGGGATTGTGTGTGTGTGTGTGTGTGTGTGTGTGTGTGTGTGTGTGCGCATATGGGTTTATATATGCAAAGAGGGAGTGGGTGTGCATATAGGGTTTATATATGTATGAAGAAATTGTGTATGTGTGTGTATATATATGGGGTTTATATATGTGTAGCGCTGTGTTTAAAATCTTACTGTGGCAGTACCTATTTTTGGCCACCGGAGGGAGACAAGCGCGATCAGAGACACTGAACATTGGGACTACATTTCCCGGCGTGCTTTGCAAACAGACAGGAAGTGGGTGGGACGGAGACGCTGTACATCCTGAGCCTCGTGGAGAACGTGCCAGAGCGCGCCAGGGAGTGCATAGAAGAGGACGCAGTGCTGCAGAGCGGAACCGCGACTAGGCCGGAGCGCAAGTGTGGCCTATCAGGAATCGAGTGGGGTTATCCTGCCTTGCCAGAAGGAGCCTTACCCACTGACCATCATCACCCCAGTGTTTGTCCAGACAAGCTGAGGACCCCGAGTGAGGAGTACCGCGAGTCCATTGGATGGGAGAGCAGGCGGTAGCTGGATAAGTCCGGACCGGAGCACAGAGAGCCTGATTATCGATCCAGTAGCCGGTGTCCCAGAGCGGAGACAAGCGGAGAGACATCCTGGGTCAGCGGAGCCTTGGTGATCAACGGATGGGTGAGAGGCCTCCAAGGCCGGTTCTACAAAAGCTCAAGCACGCACGCTGTTGTTTATTTCTGAAACCCACAGGGCCCCAACTTGACTAGTCGAAGACATCGCTTAAAAGATTCACTGGCCAGTTGAACAGTACCCGGGTACCATAACACACACATACACTCACAATTCGGGACTTAACCTGTTCGGGACTCACTCCCTAGTATCCGAAAAAGGGGAAAAGATTTGCATCTTATTTTGTTTTTCTGCTGCGCGTTTCTCGTAATTACGAAGCATTGTATTTTCTGCTCGGTCGCGTATTTTTCCAGAAATACGAAGTCTCGCATTTCTTTTTCCCACTGCGCGTTTACCGCAATACGAAATACTGTAAATATATCTACAAACACCGTGTCTTATTATATGCCTTTTACTTTAGTAAACTATATAAATTATAAAATCCACAACGGTGCTGGAGTATATTTATTCCCTAGTGCGGGGAGACTGACCCGTGGTTCATTTTCAGCGGCTCCTCCGGGAGTGAGCGCTACATATGTATGGAGGGTGTGTGTGCATATGGGGTTTATATATGTATGAAGGGATTGTGTGGGTGTTTATATGGGATTTATATGTATGGAGGGATTGTGTGTGTGTATATGGGGTTTATGTATGGAGGGATTGAGTGTGTGTGTTTATGGGGTTTATATGGAGGGGGTGTGTGTGTATATGGGGTTAATATATTGTGACGTTTGGGGGCCCACAGAGCACGTGCACAATGTCTTTCACAAACAAAACAGTTTTATTCACCCTTTCAGGGCAGTCAAAAAGGCAACATAATAAGTGCACGCTTTGGTTCAGCGAAATTAAAGCAAAGTCCTGATCTTCAGCACAAATAAACAGAAATAATAGTGGCTCACCAATGCTTTAAACAGTCCCAAACCTAGGGAATCCTTTCCCCAGTATGTAGAAGCCTCTCCAGAAAGGCACAGCACGTCTCCTGCTTTTGGAACACAAACACACAGCTTCCACTGATTACTTTCCTTTTTCCTAAAAACTCCCACAATCCTATCTGGGAGTTGCTGGCTTTAAAACTCTTCCTGGACAGGAAGATTAAACCTGTGGTTGCACTTAAAGGGTCCACAACCAAAATAGGGGTGAAACATATTGTCCATCCAGGACCCAGCCCTGCCGACCTCTACAATATGTATGGATGCACTGTATGTGTGCGTGTGCATATGGGGTTTATATATGTATAGAGGGATTGTGTGTGTGCGTGTATATGGGGTTTATATGTATGGAGGGATTGAGTGTGTGGGGGTCATATGGGGTTTATATATGTATAGAGGTAGTGTGTGTGTGCATATGGGGTTTATATATGTATAGAGTGTGTGTGTATATGAGGTTTAAAGATATATAAACCCCATATGCACACACACACTATACATGTATAGAGGGAGTATATGTGTGTGTGTGTATATGGGGTTTATATATGTATGGAGTGTTTGTGTGCGTGCATATGGGGTTTATATATGTATGGAGGAATTGTGTGTGTGCGTGCATATGGGGTTTATATATGTATGGAGGGATTGTGTGTGTGTGTATATGGGGTTTATATGTATATAGGGATTGTGTGTGCGCATATGGTGTTTATATATGTATAGAGGGATTGTGTGTGCATACGGTGTTTATATATGTATGGAGGGATTGTGTGTGTGCATATGTGTTTATATATGTATAGAGGGATTGTGTGTGCGCATATGGGGTTTATATGTACGGAGGGATTGTGTGTGTATATGGGGTTTAGATGTATGGAGGGATTGTGTGTGTGTGCGCGCGCATATGGGGTTTATATGTATAAAGGAATTGTGTGGGTGTGTTTATATGGGGTTTATATGTATGGAAGGTGTGTGTGTACGTGCATATGGGGTTTATATATGTATGGAGGGATTGTGTGTGTGTATGGGGTTTATATATGTGTAGCGCTCACTCCCGGAGGAGCCGCTGAATTTAAACCTCGGGTCAGTCTCCCCGCACTAGGGAATAAATATACACCAGCGCTGTTGTGGATTTTATAAGTTATATAGTTTACTGAATAAACTGGCATATAAAGAGCAACATGGTATACGTATATATATATATATATTTACAGTAGTTCATAATGCGAGAAACGCGTAGCGGAAAAGAAAAAGGAATTTTAACCCCTTCGTGGTTGGAGTGTGAGTCCCGTACAGGTTGTGTCCCAAGAAAGTGTAAGTGTATGAGTGTATTGGTACCCGGGTACAATATTCAACTGGCCAGTGAATGATTTCAGGTGTGTCTTCGACTAGTCACGTTGGGGCCCTGTAGGTTTTGACAAAACTGCAGCGTGCTTTATTATTTTACTGTGGCCTGGAAGGCCTCTCACCCATCCGCCAGATACTCGAGGCTCCGCTGACCCAGGACGTCTCTCCACTCGATTTGACTGGGATTCTGTGCCACCGGATCCGCTGTCTTGCTTGTCTGTGTCTGTCACAAGATGTCCAGCTCACCGCCTGCACTCCCGTTAGATCGTCTGCGGTCTCCTAACTCGGGGTCCTTCAGCTTACTCTGTATCTGTGTAAAGTTACTAGCGATGGATCACTAGGTCTTTGACCAGTAAAGGGGAAACCGATCTCCAGCTCCGCTAGGCCGCACCTGCGCTCCGACCTGGTCGCGATCGTTATCTCCTTCACGTGCGTCTTGCTCTCTTCACTCCTCTGCGCGCTCTGGCGGTTCTCTCCACGAGGCTGCGGATGTAAGTCTCTCTTTCCCACCCACTTCCTGTTCCCGCCCACAAAGCATGCTGGAAAATGTAGTCCCAATGTCCAGTGTCTTACATTGCGCTTGTCTCCCTCTGGTGGCCAAAAATAAGTACTAAACACAGTGTTTTAAAACCAGTGCTACGTATGTATGGAGGGTGTGTGTGTGTGTGCGTGCATATGGGGTTTATATATGTGTAGCGCTGCTTAAAAATTGTGTTTGCTGCATTTAATTATTATGGCCACCAGAGGGAGACAGAGACCTAATGGACTATGCTGGACACAAACTGAACTACAATTTCCATCATGCCTTGCGTGAGTACAGGAAGTGGGTGGTGTAGGAAGAGGAAAGACATCAGCAGCCTCGTGCAGGGGAGGGGCAGAGTGAGCTGAGCGGTGAAAGGTGGAGGACGCACGTGAAGACTGTCAAGGATCATGACCAGGCCAGAGTACAGGCGCTGCCTCACTGGTACTGGAGATCGGGACGGTGACCCTGCGGAGACCTACCTACGCAGCGCTGAGAGGTCTGGATGGAAATCTGGTTCCGGCTGGACCCCGAGTCAGGAGACCGCACTGATCTATTGGGAGTGCAGGCGGTGGATCGTTGTTCCTGTTGCAGAGATTCGACAGGCAGGGAGCGGATCCAGCAGCACAGAGTCCCAGTGCACGGAGGGAGAAGATCCTTGATCGGGTGCTGGACAGTTTGTCTATCGGATGGGTGAGAGGCCCCTCAGGCCGCAGTTCCAAAATAAGAAACGCACGCTGCAGTATTGTTTAAATCCACAGGGCCCCAACGTGACTAGTCGAAGATTTGTTTGTTTCATTCACTGGCCAGTTGAATACAGTACCCGGGTACCCGAGACAATACACATACACCTTTTTGAGCTATTATTCATGGGACTTACACTCCAGAACTGAGGGGGTTAATCTTTTTTCTTCTGCCGCCGCGTGTTTTTCCCGCGTTACGAAATCCTGTCGTTTAAATACCGTATCTACGTTATATATGCTGCTTTATTGGGATCAGTAAAGAATATAATCTATAAAAATCCACAACAGTGCTGGTGTATATTTATTCCCTAGTGCGGGGAGACTAACCCGGGTTAATTCAGCGGCTCCTCCAGGAGTGAGCGCTACACGTGGGGGCTCGTCCGGGATTCCAGTCTCTGTAGAAACCACAATTAAAGTGTTAATTATGGATCCAGACGCTGCTGCCAAATGGTGTGAGGAGCAAAATAGCCAGATAGAGTTAAGCATAGTCATGGACATCCCTGCAGACACTCGGGCCGAAGATCAGATTCGCCGGGCCGTGGCCACGCTGACACCAGATCATCGGGGGTTAATCCTGGACATTAAAGCGAACCCGGATACTTCTCACACGTATGTTCTTTTTGAGTGGAGAAAGGGTGTTCCAGTGTGTTTTCAGGGCGTGAGCGTGAAGCTGACCGATGAGGTGGAAGTTCAACTGATTCAGCCAAGTGCGCCACGTGGCGATCCCGCGAATGTTCCCGCGCCCAGTCCGCTGGCCATGATCGGGCCTGAATTTATAGTGGCTTATCGGAGTTTTGCTGGCTAAATGTCAAAGAACAAGCCCTCCTCACACTAACTTTGGTTATCGACGGTTGAGGAATTTTACAGGAAACGTACCAACTCCGGCGGGAGAAGAAACCGTCGAAGAATGGGTAGAACAGGCGATGCAGGCTCTGGATGAGTGGGACGTCCCTGAAGCGCAGAAGAAGCAAAGAATTACTGGAGAGCTTAAAAGGGACCTGCGTCAGAGGCTGTCAGAAACCTGAAGTTGAGTAAGCAAGACTGCACTGCTTTAGATTACCTAAACATATTACAGGAAGTCTTTGGGCGAACAGAAATGGCTGCTGAGCTCATGTACCAGTACGAACACACCTACCAGCGAAAATGTGAGAAAATGACTGAATATATGAGGCGCCTAGATAAGATTCTGCACCAGATACTTCTTAAGAAAGGGGCCGAACCGGCCACAATAGACAATCCGAATGCAGCAGATATTGAGGGGCGCTCAACATCTAGATCCTGTGATGTTACAGCTGAAAACCAGAGAAGGTAACCGAGAATTGAAATACCTGGAACTGATTCGAGCTGTAAGAGAAGAGGCTCTGCTGAAAGAAAAGTCTTTAAGGAGAGGAGAAAGAGCTTACGCACAACCCGTGAGGCATAAAACGAATATTTGCAAACTGAAGATGATTCGTTGGACACCTATGGATCCGAAGTTGACAGACAAGAGCATCTGTCTGGTAGCACGCTCTGTGGATATAGGAAGAAAGAGTCAACCATTCCTGCATATAGTGAGATACACAAGACCGTTAAGAAGGTGCAAGAAGCTCAAGCTGAACTGAAACAGGCGCACACGGACCTGTGCCGAGCACTTTTGAAGGTGGCAAAGACACAGACCGATATGCAGAAGTTCCTCACTGACATGCGGACAACGGGAGTTGCTGTGGCGTCTGGCCAGGGTCCTTCAACCGAGTCACCACGAGCAAGTGCGCCTCCGCCTTCAAAGAAGAGATGTTTCAGTTGTGGGGAAATGGGTCATTTCCGAGCACAGTGCAAAAACCAAAAGGCCTGAAGAGTTCCTAAAGGCCTTGGAAAGGCTGCTATCTACCTCACAGGCGGGAAACGCCAGAGGGCCCAAGTGAAGGAGCGAACTAGGTGACCAATGGTTGAAAATTGCTCCAAATTTCAAGCCAGAACAGAAAGGCCGAGAGGGCCCGGATTCTTGCCAACTGCTGAGCCTACCAGGACTGAAAGAGTTACTCCCTTAGTATCCGGTCCTATGTCATGGGAAAGCAATGCACACCCAAAACCTCCACGAGTCAAGAAGGCTAGAGTACAGCGAACTGGGTCTATACCTCCTGCGGCTACAAACAAGTTTCCTGACGAGCTGATAGGTCCTTCTCCCATCGTTCCAATCCAAGTGGAGGGAGTCTACACTAAAGCTCTGTTAGACTCAGGGGCTCAAGTGACATTGATCTATCGCGTAGGGATGTGCGTTTCGGAATTTTCACGAAATTTCCCGATTCGTGTCTTCGGATTCGGCCGATTTTCCGAATCGGATCAGACCTGAAAACCGACAGATCCGAAACGAAAAATTTTCTGAGTTTTCGAATGGACTTGAAATGTGTCAAATCGAAATTAATTTTTTTCGCTCTATTCATGAATTCGGTTCCATTTCGGTAATTCTGGACATCGTATATTTAACTATTATCGGTTATATCGCTGATTCTGTAAATTTTGTATTTGTAAATGCGTATTTTTGATCAACTATTTTTCCGTTTTAAAACCTTTTGTTCTGGTTTTTATTTTTAAAGTCAGACCATTTGGGTCAGTTTAGCGTTTTTTAAATCGTTTTGTTCATTTTTTTTTTGTTCCTTGGCTTTCATACCATTTTTTTAATGTGATTAAATAAAGTTGTGAAATGTATATTCATAAGAAAAAAGGATCTTCATTTAATAAAAAAAAAACAAAAAAAACCACGATAGAATTGCCAGAATTATCGTATCGAAAGAATGAATTATCGGATCTGAAAAACAAACCAAAAATTTATTATAAAAAAATATAAAGTATAAAAAAAGTAAACCATAGTAGTTTACGTCAAAACGAAGAGTTAGACACTTTGAAACGAGGAAAACAGACGTTCCGAAAAAAAACGAAAATTTCCGAAATCACGAAAAGTCGATACAAAAAAAACCGAGCAAAGTGACCCGAAAACACGAAAAATGGTCGATATTCCGAAAAAAAAAAGTACACGAAAACGAGCTGAACCGAATCGAAACAGAAATCGGTCGAAACGAGCCAAATTGAAAATTTTAAACATCCGAACGAATCAAAAAAAAAAAAAAAAAAGTGCACAAGTCTACTATCGAGACTTCTACGAGAAGCACTTGAAACATATACCTCTACAGAAATTAAAGGACCTTGAGATCTGGGGTATCGGAACTGAGAAGTTTCCCTATGATGGATATCTACAGGTGAAGTTAGAAATTGGATCCGAAGTCATCGGACAGTCTGGAGGTTGTGATGCATTGGCCATGGTGTGTCCTCGGCCTACAGGGGCAAACAGAGGTTCTATGACAGTGGGGACGAATACTGATCTGGTGAGACGTCTGACTCCTATAGTGATGGAAGAAGGTTCTACCAGAGGAGTACACCCGATGTTACGTCCGGTCTATCAATGAATTGTCGAAGAACAGAGGGCACCTGCCGAAGTAGGGCGTCTGGGAGGAACAGAGAAGGTTCTGCAATCAGGAGAAGTGGCGAGTTTCCGGGCTTAAGTCAAGTTGAACGGATCAGTCAAGTTGGTACTGGAAACTGATCTCAGTCATGAGAGTGAGGCCGGAGTAGAAGTAATCCCTGAGATAATCTCCACAAGAGCTTTGAAACGGACACGAGGAAGAGTTTCGGTGTGTGTGTGTAATGTGTCTGATTCTCCATTGATCCTGAAAGCACGATTGCCCATCGGGCAAGTAGCGTCCGTTACACCGCTCTCCCCTACTGATTTAGGGGGAGTGAATAAAGAGATTCCAGCCGAACGGTTCTATCCTAAAGACGCTCCCATCTCGCCTGAGTGGAAGAAACGACTTCAGTCCCCGATCCTAAAATGGAAGGACTTGTTCACGAAGGAGGAGTTCGACGTGGGGTTTAGCTAAGAGTACTGAACATCGCATTCGACTACAGGAAGATAAGCCGTTTCGAGAAAGGTCAAGACGAGTTCCGTTGGGAGACTTGGATGATCTACGAGAACAGCTAAATGAACTACAGAGGACCAAGGTGATTCAAGAGTCCAGGAGTCCGTACGCTTCTCCAATAGTGATGGTTCGAAAGAAGAATGGTTCTATCCGCTTATGTATAGACTATCGCACGCTAAATCAGAGAACCATTCCGGATCAATATGCCACTCCTCGGATAGAAGATGCCCTACAGTGTTTGTCTGGAGCAAAATGGTTTAGTGTACTAGACCTGCGAAGTGGGTATCATCAGATACCAATGCATCCTGAGGACAAGGAGAAGACTGCGTTCATCTGCCCACTGGGGTTCTTTGAGTTCAACAGAATGCCTCATGGCCTTACTGGGGCTCCCGCCACGTTCCAACGGTTAATGGAGAAGACAGTCGGGGACATGAACCTGATCGAAGTGTTGGTGTATCTAGATGATATTATTGTGTTCGGGAAGACTCTGGAAGAACATGAGCAGCGGTTGGAAAAGGTCTTGAAGCGGCTCCATGAAGAGGGGTTGAAACCGTCTCTGGAGAAGTGTCAATTCTGTTTACCTTCCGTTACGTATCTGGGACATGTTTCAGCAGAAGGCGTTTCGACGGATCCTCGAAAGTTGGAAGCCGTAGCTTCCTGGCCTAGACCCCGAAATGTTACTGAACTTACAGTTGTGTTCAAAATTATTCAACCCCCACTGAAATTGAGTGTTTTGGCCAGTTTGACATTGATTTTGATCATTCAGTCATCTTGCTTACAATTAAATCAAAGAGGCACGTGTAGGTCAGACAAATATAACATAACATTTATAATGAAATAACCACAAATGTCTTTTCTGTGCTCACATCATTATCAGTTTTATTCAACCCCCAAGTGACATTCAATCTTAGTACTTAGTACAACATCCTTTTACAGTTATAACAGCTTTTAAACGTGAAGCATAGCTTGACACAAGTGTCTTGCAGCAATCTACGGCTATCTTCGCCCATTCGTCATGGGCAAAAGCCTCCAGTTCAGTCACATTCTTAGGCTTGCGCACTGCAACTGCTTTCTTTAAGTCCCACCAGAGGTTCTCAATCGGATTTAAGTCAGGTGACTGCGATGGCCACTCCAAAATGTTCCAGCCTTTAATCTGCAACCATGCTCTAGTGGACTTGGAGGTATGCTTGGGATCATTGTCCTGTTGAAAGGTCCAACGTCTCCCAAGCCTCAGGTTTGTGACGGACTGCATCACATTGTCATCCAATATCTCCTGGTACTGAAGAGAATTCATGGTACCTGGCACACGCTGAAGCTTCCCTGTACCTGCAGAAGCAAAACAGCCCCAAAGCATGATTGACCCCCCGCCATGCTTCACAGTAGGCAAGGTGTTCTTTTCTTCATAGGCCTTGTTCTTCCTCCTCCAAACATAGCGTTGATCCATGGGCCCAAACAGTTCTAATTTTGTTTCATCAGTCCACAGAACACTATCCCAAAACGTCTGTGGTTTGTCCACATGACTCTTGGCATACTGCAGTCGACTCTTATTCTTTGGAGACAGCAAGGGGGTGCACCTGGGAGTTCTGGCATGGAGGCCTTCATTACGCAGTGTGCGCCGTATTGTCTGAGCTGAAACTTCAGTACCCACATCTGACAAATCTTTTCTCAGTTCCTCAGCAGTCACACGAGGACTTTTCTCCACTCTACGCTTCAGGTAGCGCACAGCAGTCGAAGTCAGCATCTTCTTTCTGCCACGACTAGGTAGCATTTTAACAGTGCCCTTTGCCTTGAATTTGCGAATGATGCGTCCTATGGTCTCTCTTGGTATGTTTAACATCTTTGCAATCTTCTTATAGCCATTGACCTTCCTGTGAAGAGTAATCACCTCTTTTCTTGTCTTCCTGGACCATTCTCTTGACTTCACCATGTTTGTAACCACACCAGTAAATGTCTAGAAGGAGCTGAGTATCACAGTCATTTTAAAGCTGCCTAATTGGTGCTTATTATGCTTTATTGCTGCTCCGTGACATCCACAGGTGTTTTCAATACCTGATTGAAAACACTTGAATGAACCTCTGTTCTTCAGAGTGGTAGTCTTTAAGGGGTTGAATAATTGTGTCAATGAAGAATTCACAAAAGAAACATTTACTCCTGTATTACAAAACCAATTGATGTCATTTTAGTTGCATATGGTTCTTTAAAAAGTCCTTGTAGGATTTCATTCTGAATACAATTACAAATGTATACTAAATTCCCTAAAACCCTTTACAGCATTGGGGGTTGAATAATTTTGAACACAACTGTAGATCTTTCCTGGGGTTCTGCTCATATTACCGAAGATTCGTAGGAGGGTTTGCCAAGATAGCTCAACCCTTGAATAAGCTCCTACAGAAGGAAGACGTGGAAGAAGGCTCCAAGGCCTCTGATCGAAGTTCGTCGGCTCAAGGGCCAAGTAAGGCTCGAGAATCCATCCAAGAAGAATGGACTAATCAATGTGAAAGTGCCTTCATGAAGTTGAAAGAGTCTAACTCGGGCTCCCGTCCTGGCTTACGCTGATCCTCATAAGCCGTACGAATTGCATGTGGATGCCAGCAGAGAAGGTCTAGGGGGAGTCCTATACCAAGAATATGATGGATTGTTGAGGCCTGTAGCGTATGTGAGCCGAAGCCTTACGCCTTCAGAGAAGAACTATTGTACCCACAAATTAGAGTTCCTAGCCTTGAAGTGGACGGTAGTAGACAAGCTGAAAGATTATCTGTATGGGGCTGAATTTGTGATAAAGACTGACAACAATCCTCTTACGTTCGTCCTTACTACTGCGAAACTGGATGCAACGGGACATCGGTGGTTGGCCGCTCTGTCAGGGTTTCGGTTCAGCCTTAAGTATCGCGCTGGAGTGAATAATCGAGATGCAGATGCTTTGTCAAGAAGACCCTACACTACAGAATGGACTCAACTGACTCCAGATGGGGTGCAAGCCTTATGTCAAGGGGCAGAGCGCCGGGTCAAGGGAGTAGTTGAAGCAGAAGCTATAGGAGTAATGGCTGCGGCTGTTCCAGAGTTTTATTGTAATCCTACACAGCTGAGGGATGAAAGGCTGCCTACTTTTTCGAAACAGGACCTGAGAGCCGATCAGGCTGGAGATCCTCTGATTGCGTTAACAGTGAAGGCTATAAACGCGGATCAAAGGGAAATTCTACTGACAAATTCCCCAGAAGGAGCCCGATTGGTATACAAAGAATGGGAACGCTGAAGATGTTGGATGGGGTGGTCTACCGAAGGGGCCCCTCGAACAATCCTGAAGAGACACAACAGTTGTTCCTTCCCACCAAACACAGAGAGGGTGTGCGGAGATCATTACACGATGACCATGGGCATTTGGGTGCAGAGAGAACTTTTAAGCTAGTGCGAGACTGAAGTTGAAAGTTCCTGCCATTCGTGTTTGAGGTGTATTCAGAGAATGACCCTACCAACTCGAACTGATCCAATGAGCCACCTGCAAAGTCAAGGACCCATGGATTTGGTGTGCATTGATTTCCTGTGCTTAGAGCCGGATGCTAGTGGGCAGGGAAATATTCTAGTAGTGACTGATCATTTCACGCGTTATGCCCAAGCGTTCTCTACTAAAGATCAACGTGCTCCTACAGTGGCAAAGGTTTTGATGGAGAAGTTTTTTGTTCATTATGGCCTACCAAGGAGAATCCACTCGGATCAGGGCAGAGACTTTGAGAGCCGGCTTGTTGGGCAATTGCTGGAACTGTTAGGAATTCAGAAGACCTGAACGACTCCAGATCACCCTCAAGGTGATGCCCAACCAGAAAGGTTTAATTGCACGCTGTTAAATATGTTGGGGACACTGTCAAACAGAGAGAAGCAGAATTGGAGTTGTCACATAGCTACGTTGGTGCATTGGTACAACAGTACAGAGTGTGACGCTACTGGATACTCACCCTACCGTCTCATGTTCGGAAGAGAAGCTCGACTGCCTGTTGACTTGGCATTTGGGCTATCTCTTGATCAGACATCTGTGGCCTCTCAAAGATTATGTGGATAGACTTCGAAAGAATTTGGCTTCTGCGTTTGAACAGGCCTGTTTGACTTCAGGGAGCAGAGAACAGAGGAATAAGCAAAACTATGACTTGAGAGTTTGGATACAGGATCTACAACCCGGTGATAGGGTTCTGTTGAAGAACTTGTGTGTTTCTGCAAGGCATAAGTTGGCGGATAGATGGAGTTCAAGTCTACATTGTCTGCAAGCAACTGCCGGGTCTGCCAGTTTACCAAATCCGACCGGATGGAAAGGCCGGGCCTCAAAAAAACTGGCACCGAAATCATCTGTTGCCTTTGAGAGAAGCTGTAAGGATACCAGTTGGAGACGAACTTTCTTTGCCGAACCTGCCTGTTCCATGCTCAACTCCCGTTACTCGGTCTCAGCAGACACGGGTTGTTGAAGAAAGTGAAGGGAACAGTGAGGAAGGAAGTTTTTGTCTGGACTGGGTGCGCTCGCCTGAGCCTGAAGAAGTCATTCCAGTTTCTGAACGTTGGGAAAGTAACCGGAGGCCTGAGGCTCCTGAATTCAGATTTGAAGTTCCTGAGACTTCGGAAGTTCCTGTAGTTCCAGAAGATGTGTCCATAGATTATAGTTCTAGGCCTTCACTGGAAGGCTCATATTCAGAGGAGGTGTCTGCTCCAGTTGTGGACAAAAGAATTGAGCCCGTAAATGTGGCACTTCCACCCGAAGAGATGATTGAACGAGAGTCTAAACGTTCTATCCAACCCCCTCAGAGACTTAGCACTGAAGAGGCTGTTACCACTGTGCGAAGGTTGCCTGAAGTGTCTGCTATGCTAGCTGAGGTAGTCAGGAGCATGAGTCAACTTGAGGATGTATATCTGACCCATTATATGTTTGCTACTGAGCCTGAATATATTGCTTAATGTAAATGCTGAAATGTCATGTAACTGTTACACTTCCTTGGAGAGACCCAAGAGTTCAAGGGGGGGGGGAGAGTGTAGCGCTGCTTAAAAGATTGTGTTTGCTGCATTTAATTATTATGGCCACCAGAGGGAGACCGAGACATAATGAACTATGCTGGACACAAACTGAACTACAATTTCCATCATGCTTTGCGTGAGTACAGGAAGTGGGTGGTGTAGGAAGAGGAAAGACATCAGCAGCCTCGTGCAGGGGAGGGGCAGAGTGAGCTGAGCGGTGAAAGGTGGAGGACGCACGTGAAGACTGTCAAGGATCATGACCAGGCCAGAGTACAGGCGCTGCCTCACTGGTACTGGAGATCGGGACGGTGACCCTGCGGAGACCTACCTACGCAGCGCTGAGAGGTCTGGATGGAAATCTGGTTCCGGCTGGACCCCGAGTCAGGAGACCGCACTGATCTATTGGGAGTGCAGGCGGTGGATCGTTGTTCCTGTTGCAGAGATTCGACAGGCAGGGAGCGGATCCAGCAGCACAGAGTCCCAGTGCACGGAGGGAGAAGATCCTTGATCGGGTGCTGGACAGTTTGTCTATCGGATGGGTGAGAGGCCCCTCAGGCCGCAGTTCCAAAATAAGAAACGCACGCTGCAGTATTGTTTAAATCCACAGGGCCCCAACGTGACTAGTCGAAGATTTGTTTGTTTCATTCACTGGCCAGTTGAATACAGTACCCGGGTACCCGAGACAATACACATACACTCCAGAACTGAGGGGGTTAATCTTTTTTCTTCTGCCGCCGCGTGTTTTTCCCGCGTTACGAAATCCTGTCGTTTAAATACCGTATCTACGTTATATATGCTGCTTTATTGGGATCAGTAAAGAATATAATCTATAAAAATCCACAACAGTGCTGGTGTATATTTATTCCCTAGTGCGGTGAGACTAACCCGAGGTTAATTCAGCGGCCCCTCCGGGAGTGAGCGCTACATATGTATGGAGGAATTGTGTGTGTGTATATGGGGTTTATATATGTATGGAGTGTGTGTGTGTGTGCATATGGGGTTTATATATGTATGGAGGGATGGTGTGTATATGGGGTTTATATGTATGGAGGGATTGTGTGTGTGCATATGGTGTTTATATGTATAGAGGGATTGTGTGTGCACATATGGGGTTTATATGTACGGAGGGATTGTGTGTGTATATGGGGTTTAGATGTATGGAGGGATTTGTGTGTGTGCATATGAGGTTTATATGTATGAAGGGATTGTGTGTGTGTTTATATATGTATGGAGGGATTGTGTATATGGGGTTTATATATGTATGGAGGGTGTGTGTGCGCATATGTGGTTTATATATGTATGAAGGGATTGTGTGTGTGTGTGTATGGGGTTTATATATGTATGGAGGGATTGTGTGTGTGTGGGGTTTATATATGTATGGAGGGATTGTGTGCGTGTATATGGGGTTTATATATGTATGGAGGGATTGTGTGTGTGTGTGTGTGTATGAGGTTTATATATGTATGGAGGGATTGTGTGTGTATGGGGTTTATGTATGGAGGGATTGTGTGTGTGCATAATAGGGCTGCACATCTTCACTGGTCTCACGATTTGATTAGATTACGATTAGCAGGTCAACGATTCGATGCGATTCCTCGATGCATCTCGATTACTGCCCAATTTGCCCAAGGTTTTAGACTCTCATATTCACACACTCCCAGTAATGTGCGGTGTGTATGAGTGTATCACAGAGCTCCACAGCAATAAAACTCACAATAATGGTCTTTAGTCGGACAGAGGTAATTGTGAGCACACAGGTCAAAGAATGGTGGTTAGACAGGGAGGGTGCACATTGAGAGGTAACACATTTTTGGGGCTATTTTAGAATGGTGATAGGTGTAATTGAGTCTCCCTAGCGGTTCTGAGACTTGGTTACACAGTGGAATGTGGTCTGATTGACACGTAGGAGAGAGTTAAAGTGTGGGCACATGGGGGTGATAGGTGTAACTGAGTGTTTCCAGTGTGTGGCACCTGCTGTGACCATATTGTGTATGTTTTATGGAATAAAATGTATTCTGGTAAGCGTATGCACGTGAAATTAGTCATATTCGTAAGCACAAGCATGGCTTTAGAAAGACACATTTATTTTAATTATACAAACTGCATTTAATAATATATTTTATATATAGGAAAATGTTTAGAAATGTGTATATACACATGCAATAAAAAAATATTTATGCAATTGATGAAATAGTTTTACCTTGAAGTGTGTGTGTGTGTGTATATATATATATATATATATTTAAAATAAATTAGTGTAGCGCTGTGTTAAAATCTTGCTGTGGCATTACCTATTTTTGGCCACAAGATGGAGACAATCGCGATTAGAGACACTGGACATTGGGACTACATTTCCCGGCGTGATTTGCAAAAAGACAGGAAGTGGGTGGGACCCAAGGGACTTACATCCTGAACCTCGTGGAGAACGCGCCAGGGAACGAGAGAGAGCAGACGCAGTGCCATACATCGTGAGAGGGCCTAGGCCAGAAAGCAAGTGAGACCTGTCAGTTTCTTTTACCGGGTCATTCAGCCTAAGGAGAGGGAGCCCTCCAAGTTCCAGAGTTGCTGCAGATTGAACCAACCGAAGACCTCGAGTAAGGAGTCACCGCAAGTTGATCGGGTACAGAGAGCAGGCGGTGAGCTGGGAAAAAGTCGTGGACAAGCTACGGGAAGTCAGACAACGGATCCGGCCGCTAGTATCCCCAGTCAAAATCGAGCGGAGAGACGTCCTGGGTCAGCGGAGCCTAAAGCAACCGGTGGATGGGTGAGAGGCCTCCAAGGCCGTTTGTAATACAAAGAACACGCTGCTGTTTTCTCTTTAAAGTCCACAGGGCCCCAACTTGACTAATCGAAGACATCCGTTAAGTAAATTCACTGGCCAGTTGAACAGTACCCGGGTACCTTACACACATACACACCTCTTACATTCCGGGACTTAACCTGTGCAGGACTCATTCTGTTGCGAATTGGAACGGGGGTTAAAGATACGTTCCGAAATATATTTTTCTCTTTCCGCTGCGCGTTTACCGTGATACGAAGAGATTGTATATTCTGGGGTTCCGCTACGTGTCCCTTTTTCGAATATTCGTGCAACTGCATTTCTTTTTATGTTCGGTTACGAATATTTTATTTTCCGAAATACGACGCCTCGTGTTTCGGTTCTTTTCCGCTACACGTTTTACCGCAATACGAAAGTACTGTAATAATATCTGTGAATACCGTATCTTAACATCTGCTTATTATTTTAGTAAACTATTTAAATGATAAAAACCCACAACTGTGTTGGAGTATATTTATTCCCTAGTGCGGGGAGACTAACCCGTGGTTCATTTTCAGCGGCTCCTCCGGGAGTGAGCGCTACATTAGTAAGGGGTTAATGGGACTCGTTTTACTTTATAAGATTGACAGGTTTTTGGATTGAAGGGTTAATATGGGACTGCAGGGTTTTAGAGGTGTTTTGTGAAGGGTTACTTGAGGGCTGCAGTCAGTAAGGGGTTAATGTTTAAGTCAGGGCTGCAGGTTGCATTGTGATGGGTGAATAGGGGCTGCAGGGTCTTAGAGGTGTATGGAATAGGGGCTGCAGTCAGTAAGGGTTAAATAGTTGGGGCTGTGGATGAGAGGGTTAATTTGTGTTCTGCTTTGGTCACACTCTCATGCTCCCACTGGACTTAACACACAGAGCAGCTGTCACTTTAAACAATGGGAGGAGCCGCTTCTCTGCAGGGATGGGCTTTCAGCACCACGGGGGGGGGGGGGGTCGGCTAGAGAGAGGAGGTGGGGAAGCAGACACAGCTTGATGCTGCGAGTCTCCCAGCATAGACAGACACCAGGGAGGAATAACGGAGGAGCTGGAGGGGGCGTTGCCAGTGAATCGATTAGCAGCCTGAGAAGAGCGATGCAGCATCGTGGAAGGAAGCATCGCGATGCATCAGGGAAACGATTATATTTGACAGCCCTAGTGCATATGGTGTTTATATATGTATAGAGGGATTGTGTGTGTGCGCTGTGTTGTTCAGCTTTTTAATATACTGAAATGATCCACGAGGTTCTGTTTACAGCAATTTCTTTATTATATGATACATGATGAGTCTGGCTTTCTGCTCTGAGCTGGCTCTCCTCCACACTGACTCTTCCTGGGGCACCGCTCACTTCCTGTTCCCTGACCCTTATGAATATTCATTACTTACTCAGCTCAGCACAGCACATCCTTTCTTTTCTACAAAAAACAAACAAAGAGAAAACATTGATAATAAGCAATAGAACAATTTCCTAAGAGATAAGATGTCAGTTTGGCGACAATCAACTTACAACACATAACTATGTATAACAGAAATGTCAATGAGTTTAGTGTCAACAGCAGTTAACATTCTTCAATGAGTCTTTGTGGCCTTCTGACAGCTCTGCCACTTGACTGTTGTAAAGCTCTTCCTGGATGCTCTACTGTGGCAGGAATGTCTACTCTATTGTCAGTATCCTCAAATGAGGGCTCCTCAGGAGTATCTATCAGAAATGGTTCCCAATGAATTACATCGTGGTCATGTTGCAGATCAGAGCACACCTCAGAATCCTCACCATTACTGAAAGAATCCATGTCCCGTGACTGTGGTAGGTCTAGAGAGTGACATGGTATCTTCAATAAATGTTTCTGATTGCATCTCAACACCACTCCATGCTTATTTGAACTTCAAAGGACCGGTCTGAGACTTGACGCAGCACTACAGCTTCATTCGTCCAGCGCTGACCAGTCCAGATCTTTACAGTGTCCCCAACATGCAGCATTTTTACATTCTTTGCACTTTTGTCATAGTTCCTTTTCTGATGTTCCCCAATGCTATCCTTCTTTGCAATGTAGGAAGTATGCAACTTTCTGTCATTGTGATACTGTGTCAAATTCAATTGTGGTAACTTAGGCTTTATCTGACGACCGAAGAACAATGCTGCGGGAGATTTGCCCCCCTCCAAAGGTGTGGCTCTATAATTAAAATTGTGAAACTCGTCTAGCTAACGAAGGTCAGCTCACAGAAATAGGAGGCGGTTATACATTCTTCTGGTGTGGTCGCAGCAGTAATGAACACCGTACATCTGGAGTTGGCTTTGCGGTTAAGAATCACCTTGTCGGCACACTTGCCAGTCTTTCCAAGGGCGTGAACGACCGACTCATGACACTGCATCTCCCACTACTGAGAGGAAAACAAGCCACACTGATCAGCGCCTACGCACCCACAATGACGAATCCGGATGAAGTAAAAGACAAGTTTTATGAAGATCTCGATGCCCTACTTTCATCCGTGAAGCGCACTGACAGGCTGATTCTACTTGGCGATTTCAACGCGAGAGTAGGGTTTGATCACTCTGCCTGGGATGGCGTCATTGGAAAAAACATAAATCGGCAAATGTAATAGCAATGGTCTATTACTACTGAAGACATGTGCAGTCCATGATCTAACCATCACCAATACCATCTTTCGCCTGCCCAATCGCAAAAAGACGTCCTGGATGCATCCACGTTCGAAGCACTGGCATCTTATTGACTAGGTCATCGTGCGGAGGAAAGACAGGATGTAAGGGTGACCAAGGCCGTGCTGAGTGCCGACTGTTGGACTGACTGGACTGACCATAGACTTATTATCTCCAAATTAAACTTTTACATCAAGCCAAAAAGAGACGTCCACCGGGAAACAAAGCTGTGATGAAATGGATTAACATCAGTAAACTGAGGAACCCCAATACAGCAACCTCACTAGCAGAAGATCTTGACAACCAACTCTCAGAGCTGCGATTAGAAGGAAATGCTGAGAAGGATTGGGAAAGTTTCCGGGATATTGTGCACTCTTCTGCACTGAAGGCTCTTGGACCCTCACACAGGAAACAGCAGGACTGGTTTGACGAAAATGATGAGGAGATCAAGGCCCTACTTGCTGAGAAGCACTGCCTTCATCGTGCTTATCAGAATGACCCGTCATCAATAGCCAAGAAAAATGCCTTCAACAACACTCGCAGGACCGTACAGAGCAAGCTTCGTAAGATGCAGGACTCTTGGCTGAGTGCCAAAGCAGATGAAATTCAGAAATTTGCTGATAGAAACAATGCCAAACGGTTCTAGGAATCCCTTAGATCCTTGTATGGACCTCAACCATCAGGGAGCTTCCCTCTGTTAGACTTAGATGGCGTAACTCTCATTACTGAAAAGACTGGGATCCTACAGCGGTGGGCTGAACACTTCCAATTTGTACTGAACCGGTCATCTTCCATTAACAACGAGGCAAATTGACAGAATGCCTCAGGTGGATATCAACCACAGCCTGGACGCCCCACCAACAAATACTGAAACCCAACAGGCCATCAGCCAGCTGTCCAGTGGCAAGGCCCCAGGATCTGATGCGATTCCAGAAGTCTACAAGGATGGCGGTACAGTGCTTGTCGACAAACTCACTCTGCTGTTCCAGTCTTTCTGGAATCAAGGATCTCTTCCTCAGGAATTTAAAGATGCGTCCATCGTACATCTCTATAAGAGGAAAGGGAATCGACAAGTCTGCGATAATCACAGAGGAATATCACTGCTTTCCATCGCAGGCAAGATCCTTGCACGAGTATTGCTGAACCGCCTGACTGACCACCTGGAACAGGGTTTACTACCAGAGACACAGTGCGGCTTCCGCAAAGAGCGCGGCACTGTGGACATGATCTTCGCAGCCCGACAGCTCCAAAAGAAATGTCAAGAGCAGAATCGTGAATTGTATACCACCTTTGTAGATCTCACCAAGGCTTTTGACACCGTCAGTCGCGAAGGTCTGTGGCGCATCATGTCGAAGTTTGGGTGCCCTGATAGATTCATCTTAAATGGTACGTCAGTTCCACGACGGCATGACCGCTTGTGTACTGGACAATGAAGAAGCTTCAGAGGCCTTTCCCGTTACAAACTGTGTCAAGCAAGGCTGTGTGTTGGCACTGACCCTGTTTAGCATAATGTTTTCAGCTATGCTGTCAGAAGCCTTCCAGAACACTTCCTTGGGAGTTAGCCTGAGATACAGGACCGATGGGAAGCTGTTCAACCTGCGAAGACTCCAGGCTGTCACCAAGGTAAAGGAGACTGTGCTACGAGACTTCCTTTTTGCTGATGACTTTGCCCTGAATGCTGGATCAGAGCAGGAAATGCAAGCCAGTGTGGACAAATTCTCAGCAGCATACGACAACTTTGGCCTCCTTAACACAAAGAAGACAGAGGTGATGCATCAGCCAGCTCCGAAAGCCCAACATCAAGAGCCCACCATCACAGTGAAGGGACAAAAGCTGCAAGCAGTGGACCAATTTACTTACCTAGGCAGCACCCTTTCCCATGCAGGGACAATTGACATTGAGGTCAACTGCAGAGTAGCCAAGGCAAGCTTTGTATTTGGCAGACTATTGACTAACGTATGGGACCGCCGTGGAATAAGCCTTGACAAAGCTCAAAGTCTACCGAGTAGTGTTAACTACCCTGATGTATGCCAGTGAGACTTGGACTGTATTCAGGAGGCATGCTAGGCAACTGAATCGCTTCCACATGACATGCCTCCGCAGACTTATCAGGATCCGGTGGCAGGATAAGGTGCCAGACACAGAAGTCCTTTCCAGAGTAGGCCTGCCATCAGTTTACACCCTGCTGATGAAAGCCCAGACACGCTGGGCAGGTCATGTTGCAAGGATGCCCGATCATCGCATCCCTAAACAGCTCCTTTTACGGTGAGCTGTCTCAAGGAAAGCGGTCGCACGGGGGACAAAGGAAGCGATACAAAGATACACTGAAAGCCTCCTTCAAGTCCATGGATATTGATATCACCTCCTGGGAAATCTTGGCACAAGATCGATCGACATGGCGCATGCTGACCCTCCAAAGGCTGCCAGATATTTGAGGACAGAAGAGCAACCATAGCACAAGAGAAGCGAGCACTTCGCAAAGCCAGAACTGCAAATGTTGCAACAGGGATACCCACACATGTCTGCTCGATGTGTGGCAGAACATTTCGTGCTCGAATAGGCCTCAGCCATCTGCGGACACACCGTGGACAACCCACAACCTGCTAGACGAACATCATCTGACGACCGAAGAACAATTCTGTGGGAGATTTGCCCCCCTCCAAAGGTGTGGCTCTATAATTAAGCAAAGCAACCTGTGGGGCCTCCCGAGTGACTTGCCTTTTGTATAGAGTCTCAAGGATTTTAACTCCACACTCAGCTAATCCATTGCTTTAAGGATATTTCGGACTCGAGGTTCTGTGAAGAAATCCATACTCTTCAGAAAATGCTTTAAAGTACCTGCAAGAAAACTGGGGACCAGTGTCAGTCTTTAGGATTGTAGGTATGCCAAATCTTGAAAATATTGCTTGTATTTTCCGGCATACATGCTCTGAGGACGTATTCCTGAGTTTAGCAACCTCAGGGTAAGAGGAGTAAGAGTCCAGCACTGCTAGGTAATCACGTCCATCAAGTGAAAATATATCCACTCCCACTGTATGCCAAGGAATCTTCACCATATCGTCCTGAAGTAAAGGTTCTTTTGGTCTGGCTGGCTGAAACACCTAACAAGTAGGGCATGAAAAGGCTAAAGCTGCTATGTCACTCATCATGGAAGGCCAGAAAATAAATTTCCCTTGCTCTACTCTTGCATTTTTGTAGTCCTAAATGTCCTTCATGTGTTTTTTGAAGCATTTCTCGTCTGAGAGAAACCGGAATTACCAATCTCCTGCCTTTCAAGAGTACATTGTCAAGCACCGATAGTTCATCCCTGTGTGCAAGATATTGTTTTGGCATGTAAATTTTCTTATTTGTTGAAAGTATGGCTTGTATCACATTTTGAAGAGTTTCATCTTCTGCAGTAGCTCGTTGCAGTTTTTTTCCACATGACTGGTGAGATCACGCCCGACATCACAATGCTGTTAATATGCACATCCACATCAGAATCAATTCCAGGACCCGGAGACCTGGTCCTTTCAGGCCAAATTCTTGACAAAGTGTCTGTGATTAAAAGTAGGGATGCACCGATACCACTTTTAAGACAGAGTACGAGTACCGATACCGAGTACCGATACTTTTCTTTAATTTCATGTGACGCTTTCCAATAAGAACAGACCATATAAAAATGCCCCCAGCTCACATGTATATCCCCCCCCGATATATATATTCATACTGCCCCAGCTCACACATGGATATGCCCCAGCTCACACGTGGATATGCCCCAGCTCACACGTGGATATGCCCCAGCTCACACGTGGATATGCCCCAGCTCACTCGTGGATTTGCCCCAGCTCACTCGTGGATTTGCCCCAGCTCACTCGTGGATATGCCCCAGCTCACACGTGGATATGCCCCAGCTCACACGTGGATTTGCCCCAGCTCAAACATGGATATGCCCCCCCAGCTCACACATGGGTATGCCCCCACAGCTCACACATGGATATTGCCCCCACAGCTCATGGATATGCCCCCCCAGCTCACACATGGGTATGCCATGTGGGACCATGTGATCGCGGCTGGGGTCCTTCCAACGAGCGCGGAAACTTTCCCGGCGTCGCTCAGGAAGGTAAGTATGAACACAGTGAGCAGCTGCAGGGCCTGTCCGAATGCTGACAGAGCATTCAGACAGGCCCTGCAGCTGCTCACTGTGTTCATACTTACCTTCCTGAGCGACGCCGGGAAAGTTTCCGCGCGCAGGCTCGTTGGAAGGACCCCAGCCGCGATCACATGGTCCCACGTGGTCGCGGCTGGGGTCCTTCCAATGAGCGCACGCGGAGACATTCCCGGCGTCGCTCAGGAAGGTAAGTATGCCAGAGAGCTCCAGGGGCGGCTGTTAGAGCATTCGGACAGCCGCCGCAGCCCCTCGGATGCCGGCAAGCTGGTTCATTGCCGGCTTCCGGTATCGGGAAAAATATCGGGGGGGGGGGGGGTGAAATGCACGAGTACCAAGTACTCCTGCAGTACCCAGTATCGGCCCCGATACCAGTATCGGTATCGGTGCAACCCTAATTACAAGATGTCTGCCGGGGGAAAATTCCAACACAATCATTTTTGCAGCTTGAGAAGCAGTCTCTGAATTCTAGGTGGAGCTTTCCACAACTCTGAGATATAGTTATTAATTTACAATTGAAACTGATCATAAACCATTAAGTTCCATAGACAAAATTGTGAAATGCTTCACAGCCAAATGCAATGCCAAGTGTCTCCTTTTCAATCTGAGCATACTTGTATTCCGTTTCTGTAAATGCCGTGGCCGCGTAAGCAATAGGCCTCCACCCTGTGCCATCATGTTGTAAAAGGACTGCACCAAGTACATCCTTGGATGCATCTGTGGAAATTTTTGTTATACGTGAAGCATCAAAAAACTGGAGAGTAGGTACTGTCATTAGCAACTCCTTCAGTAAAACAAATTCCGCCTCTCCCCAAACGCCACTCAGCAGCCTTAACTAGTAAAACTCTGTGTTTTGTTTTGTCTGACAGATTCGCAATGAACTTGCCCAAGTAGGTCACCATTCCCAGAAATCTTTGCAAATCTTTATTTGCCGGGCTTGGCATGTCCTTAATAGCCTTGACCTTGGCAGGGTCAGGCTTCACTCCAGAATTTGAGATGATCTCTCCCAGGTACAGAATTTCTGATTGAAGAAATCTACACTTTGTTTGATTAAACTTTAACCCATTGTCATGTGCAATCTGTAGTACTTTCTCAAGTCGTTCATTATGCGCAGCTTCATCAGCGCCCCATATCAAAATGTCATCTATGTATACTTTGACACCTTCTACCCCATCAAACAGTTGCTGGATGGTTCGGTGAAATATTTCAGGTGCGGAGCACAGACCAAATGGAAGACGCTTGAAACAGTGCCTCCCAAAGGGTGTATTGAAAGTACAAATTCGCCGACTCCCTTTCTCCAGAGGTACCTGCCAAAAAGAACTGTAAACAGCTGAGCGCCAGCCATCTCCTAGAATTTCATTTCGTGTTGGTATTTGGTAGTGTTCCCTTTTAATACTGGCATTTAACTCTTTAGGGTCCAGACACAACCTTAGGGAACCGTCCTTTTTAGCCACAATAACCAAAGAATGAACCCATTCAGTTGGTTCATGTACCTGCTCAAGTACAGCCATCTTTATCAAGCGCTGTAGCTCTTTTTTTCAGTGGGTCACGTAGGGCGACTGGTACTTTGCGAGGAGCTTGAATCACAGGCAGTGCTTCCGGCTTGAAAGCAACTTTATATTTAATGGGAAGTTTACCAAGTCCACTGAAAACATCCTTCTACTTTTCATGTAAGGTATTGAGGCTCTCATGCTTCAATTCTGTAATTGTAGGCGGACAAAAACAGATTCACTTTCAAGACGGCACCGGACCGGGCACAAGTAAGGATTGTCAGAACACGAGTCTCTTCAGGAAAGGCAAACTTTATTGTGTCGTCACACAAGTGCCCACACAGGATTGAATCGCAAAGAGTGAGCCCCCCCTTTCACCCGTGCAAGGGATCTTATACCCAAAAATACGTAATTAGGTACATCCCAGTTAGCCCACCTCCCAATGACACTTTATTCCACCCCACGTGGGTTAATACCTCCCTTTGGCTAATACAAAGACATTTCATTAATTGGCTGTAAATTGGCAAACTTTGTGTTAGTTTCAGTAAATCAAAATTAATTGCTCTTACTGTTCCGGGCTGCGCCCTCCTCCCTTGCGCCTACAATCACTTGTTACAGATGGCACCTGGCCTGATCTCTACTCCTTTGTCTTTCTGCGGGCCCCCAACGACCTTGGAGGATCTACTTCGCTTTTCTCCTCCGTGCCAGGAACAGCAGAGATCTTTCATAAGGCTTTAATTGCTTTTCTGCTAATCTAAACGCATTCCTAAATTTCTACGTATACCTCATTCTAGTTTCAGCTACAAACCTGTCTAGTTATATACAAGTGAACCAATATTCTGAACAAGATGGCCGCCTGTGTACAATGGCGGCCGTCTTCCAGCCTATTTCCACTTCATTCCCCCTTGGCTCAAGTGTCAGGATCTTTTCCTGGCACTTGTAGCCATTACACTCCACTATTCTGAAACTCCTTGTACTGGGGGGGTTTCTTTCACTGGGAACATACCCTGTGGGATTATCAGTGGTATCTTCTGTGTTTGTGTAGGTGTCAGTGCTGTTTTGCACAGTGGCCATAAACATAGCCCTATGCGGTATATCAGTATCCCTATGATCAAGATCACCACTATCATGAGTATCATGGATCCAATCCGTGAGATAAATCTCAAGATGGAACCAAACCATTCTCCCATTGCTCCAAACCCACGGAGCGGATTCCAGCCTTCGGCAGCAATCCTCCTGGCTATACCCTGCAACTGTGCTACCTTCTCTTGGTGATCTTGAATTACCTGGTAATAATCTGGGACTTCATGTGTAGTGTTTCTGATGAAGGTGCAACATTCATAGTGCATTGTCATTTCACACAATCCATTCAAGGCCGCACTGATCTGCTCAAGCGCCATATCATGTATCATCTGCACCTTTCGTAACTCACGCATTTCCAGATTCAGCAGCTGGATATCCATACTGGTTCTATTCAGAATCTCATCCATCAAATTGACATAGCTATTCAATCTCCTCATCATCTCTCCTCCCCATCCAGTCCATGCTGGCAACCATGTCCATATTCGATCCATCCATCTTCGCGAACAATTCTCTCTTTGGTCTTTCAAACACCAGTGGGTACCTAGGGTGTAGTTCTGTGTCTGTGTTTGTGTCTTCTCCCCTTAGTCTCTGGATTGGGACCAGCTTAGCCAAATAACACATTCCCGTTATTGTTGGTGGTACCCATGTGTAACACACCCTTTCACAGCACACCTGGTACCCGACTTTCACTATATGGTGATGAATGTAGTGTTCCTTTGATATCTCTATCGCAAGGTGTCTCAGCCGTCTCATCATATCCACTGCACCTTGCCTCCCATTGGTCACATTCCCAATCACCGCCTCTTGGTCTCTAGTGAATTGCCTGCATCGTATGTATAAATAATTCGCCTTTTGTCCTGTTTTGAATATATAAATGTATGATGTCCAGTTGAACTGACTTGAGTTACATAACCCACCCTCGTTATTTATTTCTTTATCTGGTCCTAGTTGAAAACACCATTCTGGTGGATACACTGGTCCTATTATGGGGTACCCGGGACTGACTGATTCTGTCTTTTCCCTTGGTGCATCGACAGCATGTATTGTGACATTCCCTGATACAAACATACTCAAATTCATTGGAACAGAGGCAAATGGTATATGAATTGTCTCTGGGTGCAGTCTACTACACACCCAGCATGCGGTTTGCCCAGACTTTTTAGCATAGTCATATTTGAATTGCACAAGTAAATGTCCTCTTGGGTTGGTTCCAGAGAGCGCCTCTCGTTTTTGTCTCCACATGGTACGGTTCTCCATCACCGGGTGCGTACCATTCCAGATATGGGAAATATTCACTTTCCCCACATTGCCCGTACAATTAGGGCCTGCTCCACGCGAGAGTCCATAAATCAAATTAGCAAGATGTAAAATCAGCACCACAAATGCCCCGAATGTCAGAATTCCTTGGGCAATTCTTTTCACAGTCACATAAACCCAATCCCTCCCCACCGGAATTTCAAAAGTAAAAAACATTTCTGGATGATCAAGGGTGGGGGCCGGGCCCCTAAAAAGCACCCTGTGGGTATCCCCCGTTGGCGGGTGGTCAGGACCTGTGCCCATCAAAAACACCCACTTGTTGATCCTCTGTATTATCTGGGTTAGGATCATTTAGGTGCTCATGGCTGTGGTCTTTGTCAGCTTCAGCCTCAGCGGGTTGGTCTCGTTGGTAACGACCTTCCATGCTGGTTCAGGACTGGCTGCAGCTGCTTTCACTCTGGAGTGATGTATCCACGGGACCACCTCGGCAACCTTTACTGCTGTGGGGGTTGATAACAGGACAAGATAAGGACCTCTCCATTTTGGACCTAGTGGATCATTTTTCCACTCTTTTACCCATACTGAGTCACCCGGACAATACTTATGCAGTGAAGGATACAGAAAATGCGGTATATTATCCCCCACCCAAGTATTTAATTTCTGCATTGATTTACCCAGCATTACTACCTGATCATTTAGTTTAGTTTCTCCCAATGCCCGAAGGTCCCCCCTTAGTCCATTAATTAGAGGGGTTGGCCGTCCAAACATAAGTTCGTACGGACTTAGCTTCAATTGGGGGGTTTCTGCACCTAATGTGCAAAAGGACTATCGGCAGCAAGTCCAACCAGCCTAGTGACGTCTCTTGGCACAGTTTGGACATCAAAGTCTTTAGGGTACGGTTCATTCTTTCAACTTTTCCCGAACTTTGGGGCCTGTAGGTGGTATGTAGCTTCCAGGTGATGCCCAGTAGCCGGGCAAGTTGTTGCAAACAGTTCTGGATACTTTTGGGAAATAGTATCGCCATGCGAAAAATAACAAATCTTGTCTGTCTTGTGAATCTCTTACTGCTGGTATGAAAAAGTTCATTGCACTTTTCTTCATTCTTGGCAGTCTGTTCTTGATAAGGATCTCCTTGAGGAAGAACCTCACCAGTGGGACTTGATATTCTTCTGCTCCCAATTCTCCCAGACTGCAGTATTCGTGTGATCCGTAGATTATTGTGAGGATTGATTGTCAAATTAATTTTCTGCTCATTCAACTTCGGTTATTTCTTTGTCTTCCTCCTCCCCCACTATTTTTACGCCGAAGAATTTCAGCATCATGTTGTAGACTCTGCGCAGTCTTTGCTGAACTTCTGAGGTGTTAACCATTAGGCGTGTCTCCTGCGGATTTAGGGAAGTAGAGTAGAAATTTCGGCCTTGTGTCCGAGTTGGGAAAAGCCATTGAATGTAATCATAATTGAGTTCTAATAGTTCATAATCATCTTGCCATTTGTGCAATATTATTGCAATGAACTTGCCGTGGGGTTCAAACTTTCTCAAATTCATGTAGAACTCGTAATTTGGCATAGAGGATTGCGGTTCTTGCTTGCAGATCAATACTTTAGCTTGGTCTTCTGCTGGCGGTGGTGGTTTTGCAGCTGCTTTTGCGGCTTGGTCTGCGCGTCTGTTACCTTTTGGAAT
Source organism: Leptobrachium leishanense (assembly GCA_009667805.1). Lineage (NCBI taxonomy): Eukaryota > Metazoa > Chordata > Amphibia > Anura > Megophryidae > Leptobrachium > Leptobrachium leishanense. Next base: position 124,917,280 of record CM019072.1, on the reverse strand, counting down.
TTCATCACGGCCTTTTTGGTGGCCACGACAGTGCATGATGCTGACAGCACTTGGTTTCCACACTGCTTCCAGGAGGGCCGCGATTTCAGCCGCATATTTAATTTGTTGTTCTGAAGACGTGAGTAGGCCTCTTTCTTTATAGAGTGCACCATGTGCATGGACTGTCATGAAAGCGTACTTGGAATCTGTATAGATATTTACTTTTTTTCCTTCAGAAATTTCAAGGGCTCTGGTTAAAGCTGTTATTTCAGCCAATTGTGCAGATGTATGGCCTGGCAGTGGCTTTGCTTCGATGACTTCTTCTGTTGAGACTACTGCATAGCCGGAGACTTTCTTCCCATCATCCATATAGCTGCTACCATCAGTGAATAGCTGTAGGTCGTATTTGTCTAGGGGTACGTCTTGCAAATCTGGCCTGCTACTGAACACTTCTTCCATAACTTGGAGGCATTCATGATCTGGATCCTCTTCACAGTCAGGCAGTAAAGTAGCAGGGTTTAAGGTAGCGATGAGGTCCAAATGAACCCGTGGATTTTCACACATCATGGCTTGGTACTTCGTCATCCGGCTGTTGCTGAACCAGTAACCTCCTTTGACATTCAGCAGAGCCTTGACAGCGTGGGGCACCTTGACATGAAGAACCTGTCCAAGGGTCAGCTTGTCTGCTTCTGCTATCAGCATTGCAGTGGCAGCCACTGCTTTCAGACATGGGGGTAGGCCGCAGGCCACAGGGTCGAGTTGCTTGGAGAGGTAGGCCACAGGCCTCAGTCATGAGCCAAAAGTCTGAACCAATACTCCTGTTGCTGTTTGATTATGTTCATGTACGAACAGCTGGAAAGGCTTGCTGTGATCTGGCAGGCCCAGTGCAGGAGCTTCCATTAGCAGAGTCTTTAATTTCAGGAACGCTGCGGTTTGCTCTTCTTCCCAATGAAAGGGGTCTAGTTCTCCCCCCTTGGTGGCTTGATGAAGCGGCTTGGCAATATCGGCGAAGTTGGGGATCCACAGGCGGCAGAAGCCTGCAGCTCCCAGGAACTCACGGACTTGCCTCCTGGTCTTTGGTTGGGGTATGCGGCACACTGCTTCTTTTCTTTCTGCCCCCAGTGCACGTTTGGTACCTGTTAACTGGAAGCCCAGATATTTTACACTGCGTTTACATATTTGTGCTTTCTTTTTAGAAACTCTGTAACCTGCTTGGCTTAGCAGATGTAGCAAAGCTTTTGTGGCGGATAAACAGTCTTTTTCTGTGGGGGAAGCCAGTAATAAATCATCAACATATTGTAGTAACACTACTTTGTCTGGCTGAGCGTTGAAGGCGAAGAGATCTTGGCTAAGCGCGCACCTGAAAATCGTGGGCGAATTTTTTTTTTGAAACTTTGATGGAGGCGCGTCCACGTCATTTGATAGCGCGCCCCCGTGGTAGACTTTTCTCACTGAAATGCAAAAAGGGGCTGGCTTGCTGGAGCCAGACGGATGCAAAAGAAAACGTCTTTTAAATCAAGCACTGTGTAATATTGTGTATCTCCGGGAATTAACGCCAGTAAATTGTATGGATTAGGAACCACAGGGTGTAGTGTTACTGTGGCCTCGTTGACCGCTCATAAATCTTGGACAGGGCGATACTCTTGTGTCCTCTCTTTCAAGACTGGCAATAGGGGTGTGTTCCATGGTGACACGCAGAATTTTAATATGCCGTGATCTTTAAATCTCTGTAAATATATCTGTATATTCTGCTTGGCTTTCTGTGGATATAATATTGTCTTAGAGCCACCGGTGTTGCGCCGGGCTGTGATTCAACTCATCTGGGCGGGTTTTCCTCCGCCCCCACCTCAGGAATTCCAAGGAGTAGTGCGTGCGGATCCGGCGTGGCAGACAGAGTAGGTGCCGTGCGCCATTCTTCCTCCTTTGACATAACTACTGCGATTTTCACAGATTGTGGATTGTGCGGACTGGCTGGAATATACTGCCGAGCAGAGCCGCCACTCTCCGGCAGGTCTAATTGAGCGTGACCCCCGGGAAAAAACATAATTTGGGCTTGCAATTTGCAAAAGATATCCCGCCCCAGGAGTTGGATGGGACATTCGGGCATATACAAAAATTCATGTTCAACATTATGCCCACCCACACTACATTTTCTAGAAGCAAAAAAAAGATATTTAGCAGACACTCCCATTGCTCCCATAATATCAACCTCATTTCCCATTGGAGGTGCAATTTGCTTTGTTACAACAGAATATTCGGCACCGGTATCAACCATAAAAACTTCATCTTTATCTCCCACTCTCATTGTGACCGTGGGCTCGTGGCTACCGAGCGGGATGGGCCCAGGTCCCCGTCAATATACATCCTGTCCTTCAAATGATGTCCCCGCCAGTCCCACAAACCCCGCTCCATTCCCTTCACTTCTTTCATACCTTCCGTCTGTTACCTGGCCATTAGGGGCTTGACCTCCCGTCTCCCCAACTTCACCCTTTCCCCCAAATTTAGCCAAAAATGCAGAACAGTCGTTTTTCCAGTGACCTTCACCCCGACACCACGCGCACTGATTGGGTCCTAGGGGTTCCCTAGGGGCTCCCCTTCCTCTTCCTCTAGCCCCCCTACCCCTTGCCCTCCCTCTGTCTGGGCCACCTCGTCCTCCTCACCATTCCCCATGTATCCAACCACCCCGGTATGTCCCTTCTGTTTCTTTATTTCCTCTAAATCCCGGTTATGATACACCTTATTAGCGATCTCAACTAACTCGCTAATACCTTTTCCCAAAAACCCATCTATTCTCTGTATTTTGTTCCGTATATCCTTTGTGACTGACCCACAAACGAAGAGTTAATTAACCTCTGATTTTCCGTTGCCTCTGGTCAATAGGACTATACATCCTGTACGCATCCAGCAATCTCTCTAGAAACGCACTCGGGGATTCCTTAACCTCTTGTATCACATCTGCTATTTTTCCCATGTTTGTGGGCTTCTTCCTCCCGCTTTAACACCCATTATTACTGCTGTTCTGTATGTCTGCAGATGGGCAACTCCTTCAACTGTATTGTACGGCCATTTAGGATCTGTTTTGGGGTAATGCTCCTCCGCCCATGCTTCTGGATGAGGCTTAGCATCTGCTACGGCTTGGGCGAGTAAAATCTTTTGCGCGCTACTATTTATTCGGGCTCTCTCCTCTGTGGTAAACATTGTCAACATTAATTGCTGACAATCTGCCCATGTGGGGTTATGTGTGAGCATAACTGACTCTATCATACTGGCCACTGCTGTGGGATTTGTGGAATACAGTGGTGTGTGTGTTTTCCAATTAAAAAAATCTGTTGTTGTGAATGGGACGTATGTGTATTGCATTGGCCCTGGATTCCCATCCGCTAAAGGGGGCCTGGCACTTCCCGCAAAGGCATCTGCATAGCGCTTTTGTAGGGATTGTGTTGGTACGGATCCCAGTGTTTATATATATTATTCGCTGCGCGTGTGGTAACTCCCTGGTCCTCATCCTCCTTTTCATCATCACCATTCCCGTGGGGCACTAATATATATATACTCCCATCGGGCATCTCAATCTTCTCTGGTGGAGCCTCTCTGTCCCCTCCACCCGCTCCGCCCTGCTCTTCTTCCTCAGTCACACAGGACGGAGCAGAGGGAGCTGACCGAGACACAGCAGCTGCCCGCTCCCCCCCCTCCGTCCGCGCAACCGCGGCACTCAAAACTTTCCTAGCTGCCCCATAACATGATGGATAGGACGGGGGTAAAACATCACTCTCTTCCGGTTGTTTACTAACTACACTCTCTCTCTCTCCATTATTTTGGGGTCCTGCTTCTTATTTCTCCCCGCTATCATTATAAAATGACTCTTGTTTTTAATACAATATCTCCATATATCTATATACGGGTATTGTTCAGGATGTCCGTACTACTCTGTGACTTGGGAATGTACCTTCTGTACCAACTCCGGGTCCATTGACCCCTGCTCTGGCCATCCTGGGACTAACAACGGCCACACAACTGTACACATTACTTTTAACTTCTCTTTTTTTAATTCTACACCATAGTCATGAGTTTTATATAATGCTTCGAAATTCGCACCATATATTCTAGGGGCGTCTCACCCTCCTTCACCTTCTTGGGCTTAGATGACCCGTTACCCATTATTACTCTTGAAAACAGTACTCTTTGCAATACAGATATATTATTTCAACAACAGTTAAAATCTACAGTCTGATACTTCAGTCAACAATTCCTTCGTGTCTGCAGGCGCTTCCCCCTTCAGTAGCCGTCTGCAGTCGCCTGAGCCGGAAACATACGTTCGGGGTCAAAACGCGCATTTGCTTCCTCGCGGAGCGAGTAGGCGCACGTTCACTCACAGCACTCGAGTCAATTCATTCACAACATATACCGTATCAGATGCTTTCATCACATAACAGAACATAAAACACTTCAACTCTTTTTTTTACTAGCCGAGGGGTACTCAGTCCCTCCTCTGTGGCTCCTTATACCCCGTAATTTGAACTCTAACTCTTGACTGCTTGTGACTATGTGCACCCCGTTCTATATCTCTTCTGCCGTCTGCAATTCCAATTTGCCTTATGGGTAATCTCACCCACCCGGCACCACTATCTCTGCAGCTACCGCTGGCTCCACTATGAGCCCTTTTCACTACACGACGTGCACACTAGCACTGACTCAGGCTCTCAGCCCAGTCACAGAAAATCCCTCCTCCTTTCCCTTTTACCCACGTGGTGAAGCTCTATTTACAAACACTGACTGACTTATGCAACTCCACGTGGTTACCTTCTCCCTCACTTACAGAACTACCCTTTGATTGGCATTCAATTCCCCCGAATCCAGACACCCGCTAGCCACTCTGGCTCCTTCAATGTCAGTGCTATCAGCGGCGGGCTAGATATGCCAATAGGATGGTGGCCATCGCATCCTCTTATCCGTCTATCTCAGTCGGACGTTTCCCTTAGATACAAAACATAGAAGACACGTTACCTATCGCCGGCGCTGCTTGCTGTTTCCTCAGACTCGGTGTCCCAGTTCCCTGGTCGGGGGTCCGTTTGGGACGAGACGAGGTCCACTGAACAGGAAATCCTGCTTGGCGCCTGCAGATGTCAGCTCACCTTCAACGGACGCCCAACCATCGGGATTCTCGCACCCGCTGCAGTCAAGCACTGCACTGTGTTCACAGCAGCCCGTTACTGTGTGCCCGGAAAGGGCCCGTATCTCGGCTCACGATGCCCCCAAAAATGTAGGCGGACAAAAACAGATTCACTTTCAAGACGGCGCCGGACCGGGCACAAGTAAGGATTGTCAGAACACGAGTCTCTTCAGGAAAGGCAAACTTTATTGTGTCGTCACACAAGTGCCCACACAGGATTGAATCGCAAAGAGTGAGCCCCCCTTTCACCCGTGCAAGGGATCTTATACCCAAAAATACGTAATTAGGTACATCCCAGTTAGCCCACCTCCCAATGACACTTTATTCCACCCCACGTGGGTTAATACCTCCCTTTGGCTAATACAAAGACATTTCATTAATTGGCTGTAAATTGGCAAACTTTGTGTTAGTTTCAGTAAATCAAAATTAATTGCTCTTACTGTTCCGGGCTGCGCCCTCCTCCCTTGCGCCTACAATCACTTGTTACAGATGGCACCTGGCCTGATCTCTACTCCTTTGTCTTTCTGCGGGCCCCAACGACCTTGGAGGATCTACTTCGCTTTTCTCCTCCGTGCCAGGAACAGCAGAGATCTTTCATAAGGCTTTAATTGCTTTTCTGCTAATCTAAACGCATTCCTAAATTTCTACGTATACCTCATTCTAGTTTCAGCTACAAACCTGTCTAGTTATATACAAGTGAACCAATATTGTGAACAAGATGGCCGCCTGTGTACAATGGCGGCCGTCTTCCAGCCTATTTCCACTTCATAATCTCAAAGAGCTTGGTGACCCGTCCTAGTTGTATAGATTGTAATCCAATTAAAAGGAACCTTTTCTCCAGGAACCACAATAAAAGGGTGTTTTGTTACTGTGGAGTTATGCTTTAGGGTGAGTATGCATTGACCCACAGTTGGAATGTCAAGTCCATTATATGCTTTCAGTACTTTAGTTGGTTTCTGAAGTTTAGGTCCAGGTTGCAGTTGTTTCCATAGAGCCTCTGGAATAACATTGGGTTCTGCTCCAGTATCTACTTTAAATGGTATCAGTGCACCATGAGCTTCTACCTCTACAATCCATTCCCTATCTGTTGTAGGTACTTGATTGACCACATCCACAAAAGGATTATCATCACTGGAGCTGGAGGCATAGGTTTTAACAGCATGTAGTGGTGTATATTGCTGACACTGTTTGTTTGTCAAAGGGATTATATTTTTTGCAGATAATACATTTCTGTCCATAGGCTGGACATTTGCGGAACTCATGAATTTTTCCACATTTCCCACATGAAGCATCTCTGTACTTTGCATTTTGTATATTCACTTTATTCTTTGGTCTCCTCCCTGACATTTGTGGAAAGGACTGTCTTCTGGAACCTGCAGATCTGTGTTTTCTGACTTCATTAACCAGTTCCTGACAATCTTGCTTACACAAAACATCTAGTTGTTTTTTGGTCTGCTCTGCAGACTGACATATGGACACAGCTTTCTGCAGAGTCAAATCACAATCTTTTAGTAGTCTCTCACATTTTTTATTACTGTTACAGCCTATCTCTGATTAAAGATTCTTGCAGAGAGCCAAAGTTACAAGACCTGCTTTTTAATCTTAGGTCAGTGACAAACTCCTCCACGTCTCATGTGGCAGCTGCACCTTTGAGTTAAATACAAAACGCTCATAGGTTTCATTTTTCTTTGGTGTACAATATGCAGCAAATCTTTCCATAACCATCTCATAATCCTCACCATCAGATTCAGATAATTGAAAGTTGTTATAAATGTCCGAGGCTTCTACTCCAGCAATAGTTAAGAGCAATGCTACTTTCTGATCACTTGGCAAAGTGCAGGTGTTTGTTGCTTTCATATACAGGATAAATCTCTGCTTGAATGATCTCTACACTTCATCCAGATTACCCAAACCTGATTTCAGGAGGTGGCTTCAGGCTATCAGTTCTCACAGGTAAACTCTGAGGTTTGCTGGCCATGTGATGCACCTTGTTGCAGATCCATGTTGGTTTATTTGCTGGTAACTGGTAGAACTTGAAGAAACATCCACTTCTTGTACCATGTGTTGTTCAGCATTTTAATGTACTGAAATGATCCACAAGGTTCTGTTTACAGCAATTTCTTTATTATATGATACATGATGAGTCTGGCTTTCTGCTCTGAGCTGGCTCTCCTCCACACTGACTCTTCCTGGGGCACCGCTCACTTCCTGCTCCCTGACCCTTATGAATATTCATTACTTTCTCAGCTCAGCACATGTGCATATGGGGTTTATATGTACGGAGTGATTGTATGTGTATGGGGCTTATATGTATGGAGGGATTTGTGTGTGTGCGCATATGGGGTTTATATGTATGGAGGGATTGTGTGTGCGCGCACATATGGGGTTTATATATGTAAAGAGGGAGTGTGTGCATATGGGGTTTATATGTAAAGAGGGTGTGTGTGCGTGCATATGGGGTTTATATATGTAAAGAGGGTGTGTGCATATGGGGTTTATATATGTATATAGAGGGAGTGTGTGTGTGTGTGTATATATGGGGTTTATATGTATAGAGGGATTGTGTGTGTGTGTGTATATGGGGTTTATATGTATAGAGTGTGTGTGTGTGGGGTTTATATATGTAAAATGGCGTAACTTTAGTTTTAAATACTTATATTCCTGTAGGTAAATGTGTTTTTGTATAACCAGTAAACAAGCTTTACTGCTGTGTAATTTATGCAACAGGGCTTTTACCCTGATCCAGTAATTGAATTTAAGCAAGCATGGGATAGGCATAAGGCTATCCTAAACAAAAGATAAATCCAGGTAAAGTATCCATGTAATTGGGCAGACTAGATAGGCTGGAAGGTTCTTATCTGCCGACATTTTCGATGTTTCTATGTATGGAGGGATTGTGTGTGTATATAGGGTTTATATATGTATGGACGGTGTGTGTGTGGTTTATATATGGACGGTGTGTGTGGTTTATATATGTATGGAGGGTGTGTGCATGCATATGGGGTTTATATATGTATAGAGGGTGTGTGCATGCATATGGGGTTTATATATGTATAGAGGGTGTGTGCATGCATATGGGGTTTATATATGTATAGAGCGTGTTTGCATGCATATGGGGTTTATATATGTATAGAGGGTGTGTGCATGCATATGAGGTTTATATATGTATAGAGGGTGTGTGCATGCATATGAGGTTTATATATGTATAGAGGGTGTGTGCATGCATATGGCGTTTATATATGTATGGAGGGTGGGTGTGTATGTGGTTTATATATGTATGGAGGGTGGGTGTGTATGTGGTTTATATATGTGTACTGCTCACTCCCGGAGGAGCCGCTGAAAATGAACCACGGGTCAGTCTCCCCGCACTAGGGAATAAATATACTCCAACACCGCTGTGAGTTTTTATCATTTAAATAGGCAGATGTTGAGACACGGTATTCACAGATATTATTACAGTACTTTCGTATTGCGGTAAAACGCGTAGCGGAAAAGAAACGAAACACGAGGCTTCGTATTTCGGAAGAATAAAATATTCGCAACCGAACAGAAAAATATATTCAATTGCTCAATAGTTCGGAAAAACAGAGACACGTAGCGAACCCCACAATACAATCTCTTCGTATTACGATAAACGCGCAGCGGAAAAGAGAAAAATATGTATTCGGAACGTAACCTTAACTCCCGTTCCGATTCGTAACAAAATGAGTCCTGCACAGGTTTAAGTCCCGGAATATAAAAGGTGTGTATGGGTGTGTGGTACCCGGGTACTGTTCAACTGGCCAGTGAATTTACTGAAGGAATGTCATCGACTAGTCAGTTGGGGCCCTGTGGACTTTAAAGAGAAAACAGCAGTGTGTTCCTTAATTACATACGGCCTTGGAGGCCTCTCACCCATCCACCGGTTGCTGTAGGCTCCGCTGACCCAGGACGTCTCTCCGCTTGGATTTTGACTGGGGATACTAGCGGCCGGATCCGTTGTCTGACTTCCCGTAGCTTGTCCACGACTTTTCCCAGCTCACCGCCTGCTCTCTGTACCCGATCAACTCGCGGTGACTCCTTACTCGAGGTCTTCGGTTGGTTCAATCTGCAGCAACTCTGGAACTTGGAAGGCTCCTTCTCCTTAGGCTGAATGACCCGGTAAAAGAACTGACAGGTCTCACTTGCGCTCTGGCCTAAGCCCTCTTGCGATGTATGGCACTGCGTCTGCTCTCTCTCGTTCCCTGGCGTGTTCTCCACGAGGTTCGGGATGTAAGTCCGCTGGGTCCCACCCACTTCCTGTCCTTTTTGCAAAGCACGCCGGGAAATGTAGTCCCAATGTCCAGCGTCTCTAATCGCGATTGTCTCCATCTTGTGGCCAAAAATAGGTACTGCCGGCAGCAAGATTTTAACACAGCGCTACATATGTATGGAGGGTGTGTGGTTTATATATGTATGAAGGGATTGTGTGTATATGGGGTTTATATATGTATGGAGGGAGTGTGTGGTTTATATATGTATGGAGGGTGTGTGTGCATATGGCGTTTATATATGTATGGAGGGTGGGTATGTATGTGGTTTATAGATGTTGTGAGCTGGGAAACAGGTAGCGGGTGCAATTGCTCTCTGGGGTGAGCACTCTTGAAAGGTTCAGAGACCAGACCAGTGACTTTTCTTCAAACGGGGGTACATTTATTGCAGCAACCCACAGGTTATACACCACACTGTATATTGCTCAAAATAAACAGTTCAAAAGCAAAGAAAATTCCTAGCCGTGTCCCGGCACTAACTAAACATAGAATAGTCCTAAGAACCTGTGCAAACCTAGTGTTTGTCAGGCTTCAGCAAACTAGCATGACCAACCTTGTGCTCCAGCAGATAGAGACCGTCTGCTCCCCAGACTCCAGAGCGATGTCTGTTTGCCTCACCTGCACTAAATTGCCACTGAGGCAAAGTGCTAAACCAGGTGCTTAGAGGTTCCGGAAGGTGTAAGAGAGAAATCTGGATGACACATAAACCCCGGACAGGACCTTTCCTTGCTCTCTACATGATGCCCTGTTACATACCCTCCCCCCTTGTTTCAACCCCCTGGGTGGAACACTGTCAGCTACACAGAGCATCTACATTGGCCATTTTTTTACCCGGGCGATGCTTCAGTGAAGCTGTAGTCCTGCAATGCCAGAAACCAACGGTTCACACGTCTATTGGTCTCCTTTTTTAGAGCCATCCATTTGAGGGGAGCATGGTCAGTCACCAGATCAAACTGGCGCCCTAATAAATAATATCTTAAGGCATCCAATGCCCATTTAATAGCCAAACCCTCCTTCTCAATCACTGCATATTTCTGTTCATGATCGTTTAGTTTTCTGCTTAAGTACACTACAGGGTGTTCCTCACCATTATGTACCTGTGACAAAACTGCCCCTAGACCAACATCAGATGCATCAGTTTGGACTACAAAGTCCTTGGAAAAATCAGGGGAGTAGAGGATTGGCTGTGCACAAAGAGCCCTCTTCAGGACCTGGAAAGATTCCTCAGCTTCTGGGGACCATTTGACCATTAAATTCTTCCCTTTGGTAAGGTCTGTCAATGGGGCTGCAAGAGTTGCAAAGTTTGGGATAAACCTCCTGTAGTATCCCGTTATCCCAAGGAAAGCTCTGACTTGTTTTTTACTGGTAGGACGTGGCCACTCCTGAATGGCTTCTACTTTGTTTAGCTGGGGTTTTATGACTCTACGCCCAATCGTGTAACCTAAATATTTGGCTTCCTCTAACCCCAGGGCACATTTTTTTGGATTAGCAGTGATAGCTTGGACTCGAGGCAAATGAGATTCCCAGTCAGTGCTATGTACTACGATGTCATCCAAGTATGCTGCTGCATACTGTTGGTGGGGTCTCAAAAGTTTGTCCATAGCTCTCTGAAATGTAGCAGGTGCATTTTGTAATCCAAAAGGCATCTTTTTATATTGAAACGAACCCTCAGGGGTTACGAAGGCCGTCTTCTCCTTGGCACCTTCTGTCAGGGGAATCTGCCAATATCCTTTGCTCAAGTCCAAAGTTGTCAAATAACGAGCTGTGCCCAGTCGGTCTATAAGTTCGTCTACCCGGGGCATGGGATAAGTGTCAAACTTGGTCACTGAATTGAGCTTCCTAAAATCATTGCAAAACCTCCAACTCCCATCTGGCTTTGGGACTAGGACAATGGGACTGGACCAGTCACTACTGGACTCTTCAATGATGTCTAGCGCAAACATTTTCTTCACCTCCCTACTGATGTCTTTCCTCCTTGCCTCAGGAATACGGTAAGGTTTAAGTTTAACCCGTGCCCCTGGTTCAGTAACAATGTCATGTTGTGTTACCGACGTCTGACCAGGCATCTCTGAAAATTTCTCGTTTTTTTATTAAAAACTCTGACTTCCTGCTTGTGACTTAGACAGCGACTCAGCAATTTTTACTTCAGGGACCTGAGGGTGTTCAGTATCCAGCTGGTGGGTTATTGGGATGAACCCAGCAGCTAGCGATACTCTATCTTTCCAGGGCTTTAGCAAGTTCACATGGTATATTTGCTCTGGTTTTCTTTTCCCTGGTTGGTGAATTTTATAATTTACTTCCAACTCTTTCTATCACTTCAAAGGGACCCTGCCACTTAGCAAGGAACTTGCTCTCAACTGTGGGAACTAATACCAGCACCCTGTCGCCAGGTGAGAAAATGCAGACTCGAGCATCCCTGTTATATATTCTCTGCTGAGCTGCCTGCGATTGAGCTAAATGCTCTTTTACAATTGGCATTACTACTGTAATTCTGTCCTGCATCTGCGAAATATGCTCAATAATGCTTTTGTGGGGTGTCTTCTCCCCTCCCAGGTCTCTTTGGCTATGTCCAGAAGTCCCCGAGGGTGTCTCCCATAGAGTAATTCAAATGGAGAGTACCCTGTAGAGGACTGAGGAACTTCTCTGATGGCAAACATCAGATATGGAAGCAAATAGTCCCAGTTTTTCCCATCCTTGTCAACAACCTTTTTCAGCATGCTTTTTAAGGTTTTATTAAATCGCTCTACTAGTCCATCGGTTTGAGGATGGTATACCGAGGTTCGCAAATGCGTCACCTTAAACAACTTGCACAATTCTTTTGTCACTCGTGACATAAATGGGGTACCTTGGTCCGTCAGAAGGTCCTTAGGGATCCCGACCCGGCTAAACACCTGTAATAACTCCTTAGCTATATTCTTGGCTGATGTCTGGCGTAGGGGAATTGCTTCAGGGTAACGGGTAGCGTAATCCATAATGACCAGGATATACTGATGCCCTCGGGCAGACTTCGGAAGCGGGCCCACAAGGTCCATAGCAATTCTCTCAAATGGCACCTCGATTATTGGCAAGGGTACTAAGGGACTCCGAAAATGAGGTAGGGGTGCAGACATTTGACAAACCGGACAAGATTTGCAATAGTTTTAAATATCTTTTTGTACCCCAGGCCAGTAAAACCTCTGTAAAACCCTTTCAGTGGTTTTCTTAGTACCTAAATGACCCCCCAATAAGTGTCCATGGACAAGCTCCAATACCACCGTTTTGTACGGTTTGGGGACCACTAATTGCTCAATTTCATTGTTCTTTTTATACACACGATATAGCATGTCATCATTACTAATGAAGTAAGGAAAAGAGAGCCTATTCCCTGGGTCAACAGGTTCCCCATTGATCATCATAACATTTTCCCAGGCCCTCACAAGAGTAGGATCCTTCCTCTGCTCACTACCAAAGTTCTCTCTATGAGTGTTAAGATCTGCAAACTCTAGAGTAGCTTCAGTTTCAACAGAGGGCGGTCTATCCTCATTGGCTATAGGGCCTTCAGACGCTTCCAATTCTCCTGCCAAAACAGAGAAGGGAAAGTCTGGGGACCCCCAAGAGGGATCCTCTGACTACAACTGCTCTGCAGCATCCATGTATTCAGATTCAGTCTCTGGTTTAGAAACTGTGGCACAGTCTGGGTGTTCCCAGAGTTCCCAAAATTCAGGAAAAAGTCTCTCCCTATAATTACATCATGCACCAAATGAGGCACAACCCCAACCAAGTGCCTCAAATCACCCCGTGCGGTTCCAAACTTCACAGCTACTATAGGATACTCCCGAGTATCACCATGTACACACACTACAGCAACCTTTTTAGCCCGGAAGTTCACAGAGCCTATCAATTCAGCCTTAATAAGGGTTACTAAACTTCCAGAGTCCAGCAAAGCTGTAACATGCTCATCATTCACAGTTATTGCACACATGTTTTTTCCCTTTACTGGCACCGCGGTGCATGAAACAGTGGAAAACAAAGATTGCCGTCTTTCCTTGAAAGACAAGTCACACTGCATAGGCTCAGTTAATGGACAGTTCGCAGCTAAATGCCTAAGTTCCTGGCACCGAAAACATCTTACATTCCTCAGGTTAGGTCTGCTGACGGGCACTGGTGTTCCCGCTTTGGAATGCCAACCTCCCCGGTTTAAATCAGCAGTTTTTCCCTCTGCCTCCTTGCCACGCTCACCACCCACTTTCCCTGGAACAGTCTTACCGATTGCCGAGGGAGGCCTTGGTTTTGGGCGGAAAGTCCATGGGCTCACCGGGGAGGCGTTCAAAGCTTCAGCTGCAAAGTACCTCTCAACAATCTCCACAAGCTGATCCACCGACTTGGGGTCCCCTTGGGTTACCCACTTTTGCAAGACGATCGGTAAGGATCTTAGGAAGCGATCCATGACTACCCGCTCAATGATCTGTGGCCCCGAGAGGGACTCCGGTTGCAGCCATTTTCGGACCAGGTGGATGAGGTCAAACATCTGTGACCGCGGTGACTTCCCAGCTTGGTAGGACCAGTTGTTAACACCTCGCTGTGCTAGTATCTCCAGCTTGACCTTGTCATAATCCATGGCATCCACAGACTCCAAATCATAATATGCTTTCTGTGATTCACCGGTTAGCAAGGGCGCCACCAATCCTGCCCACCGTGTCTTAGGCCATGCTTCCCTCTCAGCGGTTCTTTCAAATGTTAACAGGAAGGCCTCTGGATCATCCTCTGCTGTCATCTTGGAAAGGAACGACTGACATGGATGGGTGAGGAGTTATCAGAAGAATCTGCAGCTTGCAGGGGAGACCTCTGTGCCAGAGTCTGTACCACCTCCGTCAGAGTCTTGCGATCGCCTTCAGCAGCAACTGCAAGCTTTTCAAATAACATTTGTGTCTGTTCCTGTACAGCACTGATCTGCTGCTGCGTGTGCGTGTGCAGCACCTGAGTTTGCTTCTGCAGAGCATTTAACATGTCCCGCTGTGTAGCATTAGCCTGTTGCTGTGCTGCATTAGCCAACACCAACTGTTTTATAACATCCATTTTTTTTTTTTTCCTTTTCACTTCAGTAACTGGCCTTTTAAATAGCAGGTTCTTGCTATCACTTGCCCAAAGTTCTCCACCATATGTGAGCTGGGACACAGGTAGCAGGTGCAATTGCTCTCTGGGGTGAGCACTCTTGAAAGGTTCAGAGACCAGACCAGTGACTTTTCTTCAAACGGGGTACATTTATTGCAGCAACCCACAGGTTATACACCACACTGTATATTGCTCAAAATAAACAGTTCAAAAGCAAAGAAAATTCCTAGCCGTGTCCCGGCACCAGTGGCGACTCTAGGAACAATATTTAGGGGGGGCACAGAAGATACCGCAGTCAAAACTGGGGGGGCACTAATAATTTTCACCACTAAATCATATCACTGAATAAAACTAAGGGCCCAATCACCTGTGTGAGCTAAAACACCATCGCTAAAAGGAAACATTTAGCGCGAGTTGCTAAAACATAGTGCCTGACGACCCACGAACAGATCACCTTGTCTGCAGTAGTCCATGAACAAGGTCGTTTAGCGCACGCTAGGAAAACTCTAAGACCCGGGCTGAGACCCAGCGCTAATGCGGTTGTGTACAGGATAGAACGTTTTTTCCTTCCAGTGCCGGGCCATACCTATCCCCCGCCCTCACAAGCTTGAATATGAACACATCCAGTGAATAACCTCACACCCCTGCATTACTAAAATCATCCAAGGTGGCCGTATCATCCATGGTTTGATGCACACATATATTAAGGCTGATGGGCATTGCATGATAAATGCCACCCAGCAGCATGTAGAATCATTACACTGCATTTAATAGATCCAAAAGGAAGGCCAGGTGAGCGACAAAAATTTCCCTGCTGCAGCATATAAATAATACATGTTTCAGGGCAAGACTTATTCACATGTCCCTTTAAACATGGTCCACACAGTCACCCTAATAATCAACCGCTTCCATACTATGAATAACCCCCAGCATAAAATGTTTAAAATTAGGCAATATATTAGAATTAGGATATATGTGGATAAAGGATACTTTTATAATAGAGCCGACTGCAACAGCAACGACAATGCGGACCAGATCCATTGCTATAGTGTATGGGGCCAAGAGAACACCTGTGCTGCATTCCTTTCAATTGCCTGTTAATTTTGGGCGAAGATCTGTTTTTTTTGGAGTTAGCACCAGGGTTAAGCAGTAGGTAAAATGGTGCAATTAGCGCCCCTCAAAAAATTAGCCCTGGCACCAACTGATCTGCTAGCTGCAAAAGCGCTAGAGATCTCTAACGCTCCCCATGTTAAGTAAAGGACGCGGAAAGTACAGTAAGCTTGAGCTACAAATCGCTAATAGCAATGCGCTAAGTGATTTTTCCCGTTTGTAGCGAGAGGCAAAAGATCTGTTGGTCAGGCGCTAGACTCGATTAACCTGGCGCTAACGCAAAACCATGCCGACGCAAGGGTTAACTCACACCAGGTAATAGTGCCCTAAATAAGTATATATAAATAAGATTCCAAAAGCCCAGAGTAATGTGATGCAATGATGCCTTTTTATTGTACTAACATAATACTTTATTTGCCGCAGTTTGGCAGTTTTCGCTGAATGTCTGATTGCTCCTTCAGCGACTCCACTTTTAGCAAATTACAGTGACCATTTGCTAAATAGGGAATTCACCTTATTTTCGGCGAAATAAATTCCCCGAAATGTGACAAAAAGCAGAGGATCTAAAGCTGATTAGACCCTTTAGATTCTAACTTCCATAATAACCCCTGAAATGCCATAAACCCAGGGAAATACAATAAAAATAATAAACAATGTGGCATTTAGCCTACTCATTAACCCCTAAAATGCCATTGATCAAGGTAAAACATGAAATGAATACACTGTGAGGCATATAGCTAACACATTAACCCCTAAAATGCCATTAATCAAGGAAAAATAAAATGTATAATGTGAGGGATGAAGCCTACCCATTAACCCTTAATATACAACTAAACCAAGGCAAAAACTAATGTAATACACAATGTAATGTATAGTCTGAACATTAACCACTTCACTGCTGAGACATTTCAACCCTGTGAAAATGCTTAAGTTTAAGTGCCTGTTATTATTTAATGTTTTTGACTTTTATTTCAAACGGAATATGGCCATGTTGGGTATCATTGGAAAGGCCAGAATCTGCTCTTTCCAATGACACCTAGTTCGTCCATATACGATGGACACAGGGACGGAGATACACTAGTCCGAAGAAGTGTGGTAAGCTGGAAGCTGATTTTTGGTGGGGGGGCAAGGAATAACCTAGGGGGGGCAATTGCCCCCCCTTGCCCCCCTGTAGAGTCACCTATGCCCGGCACTAACTAAACATACAATAGTCCTGACTAAGAACCTGTGCAAACCTAGTGTTTGTCAGGCTTCAGCAAACTAGCATGACCAACCTTGTGCTCCAGCAGATAGAGACCGTCTGCTCCCCAGACTCCAGAGCGATGTCTGTTTGCCTCACCTGCACTAAATTGCCACTGAGGCAAAGTGCAAAACCAGGTGCTTAGAGGTTCCGGAAGGTGTAAGAGAGAAATCTGGATGACACATAAACCCCGGACAGGACCTTTCCTTGCTCTCTACATGATGCCCTGTTACAATGTATGGAGGGTGTGTGTGGTTTATATATGTATGGAGGGATTGTGTGTGTGTGTGTATAGGGTTTATATATGTATGGAGGGAGTGTGTGGTTTATATATGTATGGACGGTGTGTGTGGTTTATATATGTATGTAGGGTGTGTGTGTGTGTGGTTTATAGATGTATGGAGGGTGTGTGTGTGGGGGGGGGGTTTATATATGTATGGAGGGATTGTGTGTGTGTGTATAGGGTTTATATATGTATGGAGGGAGTGTGTGGTTTATATATGTATGGACGGTGTGTGTGTGGTTTATATATGTATGGAGGGAGTGTGTGTATGGACGGTGTGTGTGTGGTTTATATGTATGGACGGTGTGTGTGTTTATATATGTATGGACGGTGTGTGTGTGGTTTATATATGTATGGAGGGTGTGTGTGTGGTTTATATATGTATGGAGGGTGTGTGTGGTTTATATATGTATGGAGGGTGTGTGTGTGGGGGGGGTTTATATATGTATGGAGGGATTGTGTGTGTGTGTATAGGGTTTATATATGTATGGTGGGAGTGTGTGGTTTATATATGTATGGACGTTGTGTGTGTGGTTTATATGTATGGAGGGTGTGTGTGTGGTTTATATATGTATGGAGGGTGTGTGTGGTTTATATATGTATGGAGGGTGTGTGTGTGGGGGGGGTTTATATATGTATGGAGGGATTGTGTGTGTGTGTATAGGGTTTATATATGTATGGTGGGAGTGTGTGGTTTATATATGTATGGACGTTGTGTGTGTGGTTTATATGTATGGACGGTGTGTGTGTGGTTTATATATGTATGGAGGGTGTGTGTGTGTGTGGTTTATATATGTATGGAGGGTGTGTGTGCATATGGCGTTTATATATGGAGGGTGTGTGTGTGGGGTTTATATATGTATGGAGGGAGTGTGTGGTTTATATATGTATGGAGGGAGTGTGTGTATATGGACGGTGTGTGTGTGTGTTTATATATGTGTAGCGCTGTGGTTAATTCTTTATTGTGGCAGTACCTATTTTTGGCCACCGGAGGGAGAAAAGCGCAATGTGAGACACTGAATGTTACATTTTGACTACATTTCCCGGCATGCTTTGGGAACGGACACAGGAAGTGGGTGGGGCAGAGAGACTTACATCCTGAGCCTCGTGGAGAGAGCTGGCAGAGCGCGCCAGGGAGTGAGAGAGACAAGACACAGTGCTGCAGAGAGTAACAGTGACCAGGCCGGAGCGCAAGTGCGGCCTAACAGAGGAACTGTCACGTCTCGGCCTTGCCCCCTGGTGATGAAGGGTCTTCATGTTTGTTTTTCCCCTATGGTGTGTCTGGCTGTGCTGTTTAATGCTGATCTGGGGCTCTGTTGTGATCTCCTGGTCTGGGGTCACATGGCCCAATCACACAGACCCACTCCCTATATATTCCCAGCAGCACAGAGCCTCATTGACTGTTTGTGGAGTTTGATGGTGGTTCTGTCTGGTTCGTGTTTCCTGAGTTGCTGCAAAGCATTCCTGTTCAAGTGTTTTCTGGTTCTGACCTCTGCTTTTATTTTTGACTATCCCTTCTACTCCCCCCTGGTACCGTATATTTCTGATCTGTTGCCAACCTCTGCCTGATTGACGATTCTTGTACGTTTCATGTTTTATGTACCTTGTCTGTCTTAGTTTAGTATATTATTCAGAGGCCGCTTATAAGGACCTCTTTTAGTATAGTCTGTTTTGTTTACTGTCCTTCAGCCTGCTCACTTCACGGATTGTCAAGTGTATCTTTGTGTTTCTCCGACTGCCCTGCAGCCTGCTCAATTCACGGATTGGCAGGCGTATCATTGTGTTTCTGAGTGTCCTAAGTTGTCTGTCGGTCTTGAAGCCTTCGGAGCTTAGTGGCAATTCTGTTGTTTTTTGGTGCTCCTTGGTTTTGGAGAAATCAGTCTGTCCTTGTGTCCAGTCAGTTACTCACCTGCCTTAAGGGCTTCATCTCCTGTTCCAAGCCACCACGATGGCCCAAGCAGGGGCTAACCGTTACAGGAACAGATCGGGTTATCAGTTATTCCCGAAGAAGACCCAGTGATCCAGATTACCCAAGCGGCTAGAAAGGAAGCCGAGGACCCCGAGTGAGGCGTACTGCAGATTGATCGGACCGGGAGAGCAGGCGGTAAGCTGGACAAGTCGAGGCCGGTGCAGAAAGCCAGACAGCGGATCCAGAAGCAAGTAACCCCAGTCAATATCGAGCGGAGAGACGTCCTGGGTCAGCGGAGCCTCGAGTATCTGGCGGATGGGTGAGAGGCCTTCCAGGCCGTTGTAAAACTCAAAGCATGCTGCTGTTTGTTTCCAAAACCCACAGTGCCCCAACTTGACTAGTCGAAGACATCTCTTAAGCAATTCACTGGCCAGTTGAATATAGTACCCGGGTACCGCAACACACACCAACACACACACACACACACACTTAACCTGTGCAGGACTCACTCCCCAATCACAAGAAGGGGTTAAAGATACGTTTTTCATTATTCTTTTCCGCTGCGCGTTTCCCGCATTACGAAGTACTGTAAATATATCTACGAACACTGTGTTATTCATTATATGCCATTTATTCTAGTAAACTATATAATTTATAAAATCCACAACGGTGCTGGAGTATATTTATTCCCTAGTGCGGGGAGACTGACCCGAGGTTTAATTTCAGCGGCTCCTCCGGGAGTGAGCGCTACATATGTATGGACGGTGTGTGTGTGGTTTATAAATGTATGGAGGGATTGTGTGTGTGTGTATAGGGTTTATATATGTATGGAGGGTGTGTGTGGGGGGTTATATATGTATGGAGGGTGTGTGTGGGGGGGTTATATATGTATGGAGGGATTGTGTGTGTATATGTATGGAGGGTGTGTGTGTGTGCATATGGGGTTTATATATGTATGGAGGGTGTGTGTGGTTTATATATGTATGGAGGGTGGGTGTGGGTGTGTGTGTGTGTGTGTGTGTGTGGTTTATACAGTTGTGTTCAAAATTATTCAACCCCCAATGCTGTAAAGGGTTTTAGGGAATTTAGTAGGGATGCACCGATACCACTTTTTTAAGACCGAGTACGAGTACCGATACTTTTTAAAAGTACTCACCGATACCAAGTACCGATACTTTTATTTAATGTCATGTGACCGCTTTCCAATAAGAACAGACCATATAAAAATGCCCCCCGCTCACATGTATATCCCCCCGATATATATATATATATATATATATATTCTACTGCCCCAGCTCATGGATTTGCCCCAGCTCACTCATGGATTTGCCCCAGCACATGGATAATGCCCCAGCACACACATGGGTTATTATGCCCCCACAGCTCACACATGAGTATGCCCCCCCAGCTCATGGATATGCCCCCACATGGATATTGCCTCCAGCTCATGGATATGCCCCCTCATGGATATTGCCTCCAGCTCATGGATATGCCCCATCATGGATATTGCCTCCAGGTCATGGATATTGCCTCCTCATGGATATGCCCCCTCATGGATATGCCCCCTCATGGATATGCCCCCTCATGGATATGCCCCCTCATGGATATTGCCTCCAGCTCATGGATATGCCCCCTCATGGATATTGCCTCCAGCTCATGGATATGCCCCCTCATGGATATGCCCCCTCATGGATATGCCCCCTCATGGATATTGCCTCCAGCTCATGGATATGCCCCCTCATGGATATTGCCTCCAGCTCATGGATATGCCCCCTCATGGATATGCCCCCTCATGGATATGCCCCCTCATGGATATTGCCTCCAGCTCATGGATATGCCCCCTCATGGATATTGCCTCCAGGTCATGGATATGCCCCCTCATGGATATTGCCTCCAGCTCATGGATATGCCCCCTCATGGATATTGCCTCCAGCTCATGGATATTGCCTCCAGCTCATGGATATGCCCCCTCATGGATATGCCCCCTCATGGATATTGCCTCCAGCTCATGGATATGCCCCCTCATGGATATTGCCTCCAGCTCATGGATATGCCCCCTCATGGATATGCCCCCTCATGGATATTGCCTCCAGCTCATGGATATGCCCCCAGCTCATGGATATGCCCCCTCATGGATATGCCCCCAGCTCATGGACCGCCCCCCCGACGATACTTACCTTCCTGGCGCCGCCGAGAATGTCTCCGCGCGCGCGCTCGTTGGAAGGACCCCAGCCGCGACCACGTGATCCCGGCTGGGGTCCTTCCAACGAGCGCGCGCGGGGAAACTTTCCCGGCGGCGCCCAGGAAGGAAAGTATCGTCGCGGAGAGCAGCTGCAGGGCCTGTCTGAATGCTCTATCAGCATTCAGACAGGCCCTGCAGCTGCTCAGTGTGTTTAATACTTACCTTCCTGGGCGCCGCCGGGAATGTCTCCGCGCGCGCGCTCTTGGAAGGACCCCAGCCGGGATCACGTGGTCACGGCTGGGGTCCTTCCAACGAGCGCGCGCGTGGAGACATTCCCCGGCGGCGCCCAGGAAGGTAAGTATTGCGGAGAGTGCGGGGCCGGCTGTCCGAATGCCGATAGAGCATTCAGACAGCCGCTGCAGCCCCTCGGATGCCGGAAGCCGGCTCAATGCCGGCTTCCGGTATCGAGAAAAATATCGGGGGTACTGCACGAGTACCAAGTACTCCTGCAGTACCCAGTATCGGCCCCGATACCGATACTAGTATCGGTATCGGTGCAACCCTAGAATTTAGTGTATATTTATAATTGTATTCAGAATGAAATCCTACAAGGACTTTTTAAAGAACCATATGCAACTAAAATGACATCAATTGGTTTTGTAATACAGTAGTAAATGTTTCTTTTGTGAATTCTTCATTGACACAATTATTCAAACCCCTTAAAGACTACCACTCTGAAGAACAGAGGTTCATTCAAGTTATGACGGAATGGGATGTTGTTCCGCCTGCGGGTGTGCTCAATCTGCGTGACCCCTTCGCTTACCGCTGGCCCGACTACCGAGTGACGCGCACTCGGCGTCTCGTGCGGCCTGGCGTGACCCTGGGGAAGGGTTAGCGGGCGGTGGAGGGGACCCCTGCCTAGAACCAGCCCGACCACTGAGCCATACAGCACTCAGCGTCCGAGCAGCTGGTTCACTGACCTTGCAGGTGTGGACGTCTGTGGAGATCGGATCTGCCGCGGAGGAATATCGGATGTGGGAAACGTTTCGGATCTTGCGGGAAACGTTTCCGATCGCGGTGCGGTAACTTTTTCGGATCTCGGTGGACGACTCTTCGAATCGGATCGAGGCTGGATGAATCTTCGGATCTGCCGGGATGGGCGAGAGATTCGGATCGCCTCGCAATACCGAAGCGCGGTACACGGCCGCGCCCTTCGGTTCGGATCTCCGTCTCTCTGAGAACCGAATCTTCATGCGCTGCGCCTCTGCCCTGCTACACGATGCAGGCACAGAGCGCTCGCTTCGGTTCGTACCTGGATGGACACCGTACCCTGAGATCGCGGGGGACTCTCAGATACGAAAATACGGTGGAAATAAAGACACACCAGTCGAAGCTGAATGCACTGCAGAATCTGCCTTTATTGTTTACAGTACAGGCTTTTATTACTTCTTATCATAATTAGAATACAATGAGACTCCTTGCCCGCCCTCCCAGGACCCATTGGCCCTTAGCCTTCAGGGAGTCGCCAATTCGGACCGGATGGTCCGAATCGGCCATTTTACGATTCGAACCGGATGGTTCGGATCGGCCATCTTCCGAATCGAAATTCCAACTGCGCCACAAGGATCGGAAAATGGCGGCGAGCAAGGCAAACACAGGGGAAAATACATTACACCATAAACCAACGGGGAACACTTTACTACACCACACAATGTCACCTCTAAATAAAAATACTGGTAAAACGGGGTGCGTGCCACCACACCCAAGTGTCCATGTCACCACTGTCACTGCGCGCCGCCCCTGGCTGAGGGTGCTGGGCCATCCCGTCACACAAGTGTTTTCAATCAGGTATTGAAAACACCTGTGGATGTCACGGAGCAGCAATAAAGCTTAATAAGCACCAATTAGGCAGCTTTAAAATGACTGATACTCAGCTCCTTCTAGACATTTACTGGTTACATAGTTATATAGGCTGAAAAAAGACATGCGTCCATCGGGTTCAGCCTCTCCCACATAACCTACTGCTGTTGATCCAAAAGAAGGCAAAAAACCCAGTCTGAAATATGCAACATACTGGGAAAAAATTCCTTCTTGACCCCAGAATGGCAGTCAGATTTCTCCTTGGATCAAGAAGCTTTTACCCACATGTTAAATATTATAACCCTTAATATTCTGTGTCTGCAGGAAGTCATCCAGTAGTTTTTTAAAAGTCTGTACAGACTCTGACCCAACCACCTCAACAGGCAGAGAATTCCACAGCTTTATTGTTCTCACCGTAAAATAACCCTTCCTATGCTTTAAGCTAAATTTTCTTTCTTCCAGTCTAAATGGATGACCCCTTGTCCTGTGTATAGACCTGTTAATGAATAGGTTATCAGACAATGGTTGATAATGGCCCCGTATATATTTATATAAGGTTATCAGATCCCCTCTAAGGCGCCGTTTCTCTAAACTAAACAGGTTTAAGCTTGTTAGTCTTTCCTCATAACTTAACCCTTCCATCCCCCTTATTAATTTAGTTGCCCGTCTCTGCACTTTTTCTAGCGATTATAATATCTTTTTTTAAGACAGGTGCCCAAAATTGCACGGCATATTCAAGGTGCGGCCTGACCATTGATTTATACAGAGGCAAAATTATGTTTTCATCCCATGAGTGAACTCCCCTTTTAATGCATGCCAGTACTTTGCTGGCCTTGGCGGCTGCTGTTTGACATTGCACATTGTTACTTAGTTTGAAGTCTATGATTATTCCCAAATCCTTCTGCTTGGATTTCCCTAACTCCGTTCCATTTAGGGTATAAATTTTGGTGTGGTTACAAACCTGGTGAAGTCAAGAGAATGGTCCAGGAAGACGAGAGAAGAGGTGATTACTCTTCACAGGAAGGGCAATGGCTATAAGAAGATTGCAAAGATGTTAAACATACCAAGAGAGACCATAGGAAGCATCATTCGCAAATTCAAGGCAAAGGGCACTGTTGAAACGCTACCTGGTCGTGGCAGAAAGAAGATGCTGACTTCGACTGCTGTGCGCTACCTGAAGCATAGAGTGGACAAAAGTCCCCGTGTGACTGCTGAGGAACTGAGAAAAGATTTGTCAGATGTGGGTACTGAAGTTTCAGCTCAGACAATACGGCGCACACTGCGTAATGAAGGCCTCCATGCCAGAACTCCCAGGCACACCCCCTTGCTGTCTCCAAAGAATAAGAAGTGTCGACTGCAGTATGCCAAAAGTCATGTGGACAAACCACAGAAGTTTTGGGATAGTGTTCTGTGGACTGATGAAACAAAATTAGAATTGTTTGGGCCCATGGATCAACGCTATGTTTGGAGGAGGAAGAACAAGGCCTATGAAGAAAAGAACACCTTGCCTACTGTGAAGCATTGGGGGGGGGGGTCAATCATGCTTTGGGGCTGTTTTGCTTCTGCAGGTACAGGGAAGCTTCAGCGTGTGCAAGGTACCATGAATTCTCTTCAGTACCAGGAGATATTGGATGACAATGTGATGCAGTCCGTCACAAACCTGAGGCTTGGGAGACGTCGGACCTTTCAACAGGACAATTATCCCAAGCATACCTCCAAGTCCACTAGAGCATGGTTGCAGATTAAAGGCTGGAACATTTTGGAGTGGCCATCGCAGTCACCTGACTTAAATCCGATTGAGAACCTCTGGTGGGACTTAAAGAAAGCAGTTGCAGTGCGCAAGCCTAAGAATGTGACTGAACTGGAGGCTTTTGCCCATGATGAATGGGCGAAGATACCCGTAGATCGCTGCAAGACACTTGTGTCAAGCTATGCTTCACGTTTAAAAGCTAAGTACTAAGATTGAATGTCACTTGGGGGTTGAATAAAACTGATAATGATGTGAGCACAGAAAAGACATTTGTGGTTATTTCATTATAAATGTTATGTTATATTTGTCTGACCTACACGTGCCTCTTTGATTTAATTGTAAGCAAGATAACTGATCAAAATCATTGTCAAACTGGCCAAAACACTCAATTTCAGTGGGGGTTGAATAATTTTGAACACAACTGTATATGTATGGAGGGTGTGTTTTTATATATATTTATTTTATTTATTTATAAAAGGATTTTACCAGGAAGGATACATTGAGATTTCTCTCGTTTTCAAGTATGTCCTGGGTTCAAGAACATTGAAGTGTTACAGAAATACAAAGTAATACAATGCAAGATATTAAAAAAAAAAACAACACAAATATATACAGATTAACAGAAAAATATGTAGGAAATATAGTCACTAGGTTACATGTTTACAGGTGCATTCTGTATTGAGGTATGTTAGTAAGGAGCTTTTGAGTGACTTAAGACTGGGGGAAGATTTGATGGTGTCTGGGAGGTTATTCCATAATTGTGGTGCTCTGTAGGAAAAGAGGACCGAGCCACTGTCTTTTTGTATTGTGGTATAGCAAGTAAGGTGCTGGTTCTGGATCGGAGGTTATAGGATGAGGGAGCTGCTGGGGGAAGCAGTCTATTCAGGTAGGGTGGCAGCTTCCCAGAGATGCTCTTAAACACCAGGCTGGAAAGGTGAAGGGTGCGTCTGGATTCCAGCGATGGCCAGTTTAGCTCTTTTAACATGTCACAATGGTGGGTCATGTAGTTACATTGTAGCGCAAAGCGGCACAATGAGTTATACAATGTAGTAAGTTTATGAAGGTGTGTTTGCGGGGCGGCTGCATACACTACATCTCCGTAATCAATAGCCGGCATAAGCATTTGCTGTACAATCTGCTTTCTTACCGCGGGACTCAGGCAGGATTTGTTTCTGTACAGGGCACCTAGTTTGGGGTAAAGTTTAGATGAGAGTTTTTCGATGTGGGGGCCAAAGGATAGATTAGGGTCCAACCACATACCTAGATATTTGAGAGAAGTGACTGTGGTCAGCGTGCCATTTGATTTTGTCCCAACACATAGATGGGGATTTTGCAATTTGTGTAGTTTAGGTGCGGTTCCAAAGAGCATCGTTACAGTTTTGTCAGTATTTAAAAAAAGTTTGTTGTTTTTGATCCACTTTTCTACCTCTGTGAATTGTTCTTGCAGCACGGCCTCCAGCTGCGGGAGATTTGGTTTGCTGGTATAGCTCAGTGTCATCTGCGTACATATGTACAGTTGAGGCTTTGCAGACGTTGGGCAGATCATTTATGAATATTGTGAACAGCAGAGGGCCTAGTATTGAGCCTTGGGGTACACCGCAAGTGACTGGGAGCAGGAGGGAGGAGCTGCCAGAAATTGACACATATTGTGATCGGTTGGATACATATGATTGAAACCAGGTTAGCGTGCGATCACCAATGCCAGAGTTTTTAAGTTTTTCTAACAAGATGCCATGGTCTACCGTGTCAAAGGCCTTGTCAAAATCAAGGAAGATGGCTCCAGTTAGGTTTCCTTGTTCCATCCCAGCCTGGATATCATTGCAGACTTTTAAAAGGGCGGTTGTAGTTGAGTGATTTGGACGAAAGCCTGATTGATCCGGGGTTAAGTAGTTCCAATATTGATAATAATCACGTAATTGTGTGTAGACACATTTTTCCAAGACTTTTGACATTACAGGGAGCAACGATATCGGACGGTAGTTGGATACCAAAGTACTGTCACCACTTTTATGGATAGGTACCACTCTCGCAGTCTTCCAGAGTTTGGGTATGTATCCAGTCGCCAGTGACTCATTTATTATCGAGGGTGTGTGTGGTTTATATATGTGTAGCGCTCACTCCCGGAGGAGCCGCTGAAAATGAACCACGGGTCAGTCTCCCCGCACTAGGGAATAAATATAAAATCCACAACGGTGCTGGAGTGTAAGTTATATAGTTTACTAAAGAAAAAAGCATAGGAGACACGGTGTTCATAGATATATTTACAGTATTTCGTATCGCGGTAAACGCACAGCGGAAAAAGAAATACGAGGTTTCATATTTCGGGAAAATGTGCAGCCGAACAGAAAAGAATACAATGCTTCGTAATTTCGAGAAACGCGTAGCGGAAAGAGAATACAATATTTCGTAATTCGAGAAACGCGCAGCGGAAAAACAAAATAATATTCAAATCTTTACCCCTTTTTGGGATATTAGGGAGTGAGTCCCGCACAGGTTAAGTCCCGGACTGTAAGTGTATGTGTGTGTTATGGTACCCGGGTACTATTCAACTGGCCAGTGAATCTCTTAAACAATGTCTTCGACTAGTCAAGTTGGGGCCCTGTGGGTTTTAGAAATAAACAGCAGCGTGCTTTCTTGACTTTATAAAACCGGCCTTGGAGGCCTCTCACCCATCCGCTCGATCACCAAGGTTCCTCTGACCCAGGACGTCCCTCCGCTCGGTGCCTTGCTGGGATACTGGCTACTGGATCCATTGTCTGGCTCTCTTTGCTCCGACAGTGACTGGTCCAGCTACCGCCTGCTCTCCCATCCAATGGACCTGCGGTACTCCTAACTCGAGGGTCCTCCGCTTCCTTGACAGTAGCTTGGGTAATGCCTGTGGATCACTGGGTCTCCTTCTTGAAAGGCTGGATAACCCCGCTGGGAATCCTAATAGGCCGCACTTGCGCTCCGGCCTAGTCACGGTTCCGCTCTGCAGCACTGTGTCCTCTCTCTTTCACTCCCTGGCGCGCTCTGCCAGCTATCTCCACGAGGCTCAGGATGTACAGCGTCTGTGTCCCACCCACTTCCTGTGTCTGTTCGCAAAGCATGTTGGGAAATGTAGTCCCAATGTTCAGTGTCTCTTATCGCGCTTGTCTCCCTCCGGTGGCCAAAAATAGGTACTGCCACAGTAAGGATTTAAACACAGCGCTACATATGTATGGAGGGTGTGTGTGTGTGTGTGTGTGTGTGGTTTATATATGTATGGAGGGTGTGTGTGTGTGTGGTTTATATATGTATGGAGGGGGTGTGTGTGTGTGGTTTATATATGTATGGAGGGGGTGTGTGGTTTATATGTATGGAGGGTGTGTGTATGTGTGGTTTATATATGTATGGAGGGTGTGGGTGTGTGCGTGTGGTTTATACATATGTATGGTGGGTGTGTGTGTGTGGTTTATACATATGTATGGTGGGTGTGTGTGTGTGGTTTATACATATGTATGGTGGGTGTGTGTGTGTGTGTGTGGTTTATATATGTATGGAGGGTGTGTGTGTGGTTTATATATGTATGGAGGGTGTGTGTGTGTGTGTGTGTGTGGTTTATACATATGTATGGTGTGTGTGTGTTTTATATATGTATGGTGGGTGTGTGTGTGTGTGGTTTATATATATGTATGGAGGGTGTGTGTGTGGTTTATATATGTATGGAGGGGGTGTGTGTGTGTGGTTTATATATGTATGGAGGGGGTGTGTGGTTTATATGTATGGAGGGTGTGTGTATGTGTGGTTTATATATGTATGGAGGGTGTGTGTGTGTGTGTGTGGTTATACATATGTATGGTGGGTGTGTGTGTGTGGTTTATACATATGTATGGTGGGTGTGTGTGTGTGGTTTATACATATGTATGGTGGGTGTGTGTGTGTGGTTTATACATATGTATGGTGGGTGTGTGTGTGTGGTTTATACATATGTATGGTGGGTGTGTGTGTGTGGTTTATACATATGTATGGTGGGTGTGTGTGTGGTTTATATATATGTATGGTGGGTGTGTGTGTGTGGTTTATATATATGTATGGTGGGTGTGTGTGTGTGGTTTATATGTATGGTGTGTGTGTGTGGTTTATATATGTATGGTGGGTGTGTGTGTGTGTGGTTTATACATGTATGTATGGTGGGTGTGTGTGTGTGTGTGGTTTATATATGTATGGAGGGTGTGTGTGTGTGTGGTTTATATATATGTATGGAGGGTGTGTGTGTGTGTGTGTGTGTGGTTTATATATGTATGGAGGGGGTGTGTGTGTGTGGTTTATATATGTATGGAGGGTGTGTGTGTGGTTTATATATGTATGGAGGGTGTGTGTGTGTGGTTTATACATATGTATGGTGTGTGTGTGGTTTATACATATGTATGGTGGGTGTGTGTGTGTGGTTTATATATGTATGGAGGGTGTGTGTGTGTGGTTTATATATGTATGGAGGGTGTGTGTGTGTGGTTTATATATGGATGGAGTGTGTGTGTGTGTGTGTGTGTGTGGTTTATACATATGTATGGTGGGTGTGTGTGTGTGGTTTATAACATGGTATGGTGGGTGTGTGTGTGTGGTTTATACATATGTATGGTGGGTGTGTGTGTGTGGTTTATACATATGTATGGTGGGTGTGTGTGTGTGGTTTATACATATGTATGGTGGGTGTGTGTGTGTGGTTTATATATGGATGGAGTGTGTGTGTGTGTGGTTTATATATGGATGGTGTGTGTGTGGTTTATATATGGATGGTGTGTGTGTGGTTTATATATGGATGGTGTGTGTGTGGTTTATATATGGATGGTGTGTGTGTGTGTGTGTGGTTTATATATGGATGGTGTGTGTGTGTGTGTGTGGTTTATATATGGATGGTGTGTGTGTGTGTGGTTTATATATGGATGGTGTGTGTGTGTGTGGTTTATATATGGATGGTGTGTGTGTGGTTTATATATGGATGGTGTGTGTGTGGTTTATATATGGATGGTGTGTGTGTGGTTTATATATGGATGGTGTGTGTGTGGTTTATATATGGATGGTGTTGTGTGTGTGTGTGTGTGTGTGTGTGTGTGTGTGTGTGTGTGTTTTTTTGCTATACCCCCACAATATATAAAACAAACGGAGGTTACCTTTCCTGGGAAAAAGGTAGTCCAGAGAGAAAAAGTTCTTTTAAATCTGTCCAGCAGACAGTGTTTATTTATACGGTTGCAATAAAACAAAATTAAGACTGAAAATAAATCCTTGCCTTTCAGGCTCTTAATAAACAGTTAGGCTCCCTCTCTAACAAGTGGTGAGCTTACCTCAGCCACCTTAAACAAACAAATATAGTTCAAGCAACCTTTTTAACCCACCTTGTAGCTCTCTCAGAAGGCTTTCTAAGTTCCAGGCCAGAGCAACTTCCTGGTTCAGCCTCCCCCTTTTTATCTCCCCTGGTTAAGCATCAATTAAGTAAGTAACCATTCAGGGGAGAGACACAAAACCCGGATATTCAGACACCACATTCAGCCTGAAAATCTGGTCTGGATTCAACTACTGCATATAGGACAGAAAACGAGGGGAAATGTATCGCCCCCCTCAATGACCTTCCCTTTCCTCATGTCACAATATGTATGGAGGGATTGTGTGTGTGCGCATATGGGGTTTATAAATGTATGGAGGGATTGTGTGTGTGTGTGCGCGCATATGAGGTTTATATATGTGTAGCGCTGTGTTTAAAAAGACTGTTCTGCTGCTTCTACTTGCAATGGCCACCAGAGGGAGACAAATACCATGTTAAGATTATGCTGGACAAACACAGAAAACATTGGGACTACATTTCCCGGCATGCTTTGGGAGCAGACACAGGAAGTGGGTGGGACACAGACACTTACATCCTGAGCCTCGTGGAGAGAGCTGGGAGAGCGCGCCAGGGAGTGAGAGGAGCAAGACGCAGAGCAGCAGAACGAGACAGTGACTAGGCCGGAGAGCAGCTGGGGTCTGACAGAGCTAAAGACTGGGTTATTCAGCCTTACCAAAGGAAGACCCGGTGATTCACAGGAATACCCACGCTGATACCAAGTGAGCGAGAGGACCCTGAGTTAGGAGCAACGCAAGATCGATCGGACAGGGAGAGCAGGCGGTGAGCTGGACATCTTGCAGCAGCTACAGAAAGGCAAGACAGCGGATCCGGTAGCCCAGAGAATCCCAGCCAAGATCGAGCGGAGAGACGTCCTGGGTCGAGCGGAGCACCAAGTATCTGGCGGATGGGTGAGAGGCCTTCCAGGCCGTTTGTGAATAAAGAAAGCACGCTGCTGTTTGTTTCCAAAACCCACAGGGCCCCAACTTGACTAGTCGAAGATATCTCATAAGCAATTCACTGGCCAGTTGGATATTGTACCCGGGTACCATAACACACACACGTACATTCTGGGACATAACCTGTGCGGGACTCACTCCCCAAACACAAAAGGGGGTTAAAGATTTATTTTTCCTTTTCTCTTTTCCGCTGCGCGTTTCTCAAATTACGAAGCATCGTATTTCTTTTCCGCTGCGTGTTCCTCGAATTACGAAGCATCGTATTTCTTTTCCGCTGCGCGTTTCCCGCATTACGAAGTACTGTAAATATATCTACGAACACCGTGTTATTCATTATATGCCATTTATTCTAGTAAACTATATAATTTATAAAATCCACAACGGTGCTGGAGTATATTTATTCCCTAGTGCGGGGAGACTGACCCGAGGTTTAATTTCAGCGGCTCCTCCGGGAGTGAGCGCTACATATGTATGGAGGGATTGTGTGTGTGTGTGTGTGTGTGCATATGGGGTTTATACAGTGGTACGTCAGTTCACAAACTTAATTGGTTCCACGACTCTGGTCGCGAACCGAATTGGTCATGAACCGAATCACATTTTTCCATAGGGTTCAATGGAAATCAGGTTAATCCATTCTGACCCCTACGAACATGGTCGCGAACCAATTTTTGGTTGTGAACCGAATCATATTTTCCTATAGGGTTCAATGGAAATCAGGTTAATCCGTTCTGAACCATATGGGGAAAAAAATGTAACCACAAAAATATGCTTTCAAACCTTCTTGTTTACCATTCTTGCTCTGCACTTTCTTGTTACCCTCTTTATTGCACTGCACTTTCTTTTTACCACCATTCTGGCTATGCAAATCCTTGTCACCTTCAATAACGCTCTGCGCATCCTCGTCACCTTCAGTAACGCTCTGCGCATCCTCGTCACCTTCAATAACGCTCTGCATATCCTCGTCACATTCAATAACGCTCTGCACATTCTTCTCACCTTCATTAACGCTCTGCACGTTCTTGTCACCTCTCTGCTCTTTCTTTTCCCACCACGCTTGTTCTGCACTTTCTTGGGAGCTATGCTGGATTTAATACAGTAATACTGAACAGTACTGTGCTACAAAGCACACAAAAAGCTTCACAGTAACTCTGTCTGCTACCGCAATCCATGTTCGTAACCCGAGGCAGAGTTCGTGAACGTAGGTAAACTGTTGACGAACTTCCTGGGCGCGAACCGAATTGTTCGTGAACAGAGGCGTTCGTGAACCGAGGTACCACTGTGTATATGTATGGAGGGATTGTGTGTGTGTGCATATGGGGCTTATATGTATGGAGGGATTGTGTGTGTGCATATGGGGTTTATATATGTGTAGCGCTGTTTAAAACTGTGTTGCTGCAATTGCTCGTTTTTGCCCACCAGAGGGAGACAAAAGCCATATGGACTATGCAGGACCTAAACGAACTACAATATCCATCAGGCTTTGCGGCGGAGACAGGAAGTGGGTGGGACAGAGGGGAAGGACGGAGCGGATCCGGTGGCACAGAGTTCCGGAGGACAAGCGGAGAGACATCCTTGATCGGGCAGTGGGACAGATTGTCTAACGGATGGGTGAGAGGCCTTACAGGCCGCAAGTCCGAGTATAACCAAGCACGCTGCATTATTGTTCAAATCTACAGGGCCCCAACGTGACTAGTCGAAGATTTGCTTATTCCATTCACTGGCAGAGTTGAATACAGTACCGCGGTACACGAATCAATACACGTACACCTTTTTGAGACATTACATTCACGGGACTTACACTCCAGAACTGAGGGCGTTAATCTTTTTCTTTTGCCGCCACGTGTTTTTCCCGCATTACGAAATCCTGTCGTTCATATACCGTATTTACATTACTGATCCCAATAAAGTGGCATATATAAAGTATATAATCTATAAAATCCACAACAGTGCTGGTGTATATTTTGTCACGTTCAGCCACAATGGCGGTACCTGGCATGCGCCAAGTAGGGCCCAGGTAAGAGGAAAAGCCGCTATACGCAGAGATGTGTGACACAACAATCAGGATAAGGAAATAAACCACAGAAGACACTGGGGACCTCTGCACGGCTAATACCGAAGGAGCCCTATACTGATAGATTGGTCCTTAGAGTGGCCGAATCTGCACTAATGGAAAAAGGATACCTTGTAGCCATGCAGAGTCCTGGGAAAAACACAGACACCTAAAGGAGATATACTCAATAACTTGCAGGGAAGGACTTCAATAAACTAAAGCCTTGGTCTACAGGGATACACAACATATAATACGATAAGCACAGAACCGCTAGGGATGTCCAGAAGAGTGGTCAATGAATAAGCCAGGGGTCAAAACCAAAACATATACCTTGAGCCAAAGCGGTGATATAGCACCAGAGAAAATCCGTCAGCCAGGTCAGAGGGTCAATACCAGGAAGTCAATCAGAAACCTAGAACTCAGACAAGGGGGAAACACTGAGCAAGCACTAGGATAGAATAACAGGGAGCTCTCAGGAACAAATCTGTAGCTGAAGTGAACCAGGATCCAAGAGCATGGTGATCTGGGCCCATGGCTTTAAATAGGGGAGTAATCAGCCCATATCACCAGCAGAAGCTCAACGAGCAAAGAACTTAACCCCTGAGCTGCATGTCAGGGAAAGCAGCACAGGGAAACACAGACATAAGGAATACAGAGGGCAGGGAGACAGGGTTGGAACGTGGGAACGTGTCAGTAGCCCCCTCCAAAAAAGGTGACCTCAGGGCACCTACAAAAATCAAAAAAAAACAAGACACACTCAGTCTTCTGAGTCGTCTGAATCTTCAGCAAAATTCTCCATGAGACTAGGGAATCGCTGGAACACAACCCAGTGTGCCTCCCGGACCAGTAACCCAGAAGGAGTCCTCACAAAACCATTAGGAACATTTCTCCCTTTAGGAAACATTTTACCAACCAGACTCCCAGATTGCTGAGATTCCTCAAGGTAAGCTAGGAGTACAGCCTTATCAGACTCGGAAAGGAGCGTGATATTCTCAGACCCTGGGCGAAGAGTGGCATCCTCGGACCCAATGCGACTGGGGTTTTTCACCCTCTTTCGTCTCCTCTTAGAGCGGGACTTGAGAGGGGTAACCCTATCACAGGACAAGACACTGGTGGAACCACTGTGGGACATGGGCACAGTGGGACTGCAATGAGGCTCTGGAACCGCTGACACACAGCTTGACTGGGTTTCTGGAACCACTGACACACAGCTTGACTGGGTTTCTGGAACCGCTGACACACCGCTTGACTGGGTTTCTGGAACCGCTGACACACCGCTTGACTGGGTTTCTGGAACCGCTGACACACCGCTTGACTGGGTTTCTGGAACCGCTGACACACCGCTTGACTGGGTTTCTGGAACCGCTGACACACAGCTTGACTGGGTTTCTGGAACTGCTGACACACAGCTTGACTGGGTTTCTGGAACCGCTGACACACAGCTTGACTGGGTTTCTGGAACCGCTGACACACAGCTTGACTGGGTTTCTGGAACCGCTGACACACAGCTTGACTGGGTTTCTGGAACCGCTGACACAATGACACTTGGGACTGCACCGCTGACACACAGCTTGGGACTGGCACCGCTGACACACAGCTTGACTGGGTTTCTGGCACGCTGACACACAGCTTGACTGGGTTTCTGGCACCGCTGACACACAGCTTGACTGGGTTTCTGGCACCGCTGACACACAGCTTGGGACTGGCACCGCTGACACACAGCTTGACTGGGTTTCTGGCACTGCTGACACACAGCTTGGTACTGGCACACAGCTCGGGACTGGCACCGCTGGCACATAGCTTAGGACTGGCACACAGCTTGGGACTGGCACCGCTGACACACAGCTTGGGACTGGCACCGCTGACACACAGCTTGGGACTGATTTAACTGGAAGCTTGCCAGCCACAGGTGTGACAACTTCACTGCCAGAAAAAGGCAACATGATTGCGGTTTCCCCACCAAACTCCTTGGTTGTGACCCCATCGCCAGACCCCATAATAGCGGCCTTGCCACCTGGCACTATGAGTGCGGTGGGTATTGCAGATAAGCGTACAGCACCGCAGGTAATACAGCCTGTAACAATCTTACGCCCTGGACCAACCTTAGGGTGTCTGGCCGTTTGGCGAGGCCACATACGAGAGGCAGTAATGGGAATAACCTCCATGGCTTCATCCTTTGACTCCTTCTCGGCCAGGGAGTTAAAGTCCATTTGTGCCTCGGGATCAGAAGAAGGGGAATACTCGACTGGGTCTGAGATGTCAGTTACCCCCTCCACAGACCTGGTTACCCCTGGAAGGGCTCTCCTAGGCCTGGACCGTAAAGGGGGTCTGACCTCGGATACATGGCAGGGACTGATACCATCTGACCCAGTACGGGGCCTGGCACCATCTGACCCATCGTCGGAATATTCAACAAGGTTATTAACATCAGTTGCCCCCTCCACAGGTCTGGTTGCCCTAGGAAGGGCTCTCCTAAACCTGGACGGTACAAGGGGTCTGATTACTTTGGATTTATAATGGGACCTGGCTTTGGTGACCCGACTGTGGGTCGTGGGCGCAGCGGGCATCTTGCCAGCCTCAGCGTGCACTGGCATCTTGCCAGCCTCAGCGTGCACTGGCATCTTGCCAGCCTCAGCGCGCACTGGCATCTTGCCAGCCTCAGCGCGCACTGGCTTGAGTGGGCACCATGATATAAAATGCAATGAACTGGCACAATAGAAACAGAGCTTGTCAGTTCGCCTTCTATTCATTTCCTCAGGGGAAAGCGGACCACGTACTCGGCTTTCTAGAACAGCTTGATCATTAGAAGGGAGAAAAGCTGTGTCCATTAACCCCTTCCACTTAGACATGAAATCATCAAACAGGTGCAGCATGGATTCAAACAACTTACGCAGCTCTGCGGGCTTTATGGTTGGCTCTTGCATTATGTCACGTTCAGCCACAATGGCGGTACCTGGCATGCGCCAAGTAGGG
The DNA here is from genome assembly GCA_009667805.1 of Leptobrachium leishanense. NCBI lineage: Eukaryota > Metazoa > Chordata > Amphibia > Anura > Megophryidae > Leptobrachium > Leptobrachium leishanense. The sequence goes on along the minus strand of CM019072.1, from coordinate 124,881,097 downwards.
CCCAGGTAAGCGGAAAAGCCGCTATACGCAGAGATGTGTGACACAACAATCAGGATAAGGAAACAAACCACAGAAGACACTGGGGACCTCTGCATGGCTAATACCGAAGGAGCCCTATACTGATAGATTGGTCCTTAGAGTGGCCGAATCTGCACTAATGGAAAAAGGATACCTTGTAGCCGTGCAGAGTCCTGGGAAAAACACAGACACCTAAAGGAGATATACTCAATAACTTGCAGGGAAGGACTTCAATAAACTAAAGCCTTGGTCTACAGGGATACACAACATATAATACGATAAGCACAGAACCGCTAGGGATGTCCAGAAGAGTGGTCAATGAATAAGCCAGGGGTCAAAACCAAAACGTATACCTTGAGCCAAAGCGGGGATATAGCACCAGAGAAAATCCGTCAGCCAGGCCAGAGGGTCAATACCAGGAAGTCAATCAGAAACCTAGAACTCAGACAAGGGGGAAACACTGAGAAAGCACTAGGATAGAATAACAGGGAGCTCTCAGGAACAAATCTGTAGCTGAAGTGAACCAGGATCCAAGAGCATGGTGATATGGGCCCATGGCTTTAAATAGGGGAGTAATCAGCCCAAATCACCAGCAGAAGCTCAACGAGCAAAGAACTTAACCCCTGAGCTGCATGTCAGGGAAAGCAGCACAGGGAAACACAGACATAAGGAATACAGAGGGCAGGGAGACAGGGTTGGAACGTGTGAACTTGACATATTTATTCCCTAGTGCGGTGAGACTAACCCAAGGTTAATTCAGCAGCTCCTCCGGGAGTGAGCGCTACACGTGGGGGCTCGTTCCGGGATTCCAGTCTCTGTAAATAACCACGATTAAAGGGTTAATTATGGATCCAGACACTGCTGCCAAATGGTGTGAGGAGCACAATAGCCAGATAGAGTTAAGCATAGTCATGGACATTCCTGCAGACACTTGGGCCAAAGATCAGATTCGCCGGGCCGTGGCCGGGCATGTTCGGAAGAGAAGCTCGACTGCCGGTTGATTTGGTGTTTGGACTATCTCTTGATCAGACGTCTGTGGCCTCTCATAGAAATTATGTGGATAGACTTCGGAAGAATTTGGCCTCTGCGTTTGAACAGGCCTGTTTGACTTCAGGAAGCAGAGAACAGCAGAACAAGCAAAACTATGACTTGAGAGTTTGTATACAAGATCTACAGCCGGGTGATAGTGTTGCTTAAGAACTTGGGTGGTTCTGCAAGGCATAAACTGGCGGATAGATGGAGTTCTCAAGTCTACATTGTCTGCAAGCAACTGCCGGGTCTGCCAGTTTACCAAATCCGACCTGATGGAAAGGCCGGGCCTCTAAAAAACTGGCACCGAAATCATCTGTTACCTCTGAGAGAAGCTGTAAGAATACCAGTTGGAGACAAACTTTCTTTGCCAAAACCGCCTGTTCCATGCTCGATTCCTGTTACTCGGTCTCAACAGACACGGGTTGTTGGAGAAAGTGAAGGGAACAGTGAGGAAGGAAGTTTTTGTCTGGACTGGGTGCGCTCACCTGAGCCTGAAGAGGTCATCCCAGTTTCTGAACGGTGGGAAAGTAACCTTAGGCCTGAAGCTCCTGAATTCCAATTGGAAGTTTCTGAGAGTTTGGAGGTTCCTGTAGTTCCGGAAGATGTGTCCATAGATTATAGTTCTATGCCTTCACTGGAAGGGTCATATTCCGAAGAGGTGTCTGCTCCAGTTGTGGACGAAAGAATTGAGCCCGTACCTGTGGCACTTCCACCTGAAAAGGAGATGATTGAGCCAGAGTCAAAACGTTCTATTCGACCCCCTCAGAGACTCACTTACGACTCACCAGGACATAGCACTGAAGAGGCTGTCACCACAGTGCGAAGGTTGCCCGAAGTGTCTGCTATGTTAACTGAGGTAGTCAAGAGCATGAGTCAACTTGAGGATGTATATCTGACCTATTGTATGTTTGCTGCTGAGCCTGTATATATTGCCTAATGTAAATGCTGAAATGTCATGTAAATGTTACACCTCCTTGGAGAGACCCAAGAGTTCTAGGAGGGGGAGAGTGTAGCGCTGTTTAAAACTGTGTTGCTGCAATTGCTCGTTTTTGGCCACCAGAGGGAGACAAAAGCCATATGGACTATGCGGGACCTAAACGAACTACAATATCCATCAGGCTTTGCGGCAGAGACAGGAAGTGGGTGGGACAGAGGGGAAGGACGTAAGCAGCCTCGTGCGGAGGAGCGCGAGTGTGAGCGGAGCGGCGAAAGACAGAGGATGCAAGTGAGACTGCCAGGGATCGAGACCAAGCCGGAGTGCAGACGCTGCCTCGAGGGCGCTGGAGATCGGGACAGTAACTTGCGGAGGCATACCCATTTATCGCTGAGATTTGCACAGAACTTCAGTTCCAGTTGGACCCCCTGTAAGGAGACCGCGATGATCCATGGGGAGTGCAGACGGTAGGCCGCAGTTTCTTGTGTTGGAGATCGGACAAGCAAGAGAGCGGATCCGGTGGCACAGAGTTCCGGAGGACAAGCGGAGAGACATCCTTGATCGGGCAGTGGGACAGATTGTCTAATGGATGGGTGAGAGGCCTTACAGGCCGCAAGTCCGAGTATAACCAAGCACGCTGCATTATTGTTCAAATCTACAGGGCCCCAACGTAACTAGTCGAAGATTTGCTTATCCCATTCACTGGCAGAGTTGAATACGGTACCGGGGTACACGAATCAATACACGTACACCTTTTTGAGACATTACATTCACGGGACTTACACTCCAGAACTGAGGGGGTTAATCTTTTTCTTTTGCCGCCACGTGTTTTTCCCGCATTACGAAATCCTGTCGTTCATATACCGTATTTACATTATATATGCCACTTTATTGGGATCAGTAAAGTATATAATCTATAAAATCCACAACAGTGCTGGTGTATATTTATTCCCTAGTGCGGTGAGACTAACCCGAGGTTAATTCAGCGGCTCCTCCGGGAGTGAGCGCTACATATGTATAGAGGAATTGTTTGTGTGTGTATATGGGGTTTATATGTATGGATAGATTTTGTGTGTGTGTGCATACGGGGTTTATATGTATGGAGGGATTGTGTGTGTGTGTGTGTGTGTGTGTGTGCGCATATGGGGTTTATATATGTATAGAGGTAGAGATTGTGTGCCTGCGGGTTTCCCTTTAGAATCCCTGTTTTAGCTCCCTCTCGTCAGATCGTGCAGGACCGCTGGGTGCAGTGGCGTAGCTTGGGGGGGCGGTGGCCCCGGGCTCAGTTTTCTTTGGGGCGCCAGTGGTGCCACAGTGGTCCCCCGCCGGTTTCCCTGGCCTGTGATGGTCAGTGCACACAGCCAGCGGCGCACTCTGGAAACGCCGCGGTGCCACCTGCACCACCCCCTCACGTGACACGTGAGGGGCGGCGCTAGTGCCGCCTGCTCGAGTGCTCCCTCACACACGGCACGTGGCAGGCTGCCTGCAAGACATCATTCTGGTTGCAGTGTCAGTCATGTGGCAGTGGGAGGAGAGCTGATCTGTGTAGGTGACGCCTCCGCGCCCCCCCCCCCGATCATGCACATGGAGAAAAAACTTTTACAGAGACCAAGACACAGGCAGTGGAGGACTAAGGGCGGGCCACGCTGGGTGCAGTCAGGCAGGGGTGCACAAATGGGCTGGCACCCTTCAGGGCTGGCACCTTCATGCAGCATTGCAGTTTGTGGGAAAGCATCTGAACCTGCCAGTCTGCTTCCTCCCCTTCCTCCTGCACTTCCTGTCCCCGCGCTGGAGGAAGAGGAGTGAGGTCAGGTGAACAGTGCAACAAGAGGAAACATCCATCGGTAAGTTTGTGTGTGGGGGTGTCCCGGGAAAAATATATATATGAGCTACTGGGGGCAAATATATTCATGTTTGAGGTACTGGGGCAAATATATTCATGTTTGAGCTACTGGGGGAAAATATATTCATGTGTGAGCTACTGGGGCAAATATATTCATGTTTGAGCTACTGGGCCAAATATATTCATGTTTGAGCTGCTGGGGCAAATATATTCATGTGTGAGCTACTGGGGCAAATATATTCATGTGTGAGCTACTGGGGCAAATATATTCATGTGTGAGCTACTGGGGCAAATATATTCATGTGTGAGCTACTGGGGCAAATATATTCATGTGTGAGCTACTGGGGGCAAATTATATTCATGTTCTGGGGCAAATATATTCATGTTTGAGCTACTGGGGAAATATATTCATGTGTGCTACTGGGGCAAATATATTCATGTGTGTGCTACTGGGGGCAAATATATTCATGTGTGAGCTACTGGGGCAAATATATTCATGTTTGAGCTGCTGGGGCAAATATATTCATGTGTGAGCTACTGGGGCAAATATATTCATGTGTGAGCTACTGGGGGCAAATTATATTCATGTTCTGGGGCAAATATATTCATGTTTGAGCTACTGGGGAAATATATTCATGTGTGCTACTGGGGGCAAATATATTCATGTGTGTGCTACTGGGGGCAAATATATTCATGTGTGAGCTACTGGGGCAAATATATTCATGTTTGAGCTGCTGGGGCAAATATATTCATGTGTGAGCTACTGGGGGCAAATATATTCATGTTTGAGCTACTGGGGAAATATATTCATGTGTGCTACTGGGGGCACATATATTCATGTTTGAGCTACTGGGGGAAATATATTCATGTGTGAGCTACTGGGGCAAATATATTCATGTTTGAGCTACTGGGCCAAATATATTCATGTTGAGCTGCTGGGGCAAATATATTCATGTGTGAGCTACTGGGGCAAATATATTCATGTGTGAGCTACTGGGGCAAATATATTCATGTGTGAGCTACTGGGGGCAAATTATATTCATGTTCTGGGGCAAATATATTCATGTTTGAGCTACTGGGGAAATATATTCATGTGTGCTACTGGGGGCAAATATATTCATGTGTGTGCTACTGGGGCAAATATATTCATGTGTGAGCTACTGGGGCAAATATATTCATGTTTGAGCTGCTGGGGCAAATATATTCATGTGTGAGCTACTGGGGCAAATATATTCATGTGTGAGCTACTGGGGGCAAATTATATTCATGTTCTGGGGCAAATATATTCATGTTTGAGCTACTGGGGAAATATATTCATGTGTGCTACTGGGGGCAAATATATTCATGTGTGTGCTACTGGGGGCAAATATATTCATGTGTGAGCTACTGGGGCAAATATATTCATGTTTGAGCTGCTGGGGCAAATATATTCATGTGTGAGCTACTGGGGGCAAATATATTCATGTTTGAGCTACTGGGGGAAATATATTCATGTGTGCTACTGGGGGCACATATATTCATGTTTGAGCTGCTGGGGGAAATATATTAATGTTTGAGCTACTGGAGGCAAATATATTCCTGTGTGAGCTACTGGGGCAAATATATTCATGTGTGAGCTATTGGGGCAAATATATTCATGTTTGAGCTACTGGGGGCAAATATATTCATGTGTGAGCTACTGGGGCAAATATATTCATGTGTGAGCTATTGGGGCAAATATATTCATGTGTGAGCTACTGGGGGCAAATATATTCATGTTTGAGCTGCTGGGGCAAATATATTCATGTGTGAGCTACTGGGGCAAATATATTCATGTGTGAGCTACTGGGGCAAATATATTCATGTGTGAGCTACTGGGGCAAATTATATTCATGTTCTGGGGCAAATATATTCATGTTTGAGCTACTGGGGGAAATATATTCATGTGTGCTACTGGGGGCAAATATATTCATGTGTGTGCTACTGGGGGCAAATATATTCATGTGTGAGCTACTGGGGCAAATATATTCATGTTTGAGCTGCTGGGGCAAATATATTCATGTGTGAGCTACTGGGGCAAATATATTCATGTGTGAGCTACTGGGGCAAATTATATTCATGTTCTGGGGCAAATATATTCATGTTTGAGCTACTGGGGAAATATATTCATGTGTGCTACTGGGGGCAAATATATTCATGTGTGTGCTACTGGGGGCAAATATATTCATGTGTGAGCTACTGGGGCAAATATATTCATGTTTGAGCTGCTGGGGCAAATATATTCATGTGTGAGCTACTGGGGCAAATATATTCATGTTTGAGCTACTGGGGAAATATATTCATGTGTGCTACTGGGGGCACATATATTCATGCTTGAGCTGCTGGGGGAAATATATTAATGTTTGAGCTACTGGAGGCAAATATATTCCTGTGTGAGCTACTGGGGCAAATATATTCATGTGTGAGCTATTGGGGCAAATATATTCATGTTTGAGCTACTGGGGGCAAATATATTCATGTGTGAGCTACTGGGGCAAATATATTCATGTGTGAGCTATTGGGGCAAATATATTCATGTGTGAGCTACTGGGGGCAAATATATTCATGTGTGAGCTGCTGGGGCAAATATATTCATGTTTGAGCTGCTGGGGCAAATATATTCATGTTTGAGCTACTGGGGGCAAATATATTCATGTGTGAGCTACTGGGGGCAAATATATTCCTGTGTGAGCTACTGGGGGCAAATATATTCAGGTTTGAGCTACTGGGGCAAATATATTTGTTTGAGGTACGGGGGCAAATATATTCATGTTTGAGCTACTGGGGGCAAATATATTCATGTTTGAGCTACTGGGGCAAATATATTTGTGTTTGCGGTACGGGGCAAATATATTCATGTTTGAGCTACTTGGGGCAAATATATTCATGTTTGAGCTACTGGGGGCAAATATATTCATGTTTGAGCTACTGGGGGCAAATATATTCATGTTTGAGCTGCTGGGGCAATATATATCCATGTGTGAGCTGCACATTACTGTGGGTTTTATTGCTGTGGAGCTCTGTGATACGCTCATACACTCTGCACATTACATTGTATCACAGTTAAGGGGTTCAATGCCCTAATGGTGGAAGGGAATCGGGGCATGATAACGTGTCCACAAGTTGGGGGGGGCACACAATTCTTGGCTGGCCCTGGGTGCTGACAACCCACACTACGCCACTGGCTGGGTGATCGCTCTTATTCTGCTTCCCTAAGCAAAGCTGTGAGGCGTGGATGCTTTAGACTAGTGAAGTCTGTATTTGACCAGTACTCACACGATGAAGTTCGACAGATAGCTTCAACCTTGTGCAAGAAACAAAATCAGTACCAAAATTGCCCCAAATGTCAAAAACCCTTGGGCAATTCTTTTCACAGTCACATAAACCCAATCCCTCCCCTCCAGAATTTCAAGAACAAAAGACATTTCCGGTTGATCACGGGTTGGGGCCGGGCCCCTAAAAATAACCCTTTCAGCATCCCTCATCAGTGGATAATCAGACCTTGTTGTATCCATCAAAACACCCGCGTATTGAGTATCTTGGATGCTCTCAGTCGAATCTCTCAGGGGCTCATGACTGTGGTCTTTGTTGGCTTTAGCCTCAGTGGATTGGTCTCGTTGGTGACAACCTTCCATACTGGTTCAGGATTGGCTGCAGCTTCCTTCAGTCTGGAGTGATGTATCCACGGGACCACCTCGGCAACCTTTACTGCTGTAGGGGTTGATAACAGGACAAAATAAGGACCTCTCCATTTTGGGCCTAGTGGATCATTTTTCCACTCCTTCACCCATACTGAATCACCTGGACAATACTTATGCAGTGGGGGGTATAAAAGTGAGGTATATTATCTCCCACCCAAGTATTTAATTTCTGCATTGATTTACCTAACAGTACAACCTGATCATTTAATTTAGTTTCCCCCAATGCCCGAAGGTCCCCCTTAGTCCATTAATCAGAGGGGTAGGCCGTCCAAACATGAGTTCGTACGGACTTAGCTTCAATTGGGGGGTTGGCCTGCACCTAATGTGCAATAGGACTATCGGCAGCACATCCAACCAGCCTAGTGACGTCTCTTGGCACAGTTTGGACATCAAAGTCTTTAGGGTACGGTTCATTCTCTCAACTTTTCCCGTGCTTTGGGGCCTGTAAGAAGTATGTAACTTCCAGGTGATACCCAATAATCAGGCAAGTTGCTGTAAACAGTTCTGTATGAATGCGGGGCCATTGTCCGACCCTATTTCGAGAGGAAGTCCATAGCGTGGTATTATTTCCTTCATCAGACTTTTCACCACTTCCACTGTCTTTTCCGTCCTTGTTGGGAAAGCTTCCACCCACCCTGTCAGGGTGCACACCATTACCAGTAGATCTTTATATCCTTTGCAGGGTGGCAGTACTGTAAAGTCTATCTGTCATGATGCCATTGGGGACAGCCCGATCGGCTGCTTCCCCGGAGGTTGAGATGGGCCTGTTCTTGGATTATTTTTGGCACATGTCACACACTGCTGGGCTATTGCTTTGCAGACTACTGACAGTCCTGGCACGTAGAAATGTGGCTCCAATTGCTGTTCCATCGTTTCTCTTCCTCCATGGGTACTTGCGTGGAGCGTTCTTACAATCTCAGGCGCCAATGTTGCTGGTAGGACTATTTGTCCATTCTTCAACTGGAACCATCCGTCTTCTCCATATCCGCCTTGTTCTTCTGATAGCCATTTCTTCTCTTTCTCTGAATACACAGGTGTCCATTCACTCAGTGGCGCCGGTAGGAGTGCAGCCACCACTGGTTTTGCTTTGTATCGTGCCAATTCTCCATGGTTTCCCCAGATGAATTCTTATTTTGGGAAATAATATCGCCAGGCAAAGAACAGCAGATCTTGTCTCTCCTGTGGATCTCTCACTGCTGGTATGAAAAAGTTCATCGCACTTTTCTTCATTCTTGGCAGTTTGTTTTTGATAAGGATCTCCTTGAGGAAGAACCTCACCAATGGGGCTTGGTATTCTTCTGCTCCCAATTCTCCCAAACGTAGCAGTATTCGTGTAATTCTCAGATTATTATGAGGGTTGGTTGTTAGGTTTTCGAAATGTGAGGCAAAATTATCTGCTCATTCAACTTCAGTTACTTCTGTATCTTCTCCATACTCCCCCATTAATTTTACGCCGAAGAATTTCAGCATCATTTCGTATGCTCTGCGGAGTCTTTGCTGAACTTGTGAGGTGTTAAGCATAAGACGTGTCTCTTGAGGGTTCAGAGGAGTGGAGTAGAAATTTTGGCCTTGGGACCGGGTTGGGAAAAGCCATTGGATATAATCATGATTGAGTTCTAATAGTTCGTAATCATTGTGCCATTTGTGCAGAATAATTTCAATAAATTCGCCTTTGGGTTCAAATTTTCTCCAATTCATGTAGAACTCGTAGTTTGGCATGGGAGGTTGGGCCTCTTACTTGCAGAGCAGGACTTTGGCTTGATCAGTTGTTAGCAATGGTCTTGCAGACGCTTTTGCGGCCTGGTCAGCGCGTCTGTTGCCTTTTGGGATTTCATCATGACCTTTCTGGTGGCCACGACCGTGCATAATACTGACAGCACTTGGTTTCCATACAGCTTCTAGAAGGGCTGTGATTTCAGCTGCATACTTGATTTGTTGTCCTGAGGAAGTAAGTAGGCCTCTTTCTTTGTAAAGTGCACCATGTGCATGGACAGTCATAAAGGCATATTTGGAGTCAGTGTAGATATTCACTCTTTTGCCTTCGGAGATTTCCAGAGCCCTGGTTAAAGCTGTTATCTCAGCCAGTTGTGCAGATGTATGGCCTGGTAGAGAATTTGCTTCAATAATTTCTCCTGCTGAGACGACTGCATAGCCAGAGACTTTCTTCCCATCATCCATATAACTGCTACCATCAGTGAATAGTTGTAGATCGTATTTGTCTAGGTAAGTCTTTCAAATCTGGTCTGCTACTGAACACTTCTTCCATAACTTGGAGGCATTCATGATCTGGATCCTCATCACAGTCAGGCAGTAAAGTAGCAGGGTTCAAGGTAGCGAAGAGGTCCAAATGAACCCGTGGATTCTCACACATCATAGCTTGGTACTTCGTCATCCGGCTGTTGCTAAACCAGTAGCTTCCTTTAACATCAAGCAGGGCTCTTACAGCATGTGGCACCTTGACATGAAGAACTTGTCCAAGGGTCAGCTTGTCTGCTTCTGCGATCAGCATTGCGGTGGCTGCCACAGCTTTCAGGCATGGGGGTAGGCCGCAGGCCACAGGGTCCAGTTGCTTGGATAGATAGGCCACAGGCCTTGGCCAGGAGCCAAAATTCTGAATCAGCACTCCTGTAGCTGTTTGATTGTGTTCATGCACGTACAGCTGGAAGGGCTTGCTGTGATCTGGCAGTCCCAGTGCTGGAGCTTCCATTAATAAAGTCTTTAATTTCAGGAAAGATGCTGTATGCTCTTATTCCCAGAGGAAGGGGTCATGCTCTCCCCCTTTGGTGGCTTGATGGAGGGGCTTGGCAATATTTGCGAAGTTGGGGATCCACAGGCGGCAGAAGCCTGCAGCTCCCAAGAATTCACGGACTTGTCTCCTTGTCTTTGGTTGGGGTATGCGGCATACTGCTTCTTTTCGCTCTGCCCCCAGTGCACGCTTGGTACCTGTTAATTGAAAACCTAAATATTTCACAGTCTGCATATTTGTGCTTTCTTTTTGGACACTCTGTAACCTGCAAGGCATAGCAGATGTAGCAGGGCTTTTGTGGCAGAGAGACAGTCTTTTTCTGTGGGAGAAGCCAGTAATAAATCATCTACATACTGTAGTAGAACAACTTTGTCTGGCTGAGCGTTGAAGGACAGGAGGTCCTGGCTGAGCGCGCACCCAAAAATTGTGGGAGAGTTTTTGAAACCTTGAGGGAGGCGTGTCCAGGTCATCTGATGGCGCGCTCCCGTAGTAGATTCCTCCCACTGAAACGCAAAAAGGGGCTGGCTTGCTGGAGCCAGGCGGATACAAAAAAAAGCGTCTTTTAAATCAAGCACCGTGTAATATTTTGTGTTTCCGGGGATTAATGCCAATAATTTGTATGGATTAGGGACCACAGGGTGTAAGGTTACTGTGGCTTTGTTAACCGCTCGTAAATCTTGGACTGGGCGGTACTCTTACATAGTTACATAGTTATATAGGCTGAAAAAAGACATGCGTCCATCGGGTTCAGCCTCTCCCACATAACCTACTGCTGTTGATCCAAAAGAAGGCAAAAAACCCAGTCTGAAATATGCAACATACCGGGAAAAAATTCCTTCTTGACCCCAGAATGGCAGTCAGATTTCTCCTTGGATCAAGAAGCTTTTACCCACATATTAAATATTATAACCCTTAATATTCTGTGTCTGCAGGAAGTCATCCAGTCATTTTTTAAAAGTCTGTACAGACTCTGACCCAACCACCTCAACAGGCAGAGAATTCCACAGCTTTATTGTTCTCACCGTAAAATAACCCTTCCTATGCTTTAAGCTAAATTTTCTTTCTTCCAGTCTAAATGGATGACCCCTTGTCCTATGTATAGACCTGTTAATGAATAGGTTATCAGACAATGGTTGATAATGGCCCCGTATATATTTATATAAGGTTATCAGATCCCCTCTAAGGCGCCGTTTCTCTAAACTAAACAGGTTTAAGCTTGTTAGTCTTTCCTCATAACTTAACCCTTCCATTCCCCTTATTAATTTAGTTGCCGGTCTCTGCACATTTTCTAACGCTATAATATCTTTTTTTAAGGCAGGTGCCCAAAATTGCACGGCATATTCAAGGTGCGGCCTGACCATTGATTTATACAGAGGCAAAATTATGTTTTCATCCCGTGAGTGAACTCCCCTTTTAATGCATGCCAATACTTTGCTGGCCTTGGCAGCTGCTGTTTGACATTGCACATTGTTACTTAGTTTGAAGTCTATGATTATTCCCAAATCCTTCTCCTGCTTGAATTTCCCTAACTCCGTACCATTTAGGATATAAATTACTTGCGTGTTCTTCACTCCAAAGTGCACAACTTTGCATTTATCTAGATTAAATCTCATCTGCCATTTAAGTGCCCAGTCCCCCAATTTATCTAAATCCCTCTGCAGCGAAGTAACATCCTGCTCACATTGTATTACTTTTCCTAGTTTTGTGTCATCTGCAAACACTGATACATGACTTTCAATGCCTATCTCAAGGTCATTTATAAATAAATTGAATAGTATTGGTCCTATAACACACCCCTGAGGGACACCGCTTACCACTGGTGTCCATCTTGAAAATGTACTATTTATGACCACTCTCTGTACCCTATCTTTTAGCCAGTTTTCTATCCAAGAACAAGTATTTTCATCTAGACCATTTTTTCTCAATTTAAATAGTAACCTTTTGTGTGGAACTTTGTCGAAAGCTTTGGCAAAATCTAAGTAAATCACATCCACTGCGACCCCCTGATCTATACTTCTACTTACTTCCTCATAGAACGTAATTGGGTTAGTCTGACATGATCTGTGTTTCATGAAACCATGCTGATTTTTGCCAATTACATTATACCTCCCAATAAATTCCTGAATATTATCCCTTAGTAACCCCTCAAATACTTTCCCAGCCACAGATGTTAAGCTCACAGGTCTATAATTCCCAGGCACAAATTTTAAACCTTTCTTAAATATAGGGACCACGTCAGCTTTTCTCCAATCCTCTGGTACTATTCCTGAAAGAAAAGAATCTTGAAAGATTAAGAACACTCTTGTGTGCCCTCTTTTAGTACTGGCAGCAGGGGTGTGTTCCACGGTGACACGCAGAATTTCAATATACCGTGGTCTTTAAGTCTCTGCAAATGTGTCTGGATATTCTGCTTAGCTTTTTGTGGGATATGGTATTGTCTTAAAGCCACAGGTGTTGCACCAGGTTTTAAATCAACGTATACTGGAGGGATATTTACAGCTAGTCCGGGCGGGTTTTCCTCCGCCCAGACTCCAGATTCCCAGGAGTAGTGTGTACGGGTCTGGGTCGGCCGGCGGAGTTGGTGCCGTGTGCCATTCTTCTTCTCTTGGCATAATTACTGCAATTTTTACAGGTTGGGTATGCTGGCTGACTGGGCTGTGCTGCCGTGTAGAGCTGCCACTCTCAGGCAGATCTAATGTAGCGTGACCCCCGGGAAGAAATGTAATTTGGGCTTGCAATTTGCAAAGGATATCCCGCCCCAGGAGCTGGATGGGACATTCGGGCATATACAAAAATTCATGTTCAACATTATGCCCACCCACACTACATTTTTGTGAAGCAAGGAAGGGGTACTTAGCGGACACCCCCATTGCTCCCACAATATCAACTTCATTTCCCATTGGGGGTGCAATTTGCTGTGTTACAACAGAATATTCGGCACCGGTGTCAACCATAAAAATTTCATCTTTATTTCCCACCCTCATAGTGACCGTGGGCTCGTGATTACCGAGTGGGATGGGCCCAGGTCCATGTCAATATGTACCTTGCCCTTCAAATGACGTTCCCGCCAAGCCAACAAACCCTGCACCGGCACCATCATTTCTCTCATATCTGCCGTTTGTTACCTGACCATTGGAGGCCTGACCTCCCGATTCCCCAGCCTCCCCCGGCCCCCCGAATTTAGCCAAAAATGCCGGACAATTATTTTTCCAGTGACCTTCGCCCCGGCACCATCCGCACTGATTGGGTCCCAGGGGTTCCCCTACCTCTGCCTCCCTGACCCCTCGCTCTCCCTCTGTCCGGGGCACCTCTTCCTCCATTTCCCATATATCCGACCACACCTGTGTGCCCTTTTTGTCTCTTTATCTCCTCCCGCTTTTCTTCCAAATCCCAGTTATGATACACTTTATTAGCAATCTCAACTAATTCGCTAATACCTTTCCCTAAAAAAACATCTAATCTCTGTATTTTATTCCGTATGTCTCTCTGTGACTGACCCACAAAAGAAGAATTAATTAACCTCTGATTTTCCACTGCCTCAGGGTCAATAGGACTATACATCCTATATGCATCTAGTAATCTTTCTAGAAATGCACTTGGGGTTTCTTTAGAATCTTGCACAATATTCGCTATTTTCCCCATGTTTGTGGGTTTCTTCCCTCCCGCTTTTACACCCATTATTACCGCTGTACGGTACGTCTGCAGGTGGGCAATACCTGCAGCGGTATTGTACGGCCATTTGGGATCTGTTTTGGGGTAGTGTTCCTCTGCCCACGCTTCTGGCTGAGCTCTGGCATCTTCTACGGCTTGAGCAAGTAGAATTTTCCGCTCGCTACTATTTATTCGGGCTCTTTCCTCAGTGGTGAACATTGTCAGCATTAGTTGTTGACAATCTGCCCATGTGGGGTTATGTGTAAGCATGACTGACTCTATCATACTGGCCACTGCCACGGGATTAGTGGAGTACAGTGGTGTGTGTGTTTTCCAGTTGAATAGATCTGTCGTTGTAAATGGGACATATGTGTATTGCCCTGGCCCAGGTGCTCCGTTTTCCAGTAAAGGGCCTGGCACCTCCCGTGGGGGCATTTGCATCTTACTTTTGCTGGGATTGTGCTGATATGGGTCTCGGGGTTTATATATATTGTTTGCTGCGCGAGTGGTAGCACCTTGCTTTACATCTTCACTCTCATCATCACTGTCCTCTTGGGTTACTAGTTTATATACGTTCCCATCGGGCATTTCAATCTTTCCTGGTGGGATCTCTCTGTCTCCTCCACCCACTGCCCCCTCATCTTCTTCCGCAATACCGCTTGCCGGAGAGGAGGAAGCTGTCGGAGCAGTAGCAGCCGCCCGCTCCCCCCCTCCGCCCACGCAACCGTGGCACGCAAAACTTCTCTAGCTACCCCATAATATGATGGATAGGGCGGGGACAGGGAATCCATCTCCTCCGGTTGTTCTACTAACACCGGTTTCCTTTTCTTATTGTTTTCTCTGTTTGGGGGCACCTGCTTCTTGTTACGTCCCGCCATCATTATAAAATAACTTTTATCTTTTAGGCTAGGGTCAGACTGAGGCAGTGCGAACGCGCGTTCTGGCGCACATAATCACGGCCGCACTAGCAGCAGATGCCGGGCAATGACAGCCAATATACGAAGTACAGTCGCACAAAAGTCCGGCTGCGCAACGCAAGTGGAAAATGAACGCATTTTTTCGAGAACGTTAAACCGCTGGTACTGACGTACAGAGTGCGCTGCGGCCGCATAGCAGCGTGTGTGCGTGATTAGGAGATGTCAGACGCTGCTAGTGTGCGGCCAACATAACGTTCAAACTTTTCACCCCATCGTCATGAAATACGTCCAGAATTGCGCATCGTCTGACCACTTAAGCGTATTCCGTGAAAAAATGCGTGCGCACGCATCGACGTACATTTTGACGGTGGCCGCAGAAAATGCGCTCATCTGTCCCTAGCCTTACACAATACCTCCATATATCTATATATGGGTACTGTTCAGGATGTCCGCATTTCCCGGTTACTTGGGAATGCACTTTCTGTATTAGCTCCGGGTCCATTGACCCCTGCTTTGGCCAGTCTGGAACTAGCAGTGGCCATACGATGGTACACATTAATGTTAATTTCTCTTTAGTTAACTCTACACCATAATCATGTGTTGTATACAGTGCTTCAAAATTCCGCACCATATACCCTAAGGGCGTCTCACCCTTCTTCACCTTCGTGGGCTTGGATGACCCGTTACCCATTGTTACTCTTAAGGGCAGTAACCTTCTCACAATGCAGATATTACTTTTAGCAAAAACACTTGAAATTTACTGTCTGGTACTTCAGTCAACAATTCATATATATCGGATTCGCTTCCTCCGTCAGTAGCCGGACTGCAGTCGCCTGAGCCGGAAACGTACCTTGGGAGTCCACTCTCAAGTTTGCTTTCTCGCTAGGTGAGTAGGCGCTTAATCACTCACAGCACTCTCAGCAATCATTCACAACCCATACAACCCAAGTACCAGATACTTTCAGCACAAAACAATACATAAACAATTCAACTCTTTCTACTAGCCGAGGGCACACCGTCCCTCCTTTTGGCTCCCTATACCCCGTTAATTGAACTCTAACTCTTGTCTGCTTGTGACTATGTGCACCCCGTTCTATAACTACACTTCCGTCTGCAATTCCAATTTGCCTATGGGTAATCTATCCACCCGGCACCACTTCCTCTGCAGCTACCGTTGGCCCCAATGAGCCCTCTTCACTACACAACGTACACACTAGCACTGACTCAGGGCTCTCAGCCCAGTCACAGAAATCTCTCCTCCTTTCCTTTGTCCACGTGCAGAAGCTCTATTTACAAACACTGACTACGACTACGCAACTCCACGTGTTTCCCTCTCCCTCACATACAGAACTACCGTTTAGTTAACATCCGATCCCCGGGGTCCAGACACGCGCTAGCCACTCTGGTCCTTTGCTTGTCCGTGCTTTCGGCGGCGGGTTCGGTATGTCAACGAGACCGTGGCCGCGGGTCTCCTTATCCGACTATGGTCGGACGTTTCCCTTTATACCGGTATCTCCATTAGGTAAAGTGTCTTCTATGTTTGTATGTCTATCGCCATGCTGTTCGCTGGTTCCTCGGACTCGGTGGTGTCCCAGCTTCCTGGGCCGGGGGTCCGTTTGGGACGAGACGAGGTCCACTGAACAGGAAATCCTGCTTGGCGCCTGCAGATGTCAGCTCACCTTCAACGGACGCCCAACCAGCGGGATCACTCTACAGTGTCCAGCAGTCGTTGCCGTGCCGGCAAAGGGCCTCGTATCCCGGCTATCGAGCCCCCAGAAATGTTACCGGAATCCACTTGGTTCACTCGGGACGAGGCCGGACCGGACACGAGCAAGGATTGTCTGAACACGAGTCTCTTCAGGAAAGGCAAACTATATTGTGATATCACAGATGCTCAGACAGGATTGAATCGCAAAGACTGAGCCCCGAACTCACCCCGACAAGGGGTCTTATACCCCGAATACATAATTAGGTACATCCCAATTAGCCCACCTCCCGGTGACACTATCCCACCCCACGTGGGTTAATACCTCCCTTAGTCTAATACAAAGACATTCCATTAAATTGGCCGTAAATTGGCAAACTTCATGTTAGTTTCGACAGATCGTGATTAGCTACTACATTCAGTCCGGGCTGTGCTCGCCTCCCTAGCGCCTGTGTTTATTTGTTGCTGGTAACACCTGGTCTATCTTCTATGCTTCCCTTTGTCTCTCTGCGGGCCTCTGTGACCTTGGTGTATCCACTTCTCATTCTGTCCCTTCGTGCCAGGAGCAGCCTAGATCTTTCTCAGACTTTAATTGCTTTTCTGCTAATCTAACACATTCCTAAATTTCTACGTATGCTTCAATCTAGTTTCAGCTAAAACTTACCTAGTTATTTTCAAGTGAACCAATATTCTGAACAAGATGGCCGCCTGGCTTATAATGGCGGCCAGCTCCCAGCCTGATTCCACTTCAATCTGGGTGACATACAGTAACCTCAGTTAATCTAGCACTAATGCTCACATATGTATGCGCTAGTGTTAAGGAGGTGACTTGGCCTGGGGTATATGCAGTGTATATCTGTGTGTACATGGGGTTATATATATGTATGCAGGGCGTATATGTGTGTGTGTGTACGTGGAGTTATACAAGTGTGCTCTAATGTTGAGGTGACATGGCCCGGGGTGTATACATATGTACAGGGTATGTGGGCTATACATGTATTCAGGGTGTATATGCATGTGTACATGGGGTTATATATGTATGCATGGTGGATATTTGTATGCAAGGTGTATATATATGTCACCGATATTTCGGTGCCCTTTCGTTCCCTGCACTTTGCTGTGTATTCAAGTACAACCGCAGGGTCCCCTGGAGTGCAGGGAAAACCCGCCGAACAGTCACCAAAAACCCACAGAAACTGCCGCAAAAACCACAGCGAACACCATGGAAAAAGCCAAGCCGCCGAACACTGCGAAGAGCAGCCAACTGAAAAAGCCGACAAGCTGAACGGGGAAAAAAAATAAAAAAATTGAAAGTTTCAAAATTGAAACACTGTTTACAAACAAACTACTGAACGAAAATGCCTGGGAGTTATATAAAGATCCAATGAATGATAATAAAAAGGTCTGTTACAGAAAAAAGAAAAACGCAAAAAAAAAAGCCAAAAAGATACTAAAAAAAAAAATCAAGAAATAAAGAGACTTTTTGCTGCAGATTAAAATAATAAACGGTTTATTAGATATGATTAAAACAGGAATATTTTTAACATTGAAACATATGGGATTCGTTTGAATAAACCGGTCGAATGAAACCACAGAACATCAGGGCATTTCACTGACATTTCTCTGCTGTTCAATGTGATTACATTAACCATTGCTTCTCTATGGCAGATTTCACTGCCCTTGAACAGGCAACGTACGTGCAGGCAATTCACCAAAATTTGGCTAACTGCCTGCTCTCTAAATAGCCACAAAATGTAACCGTACGCTAAATTTCAGTGACGGTTACATTTTGGACCTATCTGAATAACCCATTATGTGTCTACACCCTGGGTATTTGCAGGGTATAGATGTGTGTGCACATGGGCATGGTCGGATTAACAAAGGGGCTGATGGAGCTGCAGCTTCAGGCCCATGCCCCATAATAGGCCCAGAGAAAGGATAAATTTGTCTCCATTGATGGGCATTTGGACCCCTGTATCTCTAACTCCATAGCAGCTACCCCTGTAGACACAGGAGTCCAAATGCCCAACAATGGAGACAAATTTATCCTGAATAACAGAGCTATCACTGGAAAGGCCAGAACCTGACCTTTCCAATGTTCTCAAACATGACCAGGTTTTATGTAGCAATAAAAATAATAAGTTGATACTTCTTTATTTTTTTTTCTCTTTCTAACACAGCTATATTGTTAACTTTTCAATTATAAAATGATGCTGCACAAGCTCACCATCTCATTTCTCATGTCAACAATAAGTGTGAAGGCGATGTCACAATCTGTTATTACGCATTGTTCCATCAAAAACCTAAACCGCCGCACTGCAGCAAGGAGCGCTGGGGGGGGGAACCATGAAACTCTGCATCTCTAATCTTTACTAGGGATGTGCGTTTCGGGTTTCGGAATTTCGTAATTTTCACAAAATTTCCCGATTCGTGTTTTCGGATGCGGCCGATTTTTTTTCGAAAATTTTTAGATCCGAAAATGGCAGATCCGAAAAGTTTTCCGAGCCGAAACTAAATATTTTCGGAATTTTCGAATGGACTTGAAATGTGTCAAATCGAAATGTATTTTTGCTCTATTCATGATTTCGGTTCCATTCGTGATTTCGGTTCCATTTCGGTAATTCAAGGATCTTTATTTAATAAAAAAAAACACGATAGAATCGCCAGAATTATCATAGACCCTTTGAAACGAGGAGAACAGAAGTTCTGAAAAAACGAAAATTTCCGAAATTTCCGAAAAGTCGATACAAAAAACGAGCAAAGTGACACGAAAATACGAAAAATGGTCGATATTCCGAAAAAAAAATGTACACGAAAAACGAACCGAACCGAATCGAAACAGAAATCGGTCGAAACGAGCCGAATCGAAAAGTTTAAACATCCGAACAAATCGAACCGAATCGAAAAAAAAATCGGTGCACAAGCCTAATCTTTACAATGCACAAGGTCACGTGAGGTGTCATTGGACAGGACTGAGTCTGGCCTTTGCCATGATACTGAAAATGACCTGTAAAATATAGAAGAAAAACACTTTCTACATTTTTTTTGTTTTTCTTTAGTTCCAAGCCGATGGCATTGTCCATTTGTCACATATAAAATGAGCAATACCACTTCTGTTACTCACCTTCTCATTTCCCACGGCGCGAGCAAGGTGAATATTGTAAACATAGTCATTATTCATAAAATATCATCCTCCAAAACTAGGAATGCACCAATTCGATAATTTTACATCTTGTAAATGATTGAAAACTGAATGGAAATTTCCTCACACAGTATCTGCTGGTTAGATATACCTGTATCTGCACTATGAAATAACCTAAAATGTTTTCATTTCAAAAAGGCCACCAGAATCTTCAGCTCCATGCCCATAGAGATCTTAATCTGGCCCTGCACACGGGGTGTATATGTGAATGCAATGTGTATATGTGTGTGCACACGGGATGTATATTTATTTATTTAATTTATTTATTTACAAGGAATTTTCCCAGGAAGGACACATTGAGATTTCTCTGGTTTTCAGTTTGTCCTGGATTCAAGAAAACACAAATATACAGATTAACCCAGAAAATAAATATGTAGCAAATATAGACACTGTTACATGTTTACAGGTGCATTCTCTATATAGTCACTGTGTTACATGTTTATAGGCGCATTCTGTATATAGTCACTGTGTTACATGTTTACAGGCACATTCTCTATATAGTCACTGTGTTACATGTTTACAGGTGCATTCTGTATATAGTCACTATGTTACATGTTTACAGGCGCATTCTGTATATAGTCACTGTGTTACATGTTTACATGTGCATTCTGTATATAGTCACTGTGTTACATGTTTACAGGTGCATTCTGTATATAGTCACTGTGTTACATGTTTACAGGTGCATTCTGTATATAGTCACTGTGTTACATGTTTACAGGTGCATTCTGTATATAGTCAGTGTTACAGGTTTACAGGTGCATTCTGTATACAGTCACTATGTTACATGTTTACAGGTGCATTCTGTATATAGTCACTGTGTTACATGTTTACAGGCACATTCTCTATATAGTCACTGTGTTACATGTTTACAGGCGCATTCTGTATATAGTCACTGTGTTACATGTTTACAGGTGCATTCTGTATATAGTCACTGTTACATATTTACAGGCACATTCT
This sequence comes from Leptobrachium leishanense, assembly GCA_009667805.1. Taxonomy (NCBI): domain Eukaryota; kingdom Metazoa; phylum Chordata; class Amphibia; order Anura; family Megophryidae; genus Leptobrachium; species Leptobrachium leishanense. The sequence continues at coordinate 124,860,373 of CM019072.1, read as the reverse complement.
GTATATAGTCACTACCAGGGTTATCCAAAGAGATCCGAATGGTTGGAGAAAGGTAACCGAACGCTGAAAATCAGCGTTCGGTTACCTTTCTTGGCCATTTGGCTATCCAGAGAGCAGGCAATTCGCCAAATCCTGACGAATTGCCTGCACATACGGTGCCAGTTCGAGGGCAGTGAAATCCCCATAGAAAAGCAATGCTTCGTCTATTCAGAGCACACAAACCAGCAGTGAAAGGTTCCCGAAATGCCCTGGAATTCAGTGGTTTCATGCGGCAGATTTATTCAGGCGAATCCCATGCTTCAATGTTAAAAATATTCCAGTTTTAATTCAATATCTAATAAACCGTTCATTATAAAATTCTGCAGTAAAGAGTCTCTCTATTTACAGATTTTTTAGGATATTTTAAGCATTTTTATGGATTTTTTATTAAAAAGTCAGATTTTTTTTATTTTTTAAAGTTACTTATTTTTTCTGTAACAGCCCTTTTTATTATCATTCATTGGATTTTAGATGTAAATTTCAGACATTTTCGCTTATCAGTTTCTTTTGCAAACAGCGTTTCACTTTTCAAACATTCAAGCAAACTGTTTTTCTAATTTATTCTCTCCATTCGTCTGCAGTTTTGGGTTTTTCCGGCGGCTTCGCTTCATGTGATCGGCTCGTGCTCGGGTTTTTCCTGCGTTTTCAGCGGGTTATTCCAGATGTTTTTGCAGGTTTCGGTGTGCATTCGCCGGGTTTTGCGGTTTTCGGCGGGTTTGCAGCGGCCTTTCCCTGCATTTCGGGGACCCTGTGGTGCTTGCTGAATACACCGCAGGGTCGCCGAAATGGGATCACCAATCACACCGAATTGAAGAGAACGAAAAGTCACTGAACGTGCAGTGACTTTTCTATTTTCTTTGAATTACCCTGTATGTTACATGTTTACAGGCGCATTCTGTATATAGTCACTGTTACATGTTTACAGGCGCATTCTGTATATAGTCACTGTTACATGTTTACAGGCGCATTCTGTATATAGTCACTGTTACATGTTTGCAGGCGCATTCTGTATATAGTCACTGTTACATGTTTACAGGCGCATTCTGTATATAGTCACTGTGTTACATGTTTACAGGTGCATTCTGTATATAGTCACTGTTACATGTTTACAGGCGCATTCTGTATATAGTCACTGTTACATGTTTACAGGCGCATTCTGTATATAGTCACTGTTACATGTTTGCAGGCGCATTCTGTATATAGTCACTGTTACATGTTTACAGGCGCATTCTGTATATAGTCACTGTGTTACATGTTTACAGGGGCATCCTGTATATAGTCACTGTGTTACATGTTTACAGGTGCATTCTTTATATAGTCACTGTGTTACATATTTACAGGTGCATTCTGTATATAGTCCCTGTTACCTGTTTACAGGCGCATTCTGTATATAGTTGAACAAAAATGTGATACGGAGGAGGCGCTAAATTGAAATAGGATAATAATTTAGGTGTAGATGCAGCCTACTAGGAGAGAGACACAAAACCTCAACAGAAATGTGTTGAAAAGGTACGAAAAGGAATAGGGGTTACTCCAGTGGCGCAAGAAAATCTTAGGTTATAACTAATATACGTTGATGTAGTGAACGTACAAATAGTTAGATGACAGAAAAATACAGGAAATTGTTCTGTGTTGGAATAGAAGCGAGGAAGAATTTCAAATCCTAAATGTGCAGTAAATCCCCAGTATTTGATATGGGATATAAGCACAGTCTAAAAAAGACCGATGATAAAATGCTACCAAAAGTTAAACACTAAAAAGTGCAAAATGCAAGCAAAAGTGCATATAGTGCAATAACAGCTAAATTATTGGTGTTAACGTCAGGAGCGCACTGAAAAAAGTGCAACAATATCAATAGAATGAGTCCTATAAACTCTATTCATAAAAACAGTTCATATAATCACACATCTTGTGCAAATTGCAAATATAAAGTGCGGGTGGGGCAACACACAAGATATTTAGAGTTGGCAATAATGGGCCAAGAATGGTGCAAATGTCTATATAATAAATACGGAAGAAATGGAATAGTCGCAGCTACAAAAAGGTGATAGTCTATTCGTGAGTGAGAAAAAAAAGGCTAATTAAAGTCTATATATGCCTCTCACTCTTAGCGTCCATGCATATGTGGAAATCCAAAAAAGGTGTCTTCTCCTTGAGGTCCTAGTTTATTCCAGGTTCTCGGGGTAAGGGAGAAAAAAGAAAGTGATAGTGCAATATTGTCTGTACTTGTTGGCTGTGGTGGTACAAAAGATAGATGGACACTTACACTTTCCAGAGCCTATATTGTCCAGGCTCTGGTTTGAAGTACACTGGGCCAAGTAAAGAGTGGCCTCTTCCCTTCTTTGGTTTTCTTGTTCACCTCAAACACAGGAAATGTGGAGAGACAAGGCACTCATAGCGTAACTTGAATAACAGTTGGATAGATGTATGGAAAAAGAGTTGGTCTCACTCACCGATGTTGGAGCCTTATTGGTCCAGGCTCAACTTAATGGCATGTAGTGCTCCTTAATCGGTGGGCACCGTCACCTCTTTGACAGTCTTCTACGTGTCTCAGGTAGATAGATGAGGGAATAAAGGTTAAGTGTCTGATACAATACAGACCATAAAAACAAACCACGAGCTGAGTGGAATTAAAATATGTAATTTAATATTAAAAAGTAATACAGAATATCTAAAAAATGGGGGGAGGGGGAAGAGTCAAAGGGAAATGGTGGATACGCGTTTCAGCAGCTCGCGTGCCTTCATCAGTCCTAATCGGGGAAAAAAGGGTCCCCTCTTTAGATATTCCTCACTATCCCCTTCACTCTCTTCAACAACCCGTGTCTGCTGAGACCGAGTAACGGGAGTCAAACGTGGAGCAGGCGGGATCGGCAGAGGAAGTTCGTCTCCAACTGGTATCCTCACAGCTTCCCTCAAAGGCAACAGATGATTTTGGTGCCAGTTTTTAAGAGGCCCAGCCTTTCCATCCGGTCGAATTTGGTAAACTGGCAAACCCGGCAGTTGCTTGCAGACAATGTAGACTTGAGAACTCCATCTATCCGCCAACTTATGCCTTGCAGAAACACCCAAATTCTTCAACAAAACCCTATCACCGGGTTGTAGATCCTGTATCCGAACTCTCAAGTCGTAGTTTCGCTTATTCCTCTGTTCCCTGTTTCCTGAGGTCAAACGGGCCTGTTCAAATGCAGAGGCCAAATTCTTCCGAAGTCTATCCATATAATTTATATGAGAGGCCACAGATGTCTGATCCAGAGATAGCCCAAACGCCAAATCAACCGGCAGTCGAGCTTCTCTTCCGAACATAAGACGGTACGATGAGTATCCAGTAGCGTCACTCTCCGTACTGTTGTAAGCATGCACCAGCGTAGCTATGTGACGACTCCAGCTCTGCTTCTCTCTGTTCGACAATGTTCCCAACATATTTAGCAGCGTGCGATTAAACCTTTCTGGTTGAGCATCACCTTGAGGGTGGTATGGTGTAGTTCGGTTCTTCTGAATTCCTAGCAGTTCCAGCAATTGCCCAACAAGCCTGCTCTCAAAGTCTCTGCCCTGATCCGAGTGTATTCTCCTTGGTAGGCCATAGTGAACAAAAAACTTTTCCATCAAAACCTTCGCCACAGTAGGAGCACGTTGGTCTTTCGTAGAAAAATTTTGGGCATAACGCGTGAAATGATCAGTCACTTCTAGAATATTTTCCTGCCCAGTAGCGTCCGGCTCTAAGCACAGGAAATCAATGCACATCAAATCCATGGGTCCTTGACTTTGTAGGTGGCTCATTGGAGCAGTTCGGGTCGGTAGGGTTTTCCTCTGAATACACCTCAAACACGAATGACAGTAACTTTCAACTTCAGATCTCCTACAGGGCCAATAAAATCTGTCTCGCACTAGCTTAAAAGTTCTCTCTGCACCCAAATGTCCATGTTCATCGTGTAATGACCGCAGCACACCCTCTCTGTGTTTGGTGGGAAGGAACAACTGTTGGGTCTCTTCAGCATTGTTTAATGGGCCCCTTCGGTAGACCACCCCATCCAACATCTTCAACCGTTCCCACTCTTTGTATACCAATCGGGCTCCTTCTGGGGAATTTGTCAGTAGAATTTCCCGTTGGTTCGCGTTTAGGGCCTTCACGGTTAACGCAATCAAATGGTCTCTAGCCTGATTGGCTCTTAGGTCCTGTTTCGAGAAAGTAGGCAGACTTTCATCCCTCAGCTGTGTAGGATTACAGTAGAACTCTGGAACAGCCACAGCCATAACTCCTATAGCTTCTGCTTCAACCCCTCCCTTGACCCGGCGCTCCGCTCCTTGACATAAGGCTTGCACCCCATCTGGATTTAACGGAGTCCATTCTGTAGTGTAGGGCCTTCTTGACAAAGCATCTGCATCTCGATTATTCACTCCAGGGCGATACTTCAGGCTGAACCGAAACCCTGACAGCGGCCAACCACCGATGTCCCGTTGCATCCAGCTTCGCAGTAGCAAGGACGTACGTAAGAGGATCGTTTTCAGTCTTTATCACAAATTCGGCTCCATACAGATAATCTTTCAGCTTGTCTACTACGGCCCACTTCAAGGCTAGGAACTCTAATTTGTGGGTAGGATAGTTCTTTTCTGAAGGCGTAAGGCTTCGGCTTACATACGCTACAGGCCTCAACAATTCACCATATTCTTGTTATAGGACTCCCCCTAGACCTTCTCTGCTGGCATCCACATGCAATTCGTACGGCTTATGAGGATCAGCGTAAGCCAGGACAGGAGCTCGAGTTAGACTCTCATTCAGTTTCATGAAAGCACTTTCCCATTGATTAGTCCATTCTTCTTGGATGGATTCTCGAGCCTTCCTTGGCCCCGGAGCCGACGAACTTCGATCAGAGGCCTTCGGACCTTCTCCTGCATCTTCCTTCTGTAGGAGCTTGTTCAGGGGTTGAGCTATCTTGGCAAATCCTCCTACGAATCTTCGGTAATAGGAGCAGAACCCCAGGAAAGCTCTAAGTTCAGTAACGTTTCGGGGTCTAGGCCAGGAAGCTACGGCTTCCAAATTTCGCGGATCCGTCGAAACGCCTTCCGCTGAAACAACATGTCCCAGATAGGTAACGGAAGGTAAACAAAATTGACACTTCTCCAGAGACAGTTTCGACCCTTCTTCATGGAGCCGCTTCAAGACCTTCTCTAACCGTTGCTCATGTTCTTCCAAAGTCTTCCCGAACACAATAATATCATCCAGATACACTAACACTTCGATCAGGTTCATGTCCCCGACTGTCTTCTCCATTAACCGTTGGAACGTGGCGGGAGCCCCCGTAAGGCCTTGAGGCATTCTGTTGAACTCGAAGAACCCCAGTGGGCAGATGAACGCAGTCTTCTCCTTGTCCTCAGGATGCATTGGTATCTGATGATACCCACTTCGCAGGTCTAGTACACTAAACCATTTTGCTCCAGACAAACACTGTAGGCATCTTCTATCCGAGGAGTGGCATATTGATCCGGAATGGTTCTCTGATTTAGCGTGCGATAGTCTATACAAAGACGAATAGAACCATTCTTCTTCCGAACCATCACTATTGGAGAGGCGTACGGACTCCTGGACTCTTGAATCACCTTAGTCCTTTGTAGTTCATTCAGCTGTTCTCGTAGATCATCCAAGTCTCCCAGTGGAACTCGTCTTGACCTTTCTCGAAACGGCTTATCTAACTGTAGTCGAATGCGATGCTCAGTACTCTTAGCTAAACCCACGTCGAACTCATCCTTTGAGAACAAGTCCCTCCATTTTAGGATCTGGGACTGAAGACGTTTCTTCCATTCAGGTGAGATGGGAGCGTCCTTAGGATAGAACCTTTCAGCTGGAATCTCTTTGTTCACTCCCCCTCCTAAATCAGTAGGGGAGAGAGGCGTAGCGGACGCTTTCAGAATCACTGGAGAATCAGACACATTACATACACTAACTGAGACTCTTCCTCGTGTCCGTTTCAAAGCCCTTGTGGAGATTATTTCAGGGATTACTTCTACTCCGGCTTCACTCCCATGATTGAAATCCGTTTCCAGTACCACATAGGGATCCGGCTGTGATCCGTTCAACTTGACTGAAGCCCGGAAACTCGCCACTTCTCCTGATTGCAGAATCTTCTCTGTTCCTCCCAATCTCCACAGGCGCCCCACTTCGGCAGGTGCCTTCTCTTCTTCGACCATTCGCTGATAGACTGGACGTAACATCGGTGTACTCCCCTGATAGAACCTTCTTCCATTACTATAGGAGTCAGGAGACGTCGCAGCAGATCAGTATTCGTCCCCACTATCATAGAACTTCGGTTGGCCCCTGAAGGCCGAGGACTAGACATGTGCACAGCACAAAATTTCGTTTTGAACTAATGGATTAGTCCTAAAATGCAATTTATTTAGTTGCTAAAGAAATTCGTTTTCAGTTCTTTAGTATGAAAACTAATTTCATTCATCCAAAAATCAGTGGATACAATTACTATTGTAGTGGCTCCTCAGAGGGCTGAGATCGCTGCTTGATACAGTATCTCTCACTCTCAGCACAATGTGTCAGGCAAAGTTGTTACAGTAACGGACTGCTGCTCATCACAGCGCTCAGAGTTTCAGTAAAACTAGTAAATAATATTTTAATATATAAGAGGTTAGAACAATATTATTTCCTTGTTTTACTGAAACTCTGATCGCTGTTACAGTCAGTTACTGTAACAGCGGAGCCGGATACATTGTACTGAGAGATAATATAACAAGCAGCCGATCTCAGCGCTCACAGCCACTGGATTTAAAGGGCTAAAAAAAGGCTCCTCTCTGTATAATGTATAGAATATCCTCCTGCATTAATTAATACCCCTCTCTGCATAATGTATACAACATCCAGCTGCATTAATTAATATCCCTCTCTGTATAATGTATAGAACATCCTCCTGAATTAATTAATGTCCCTCTCTGTATAGAACAGCCTCCTCAATTTATACCTTTCTCTGTATAATGTATATAACATCCTCCTGCATTAATACACCTCTCTGTATAATGTATATAACATCCTCCTGCATTATTAATGCCCCTCTCTGTATATAACATCCTACTGCATTGGCATGTGGAAGGTGTAGAACTTCGGAATGCAATGCTTATCCAGCACAGGAGAGGGATCTTTTACTTAAACTTTGTATCTCTTTGGGGGAGACACAGGAATATAAAAGCAGGGGAGAGGGAAAATATTAACGTAAATCGGTCTGAAAGCTCACAGAAGAGATGACTGGTGCAAATTTATTTTTATAATAAAATAAAGCACTTTAAATCCAGGGAAAACATTCAAATAAATCACACTGAAGGCTCATAATGACAGAGTAACTGTGAGAGTTGGATACTAAATGTATCAGATGAAAAAAACCCTTTATAACAAGCAGCACTGGGAGAGGGACTTTATATATGTAACGGGTTTTTGCGTAGTCCCACAAATACCCCTGTGGTCTTTTACGTCAGTTACCTTCAAGCGCTCTGCAAGCCGATCCTGAGCCTCCGCTACCTGGGAGTTGGGGTACATGACTGCGGCAGTGCCTCCACCCAACTGGACATCCAGGCTTTGGGTGTGAGATCCAGTTGGGAACATATTTAAACAAGCAATAAATCAACACAGAGCTGTCTATTATAGAAGTTTGGATTGCACAGCAAAACTCTATGCAAAAATAAATGTAACGGTGTAAATAAACATAATGCAGTGGAATAAGTAAATAACGCAAGAGTCAGTTTGAGTTTACCCACCCACAAACAATACTGAGGCCCATCCTAGTCTTTTCCCTAATGGTACCATAGGTAGGTGGTGCACATTGTTGGGGCCCAGAATAATTGTAATCCACTTTGTTTGTAATATGCTGGGGTGTTCTAGGGATCAGAGAAGTCAGACTGCTGCTTTAGTAACCAGTGTCAGAGTGCCTTGTTGTAAAACCAAGGGGAGAGGTTTCAGCTTACCACTCCAGTCTGCAATCAGATTTTGTCCAAGAAGGGGAGAAGCTGCTCCACTGGGATTCCTTCTTTCTGCAGAACAATCACTGCCAGGAACAGTTCTGTGCTTTGATCTGGATACAGAGTCTGCTGGGAGCCTTTATGCAGGATGCTTCAGCACTGGACACAATACCACAAATCTCAGCCACCATCATCTTCCAGCTTCCTCTCTCTTGCTTCCTCTCTGGCAGCCCTGCCTCCACACACAAAACCATAGAGCCACACAGTCTTGAATCTCCAGAGCAAACAGAAGGTCGCCATCTGCTGGTTACTACATAGAAACTCCAGGGTAGTAGAATTACTGTACTCCAGGGGTTACATGTTCCCCTTTGAAAATAACTTGCCTCCCACTGGCAAGTCCTGGACAGGAAGCGATCAAAACCCAAACCGTATTAGACATTTATAAAAGCCTACAATAACAGTGCTAGCTAATACAATGACATCCTAGCTGGCCAACTACGCTAAAACAGAGAATGATTTTCATTTACGATTTCAGCTAGCGCATGGAGAAAGGTGGTCATTTTACATGATGCCTGTGTCACTGGAGCATAGCTAGGTTCTCCTATATGATCATAAACCAAGGCTGTAGGAGGGTGCCGTACCCTGGTGCTGTGTCTTGGAAGTCGCTGGGGAAGAGCACTTTCTGACTGTGCCTGGGAAGCTTTGGCTCCTGCCCTGTAGTTGGGGAGGTCACCAGTGGCTTGAGGCCCTGGCTCTCCCATAAATCGAGAGTCTCTGACGGTGGTCCGAGGCACAAAGCACGGGCTTTCTGGGTTCAAAGATGGAGGACTGTTTGACATAAGAGGGGTTTTAACTCTCTGAGGTGCCACAGGGGTAGGAGACAAATTCTGTGTTCTCTCAGTATGGGGAGACCACCACTGATCATCAGCTGTGGGAGTCTCTGAGGTCTCCTCTGACCCATTTTCAGGACTCGCTGCTGTGCTTTCCTCCAATTCACTACTACGCTCTTCCTCATCATCTGTATAGGCTACCGGTAGTAGATGGTTCCTATGCCAAGCCTTTATCCGTCCTTCAGGCCGTTTTATGTTGTACACTGGCAGTCCTTTTAGCTTAGACACAACTTCGAACAGAGTATCCTTCCATCTGTCTGCTAATTTGTGTTTTCCAAGCACCCCTAGATTCCGCAGTAGAACCTTATCGCCTGCTTGTATTTCCTGATACTTGACTTTGGTATCGTATCTTCTCTTGTTCCGCTCCTCCATTCTTGTCGTAGCTGGAGTAGCCAACTCATAGGCCCTGTGGAGGTTTTGCTTGAGGGTCCTCACATAATGGGAGTGTGAGCTTGAAGTTGTCCCATCAGGGGACACCCCCATCCGGACATCTATTGGTAGTCTAGCTTCCCTTCCAAACATCAGGAAGTAGGTGAAAATCCTGTAGACTCATTTCTTGTGCAATTATATGCGTGGACCATGGTTTCCACGTGCTTACTCCAAGACCGCTTCTCCACTGTTTTCAGAGTCCCAAGCATATCTAGGAGGGTCCTATTAAAACGCTCAGGCTGAGCATCACCCTCTGGGTGGTAGGGTGTTGTTCTGGACTTCTGAACCTGCAACATATCCAGCAGCTCTTTGATCAACTTGCTCTCAAAGTCTCTACCTTGATCAGAATGTATTCGATTGGGTAGACCGTAGTGCATGAAATACTTCTGCCACAGGACTTTAGCTACGGTCACAGCCTTCTGGTCTTTAGTAGGAAAGGCCTGAGCGTATCTGGTAAAATGATCTGTAACCACTAGAACATTCCCGATTCCAGTACTATCATTCTCAATACATAGATAGTCCATGCTCACAAGATCCAGGGGCCCTGTGCTTTTAAGGTGGCCCATAGGGGCAGCTCTCACAGGTAGGGTCTTTCTCTGAATACATCTTCTGCAGGTTTTCACATAATGTTCAACACATTCCCTCATACGAGGCCAATAGAACCGGTCTTGTATCAGTCCGTAGGTTTTGTCAACTCCAAGATGACCATGTTGATCATGGAGAGCTCTCATGACTATTCCCCGGTATCTATGAGGTAGTACCAGCTGCTTTCGACCTGGGTGGTCATGGTATTTCAAAATTCTATAAAGGATCCCATCTTCCAGATGTAGTTTACTCCACTCTCTCCGGTACACGTCTCTTTGCCCTATTGGAAGGGAGCTCAGCAATTTAGGATTCTTAACTCTCATCGTCTTGAGGACTGTCCCTATATACCAATCCTGTGATTGGGCTTTCTTTTTTTCTTCATTGGTTATTTGAGTTATTTCAATGTTGAAGGATGACTGGAGCACAAAATATCTCTGGTACTGCTTCTGAGGAGTAACTGATGGAATCTATTCCTCTAAGGTCAGAGAACTCCTCCTGTTTCTCGGCCACTACATAGGTGTGGCAAAAAGCCCCTACCCCTGGCCCAGGAATTTCTTCCCATTCTTCCTTTTCTTCATGAGGAAGCAGTCCAGGTCTGCGAGACAGAGCATCTGCACTGACATTTTTGGGGCCTGGCTTGTATTTAAGGCTGAAATTATAGCTCGACAACGCTGCCAGCCACCTGTGTCCTGTGGCATCTAGCTTAGCCGTAGTTTGAATATATGCAAGTGGATTATTATCTGTCCTTACTTCAAATGTTGTACCATATAAATAGTCGTGCAATTTGCCTACAATTGCCCACTTAAGAGCCAAGAATTTTAGCTTGTGGACTGGATAGTTTTTCTCTGCACCAGTTAGACTTCTGCTTATGTATGCCACGGGTCTTAACCCTTCTGGGTAGCTTTGATGTAATACACCCCCTAGGGCCTCCATACTGGCATCGACATGGAGCACATACTGCTTCTCCGGGTCTGCATACGCTAAGACTGGGGCTTCTGTAAGTCTTTCCTTCAAGGTTAAAAAGGCTTCTTCACATCCTGAAGTCCATTTGTTTCCGAAGGAGTCTTTAGGACTGGGTACCTTAGCACCTTCTATAACAGAGGTAACCTTTAACAAATTATGTAACTCTCGAGCAATCTTCGAGTAGTCCTTCACGAACCTTCGGTAATAACCACAGAACCCTAGGAATGAACGTAGCTCACTGATGGTATCTGGCCTAGGCCAATTCACCACTGCTTCAATTTTGGCCGGGTCCGTTGCTACTCCTTCTGCAGAAACGATATGACCTATATATGTGACAGAGTCCCGTGCAAATCGACATTTGTCTAATGATAATTTCAGACCCTCTGCTTGGAGTCGATCCAGCACTTTCAGTAATCACTGTTCGTGTTCTTCCGGGGTCCTTCCGAACACTATGAGGTCATCCAGATACACTAGGCACTCCTTGGGATTCATATCCCCCACAGTCTTTTCCATTAGCCTTTGGAATGTGGCAGGAGCTCCTGTGATTCCTTGAGGCATCCTAGTAAACTCCTAGAACCCCAAAGGGCAGATGAAGGCTGTCTTTTCCTGATCTTCCTCATTCAGCGGAACTTGATAATACCCAGATCTCAAGTCAAGAACACTAAACCACTGGCTTCCAGAAAGGGCATTTAACAGATCTATCCGTGGTAGTGTGTACTGATCTGGCACGGTTCTCTTATTCAGAGTGCGATAGTCTATGCAGAGCCGAACTGTGCCATTCTTTTTCCTAACTATCACTATCAGTGAGGCATATGGGCTTCTGGACTCTTTAATAATACCAGATTCTTCCATCCGTTGTAATATATCACGGACATCCTCCACATCTCGCGGGGGTATTCTCCTTGATCTCTCCCTGAAAGGAGTTGAGTTAGAAAGTCTAATAGCATGTGTGGCACTTCTTGCGCATCCCACATCCAATTCTTCCCTGGAGAAGACTTCCTCTCTTGTAATTAGTTTGGATTGGAGTCTATCTTTCCATTCTTGTGGTAAAGGAGAATCTTCCAGATCAAAATCTATACATCCTTCAAGGTTACTCCCCAATTCTGCTTTCATGGACATTCCTGAAGATACCTGCTCTATCAAGTGAATTATGCCAATCTTCTGGTGACGATCAATTCTGACCTCTGTAGGTGTGAAATTCTGTATCATTACGGGGAAATCTTTACACCAGTGATTCCGCCAATCTTTCACTTCAGGTATGAGGGTCCATCCATTTTTCGTATCCTTCTCAATCAAGGACTCAACTAGGTATTGCCTGGTTCCTCCTGATATTTCATGATGCATAGAAGCTATGGCTCGTAGAGTCTTGGTTTCTCCAGACTTCAGAAATACAGACTCTTTTCCTGAGTAATAGCATGACCCAGGTTTAGCTTGTAGGGCTAGTCGACGACACTCCTTTCCTAAAACAGGGCTGACCTCCATTAGTCGTGCTAGAGATACATCTCCCACTTCAGAAAGATAGGTCCTGAACATGTCCTGCACAATTCTTGCATTGGTACCCAGAATAATTGGAGCACATGGTTTTCTTTCCACTGGGCATATAAGAGCTTCCAATTCCATAGGACAGATCATTCCTGTGTTTAATTGTGGGATGGTGACAGTAACCCTTATGCATCCCTGTACAGATTGAGCCTGAGATCCCACTCCCCACAACTGCAACTCTCCCGCAGGCTCCAGAGGAATATGGCTTAAATGATGATCATAGAAGTCTCTATAAATGATGGTGACCTGAGATCCAGTATCTAGCAAGGCAAATGCGTAAATACCCTCTATTTGCAGGTGTATGATTGATTTGGGCCCGATCTTGGCTCCCACAGATATATGATCTTTCTTACTTTTCTTAGAAACATTGGAAGCGGAGGCATTCTCTAGTCCAATAGCTAGCACTTCGACATCTGTCTCTGATGAATTGGTGGGACACTCCCGCTTGAAGTGCCCTAATTTTCCACATTTAAAACAGCTTCCTTGGGGGGACGAATCCTCAGGTAACAATCTTCTCATTGTCCCCCTGTGGAGTTGTCTACGAGGAGAAGAATCTCTCCTTTTTGCCGCTGGCTTGGACAATAATTCTAGTTCAGCTATCTTCTTTTTAAGAATTTCCAGATCCATATCCTCTTTCTCTGCTGCTTTAAATGTATTCCCTTTGCATAAAGGAGAGGAGGACATTTGATCCTCCAATCTTTTTGCTTTGTTGATCAGTGTGGAATAGGACAAAACTTGATCATCCAGCTTAACTCTTAACATAATCATTACTGGGTTATTGCTAAGGCCTCCCCTCTGAATTTGCTTGGATAGTCGTGTATCCAACTCAGATGCCGTGACTGCTCCTTTTTGAAATCATTTTCCTAGTAGCAGTTGTAATCGATTAATATAGTCAGAAGAGTTTTCATGCTCCTTCTGCTTGGTGGCTAGGAACTTGACTAACAGATCATCAGAGTCCTCCGCTTTTTCATAAGCATCTTGCAAAGCTTGAATGTAATCCTGTGCGGTAGTTTGTGCATTCACTCCCTTGTAAAGCCTTATTATTTCTGTAGCTGGGGATCGGAGACTCTCCATTAACCGTTGTTTCTTTATAATATCAGTACAAGAACCATTCTTCCAGTAATTGTAAAGCATTATCCTTCCAGGCTTCAAAGGTTTCTTCTCCTACAGGCACAGGCTGGTTCCCAGAAAACACCTTCAGCTTGCGGTAGCTGTGGGTGTGTGTAGCCGTTACTATGGCCTCTGAGAGTTTTTGTAGTATTTCGGCCATGTTACTTTCCCCTGAATTTGTGGTACTCAAGAAGGGGCTGTCTGGCTGTGGCGATATTGGAGATGAGACCACTACAAGACCTGTGGTCTTAGGGTTGATTTCCCCTTGCTCTTTGGAAAATCGTACAGTCTGTTTTGGAATGGCTCCAACTTCGAATGATGTAACCGGTAATCTCCAGGTAGTTTTCTCTAACATAGGGGTCCGAGGCCGGGAATGACTTGATACATCAAAATCCCTCAGGTTTATACTGAGGGGTTGCTGTGGAGTATGCCCCTCCTCTTTGACCAAAAGAGCGTACACTAAGGGGCATCCTTCGGGTGCTGCTCCAAGAAGGTGTAGGCTTGTGGCCCTCTGGCGGCCTCTCAAATCTGTATGGGCATATATTAACATATAAATTTGACCATATAAATCCTGCAAGATATCCCTGATGGTAACAATCTCTATTCCCAGTAAAATCTCCAAACACTTGGTGACATGCTTCAGCTCGCTGTAGGGAGGTACTTGACATATCATCACTGCATATTGTAATGGTATCTTCTGTTGCTGGGCCCATTCTGTCGCAAATAAGAGTGTGGGCCGTGGGATTAATATATCCTTGTTGGTTGTACCCCAATTAATCTCAGCAGTGCCTCCATTTGTAACGGGTTTTTGCATAGTCCCACAAATACCCCTGTGGTCTTTTACGTCAGTTACCTTCAAGCGCTCTGCAAGCCGATCCTGAGCCTCCGCTACCTGGGAGTTGGGGTACATGACTGCGGCAGTGCCTCCACCCAACTGGACATCCAGGCTTTGGGTGTGAGATCCAGTTGGGAACATATTTAAACAAGCAATAAATCAACACAGAGCTGTCTATTATAGAAGTTTGGATTGCACAGCAAAACTCTATGCAAAAATAAATGTAACGGTGTAAATAAACATAATGCAGTGGAATAAGTAAATAACTGTCACGTCTCGGCCTTGCCCCCTGCTGGTGGTAGCAGGGATTCCTGTTTGTTTTTTGTTTTCAGCCTGCAGGCCATCTGTTGGGCAAATTGGTCTGCGGTCACATGACCTGTTCTGCCCTATAAGTACGACCAGGACTCCCCTTGATCCTTGGACCAGGATAGTCTTTCTTGCCTAGTCCCTGTATGCTGGTTTACTTTGATTTGCTGTGTATGACCTCTGGCTCATGTATTTAGGATCCCTCTCTTGTCTGACCCCTCTAATTATGATATTCCGTGTATGACCTTTGGCTCTTGTATTTGGATCTCTCTTCTGTCTGTCCCCTGTACTGTACCGTGCTTAGGAATCTGTATGCCTGCATTCATCGTATGTTTGGTTTATGTTTTGTTCGTCTTGCAGGCCTAGCCTAGTTAGTATTTCGAGACCACCTTTCAAGGATCTCAGTCAGGGCTTAGGGATCTTTCTAGTTTCTGTTAATATCTTGGTTTGTTCCCTGGAATCTGTATGCCTGCATTCATCGTATGTCTGGTTTATGTTTTGTTCGTCTTGCAGGCCTAGCCTAGTTAGTATCTCGAGACCACCTTTCAAGGATCTCAGTCAGGGCTTAGGGATCTTTCTAGTTTCTGTTAATATCTTGGTTTGTTCCCTGGAATCTGTATACCTGCATTTATTGTCTGTCTGGTTTATGTTTTATTCATCTTGCAAACCTAGCCTAGTTAATATTTCGAGACCATCTTTCAAGGATCTCAGTCAGGGCTTAGGGATCTTTCTAGTTTCTGTTAATATCTTGGTTTGTTCCCTGGAAGCTGTATACCTGTCCTTAAGGCTTCATCTCTGCAGATTGGGGGTTCCCCCTCACCCTATAGGGGGCTCCCCGTTACATTATCCTGGTTCCAGAATAGAAGCTGGCAGGTATGTCTCATATGTATGAAGCTGTATTGAACTTGGTGCTTGCTATGCTGAAAGAGCTGCAGAGGTTAATGGAGGCTCTGAGCCTATCACCTGCTGCAGCTAACGATGCAGCACCACCCTGCACTACTTGCAAATCCATGTATGAGAAGGAAAGACGCAGGTTGTATGGTCTCTGTTTTTATTGTGCAGATCCAAATCACACTATTGAGCATTGTGTATTAAAACCTGTTAAGCAATGGCAGGGGAACCATATATCCAGGTATCGCTATGGAGGTACTGGTGTGTCCTCCATAGGCATCCAGACTGGCAGAATAGCCACCTCAAATCTGGTGAATCATGGGATCACTATGCCCTCGTCTCCCAGTGAGGTTTCAGTGTCTCCGGTTGGGAATGCTATGCCAGCCATGTCTGTATCCACTAGTACGCTGCCAGCCATGTCTGTATCCACTGGCACGCTGCCAGCCATGTCTGTATCCACTGGCACGCTACCAGCTATGTCTGTATCCACTGGCACGCTGCCAGCCATGTCTATATCCACTGGCACGCTGCCAGCCACGTTTGTATCCACTGGCACGCTGCCAGCCATGTCTATATCCACTGGAACACTGCCAGCCAGGTCTATATCCACTGGCACGCTGCCAGCTATGCCTGTTCCCACTGGCAATGAAATGCCAGCCATGTCTGTATCTACTGACACGATGCCAGTCATGTCTGCTTCCCCTGGCACGATGCCAGCCATGTCTGCTTCCCCTGGCATGATGTCAGCCATGTCTGTATCCACTGGCACGAAGCCAGCCATGTCTGTATCCACTGGCTTGCTGCCAGCCATGTCTGTATCCACTGGCACGCTGCCAGCCATGCCTGTTCCCACTGGCAATGAAAGGCCAGCCATGTCTGTATCTATTGGCACGATGCCAGCCATGTCTGTATCTACTGGCACGCTGCCAGCCATGCCTGTTCCCACTGGCAATGAAATGCCAGCCATATCTGTATCTATTGGCACGATGCCAGCCATGTCTGTATCCACTGGCATGATGCCAGCCATGTCTGTATCCACTGGCACGCTGCCAGCCATGTCTGTTCTCACTGGTAATGAAAAGCCAGCCATGCCTGTTCCCACTGGCAATGAAATGCCAGCCATGTCTGTATCCACTGGCACGCTGCCAGCCATGTCTGTATCTACTGGCACGATGCCAGCCATGTCTGTATCTACTGGCACGATGCCAGCCATGTCTGTATCCACCGGCACGATGCCAGCCATGTCTGTATCCACTGGCATGATGCCAGCCATGTCTGTATCCACTGGCACGCTGCCAGCCATGCCTGTTCTCACTGGTAATGAAAAGCCAGCCATGCCTGTTCCCACTGGCAATGAAATGCCAGCCATGTCTGTATCCACTGGCACGCTGCCAGCCATGCCTGTTCTTACTGGTAATGAAAAGCCAGCCATGCCTGTTCCCACTGGCAATGAGATGCCAGCCATGTCTGTATCTATTGGCACGATGCCAGCCATGTCTGTATCTACTGGCACGATGCCAGCCATGTCTGTATCTACTGGCACGAAGCCAGTCATGTCTGTATCTACCGGCACGATGCCAGCCATGTCTGTATCCACTAGCATGATGCCAGCCATGTCTGTATCCACTGGCACGCTGCCAGCCATGCCTGTTCTCACTGGTAATGAAAAGCCAGCCATGCCTGTTCCCACTGGCAATGAAATGCCAGCCATGTCTGTTTCTACTGGCACGAAGCAAGCCATGTCTGTATCCACTGGCACGCTGCCAGCCATGCCTGTTATCACTGGTAATGAAAAGCCAGCCATGCCTGTTCCCACTGGCAATGAAATGCCAGCCATGTCTGTATCCACTGGCACGCTGCCAGCCATGCCTGTTCTCACTGGTAATGAAAAGCCAGCTATGCCTGTTCCCACTGGCAATGAGATGCCAGCCATGTCTGTATCTACCGGCACGAAGCCAGCCATGTCTGTGTCCACTGGCACGCTGCCAGCCATGCCTGTTCTCACTGGTAATGAAAAGCCAGCCATGCCTGTTCCACTGGCAATGAAATGCCAGCCATGTCTGTTTCTACTGGCACGAAGCCAGCCATGTCTGTATCCACTGGCACGCTGCCAGCCATGCCTGTTATCACTGGTAATGAAAAGCCAGCCATGCCTGTTCCCACTGGCAATGAAATGCCAGCCATGTCTGTATCCACTGGCACGCTGCCAGCCATGCCTGTTCTCACTGGTAATGAAAAGCCAGCTATGCCTGTTCCCACTGGCAATGAGATGCCAGCCATGTCTGCATCTACCGGCACGAAGCCAGCCATGTCTGTATCCACTGGCACGCTGCCAGCCATGCCTGTTCTCACTGGTAATGAAAAGCCAGCCATGCCTGTTCCCACTGGCAATGAAATGCCAGCCATGTCTGCATCCACTGGCACGAAGCCAGCCATGTCTGTATCCACTGGCACGAAGCCAGCCATGTCTGTATCCACTGGCACGAAACCAGCCATGTTTGTATCTACTGGCACGAAGCCAGCCATGTCTGTATCCACTGGCACGAAGCCAGCCATGTCTGTATCCACTGGCACGAAACCAGCCATGTTTGTATCTACTGGCACGAAGCCAGCTATGTCTGTATCCACTGGCACGCTGCCAGCCATGCCTGTTCTTACTGGTAATGAAATGCCAGCCATGTCTGTAGCTACTGGCACGAAGCCAGCCATGTCTGTTCCCACTGGCAATGAAAAGCCAGCCATGTCCGCTTCCCCTGGCAAAAAGCCAGCCATGTCTGTATCTACTGGCACGAAGCCAGTCATGTCTGTATCTACCGGCACGATGCCAGCCATGTCTGTATCCACTAGCATGATGCCAGCCATGTCTGTATCCACTGGCACGCTGCCAGCCATGCCTGTTCTCACTGGTAATGAAAAGCCAGCCATGCCTGTTCCCACTGGCAATGAAATGCCAGCCATGTCTGTTTCTACTGGCACGAAGCAAGCCATGTCTGTATCCACTGGCACGCTGCCAGCCATGCCTGTTATCACTGGTAATGAAAAGCCAGCCATGCCTGTTCCCACTGGCAATGAAATGCCAGCCATGTCTGTATCCACTGGCACGCTGCCAGCCATGCCTGTTCTCACTGGTAATGAAAAGCCAGCTATGCCTGTTCCCACTGGCAATGAGATGCCAGCCATGTCTGTATCTACCGGCACGAAGCCAGCCATGTCTGTGTCCACTGGCACGCTGCCAGCCATGCCTGTTCTCACTGGTAATGAAAAGCCAGCCATGCCTGTTCCCACTGGCAATGAAATGCCAGCCATGTCTGTTTCTACTGGCACGAAGCCAGCCATGTCTGTATCCACTGGCACGCTGCCAGCCATGCCTGTTATCACTGGTAATGAAAAGCCAGCCATGCCTGTTCCCACTGGCAATGAAATGCCAGCCATGTCTGTATCCACTGGCACGCTGCCAGCCATGCCTGTTCTCACTGGTAATGAAAAGCCAGCTATGCCTGTTCCCACTGGCAATGAGATGCCAGCCATGTCTGCATCTACCGGCACGAAGCCAGCCATGTCTGTATCCACTGGCACGCTGCCAGCCATGCCTGTTCTCACTGGTAATGAAAAGCCAGCCATGCCTGTTCCCACTGGCAATGAAATGCCAGCCATGTCTGCATCCACTGGCACGAAGCCAGCCATGTCTGTATCCACTGGCACGAAGCCAGCCATGTCTGTATCCACTGGCACGAAACCAGCCATGTTTGTATCTACTGGCACGAAGCCAGCTATGTCTGTATCCACTGGCACGCTGCCAGCCATGCCTGTTCTTACTGGTAATGAAATGCCAGCCATGTCTGTAGCTACTGGCACGAAGCCAGCCATGTCTGTTCCCACTGGCAATGAAAAGCCAGCCATGTCCGCTTCCCCTGGCAAAAAGCCAGCCATGTCTGTATCTACTGGCATGAAGCCAGCCATGTCTGTATCTATTGGCACGAAGCCAGCTATGTCTGTATCCACTGGCACGCTGCCAGCCATGCCTGTTCTTACTGGTAATGAAATGCCAGCCATGTCTGTAGCTACTGGCACGAAGCCAGCCATGTCTGTTCCCACTGGCAATGAAAAGCCAGCCATGTCCGCTTCCCCTGGCAAAAAGCCAGCCATGTCTGTATCTACTGGCATGAACCCAGCCATGTCTGTATCCACTGGCACGAAGCCAGCCATGTCTGTTCCCCCTGGCACGAAGCCAGCCACGTCTGCTTCCCCTGACACAAAGCCAGCCATGTCGGGTACTGGTAATGAGAAGCCAGCCATGTCGGGTACTGACAATATGTCATTTGTGATGCCTGAGGCTGGTACCTTGCCAGTGGTGTCCGGGACAAGCTGTACGTCAGCAATGACAGCTGCACCCAGGTTAGACGAGACAGCTGTGACCACGTTTTGTTATGAGGCCGACGTGCCTGGATTGGCACATGAGACCACTGTGCCCTTGCCCCACAGTGAGTCCAGTGTTGTCCCCACCATTGTCAAGCCTTGTGAGGTGGTCACAAAGTCTATGTCTTGCTCTAAGAGAAGACAAGAAAAAGTGATCAACCCTAGCCAATCTGGTTCTGAAACTGCCACACTTTGTTCTGGTTCCATTGATACTACACCCTCTAAGTCCGAGGTTGCCTTACTCCGCACAGTAATCAGGGAAATTCAGCAAACTGGTGGTTTAAAGGGTATTGAGATCCCTAAATCACATTGTGTTCCCACGGAATATATACGGACGCCTTCTGGCTTTTGGATGCGTGAGAGGCACTGGGTAGTACTCCAGAGACACCCTGACATTCTGAAAGGGCTGTTGGAAGACTCTGATTCAGATGATCCACAATATACTCCTCTTGGGGAGAGGTGTAAGACTGTTGTGGCGCCAACTGTACCATGTCCTGGTGATGTCCCATATCCCGAGAGTGTACCAGTCATGCACACACCCTGTACTGTATCGGTCGGGGCCACGTTTAATGGCAAGGTCATTGTCTCTGGGGTAGACAGTAAGTCCACTGTGTCTAGTGGTTCCACTGTGGGTTGTAATATACAATCTCAGGGCACGACTACCGTCACTGGATCTGGCAGTACCTCTAATACCTCTATGTACCATAGTGTGGACGGAACTCCTAGATCACGGTCCAGGAGACGCAAGAGGACTAACCGTAAACAACATGGGACGGAAGATTCACTCCGTTCCAGGTCCAAGGTACTCATGCCGTCGGATCCTCCGGTACGAGACTCTAGCCCGGTTACCGAAGGTTGTGTACGGGCCTCTAACGGTGCAGTGATCTGCAGAGAGGACCTGGGGGTTTATGAAAGAGCTTTGCTTGCTCAGGCACAAACTGACTACTCTGAGTCTGAGCGGGATTCCAATGGGTTCTGGTGACTGGTCTTATCCGTTTTCGTGCCATCCATATTTTCTTTCTTGGGTGCCCAGGAGGTCACCCGTAAGGGAGGGGGTTATGTCACGTCTCGGCCTTGCCCCCTGCTGGTGGTAGCAGGGATTCCTGTTTGTTTTTTGTTTTCAGCCTGCAGGCCATCTGTTGGGCAAATTGGTTTGCGGTCACATGACCTGTTCTGCCCTATAAGTACGACCAGGACTCCCCTTGATCCTTGGACCAGGATAGTCTTTCTTGCCTAGTCCCTGTATGCTGGTTTACTTTGATTTGCTGTGTATGACCTCTGGCTCATGTATTTAGGATCCCTCTCTTGTCTGACCCCTCTAATTATGATATTCCGTGTATGACCTTTGGCTCTTGTATTTGGATCTCTCTTCTGTCTGTCCCCTGTACTGTACCGTGCTTAGGAATCTGTATGCCTGCATTCATCGTATGTCTGGTTTATGTTTTGTTCGTCTTGCAGGCCTAGCCTAGTTAGTATTTCGAGACCACCTTTCAAGGATCTCAGTCAGGGCTTAGGGATCTTTCTAGTTTCTGTTAATATCTTGGTTTGTTCCCTGGAATCTGTATGCCTGCATTCATCGTATGTCTGGTTTATGTTTTGTTCGTCTTGCAGGCCTAGCCTAGTTAGTATCTCGAGACCACCTTTCAAGGATCTCAGTCAGGGCTTAGGGATCTTTCTAGTTTCTGTTAATATCTTGGTTTGTTCCCTGGAATCTGTATACCTGCATTTATTGTCTGTCTGGTTTATGTTTTATTCATCTTGCAAACCTAGCCTAGTTAATATTTCGAGACCATCTTTCAAGGATCTCAGTCAGGGCTTAGGGATCTTTCTAGTTTCTGTTAATATCTTGGTTTGTTCCCTGGAAGCTGTATACCTGTCCTTAAGGCTTCATCTCTGCAGATTGGGGGTTCCCCCTCACCCTATAGGGGGCTCCCCGTTACAATAACGCAAGAGTCAGTATGAGTTTACCCACCCACAAACAATACTGAGGCCCATCCTAGTCTTTTCCCTAATGGTACCATAGGTAGGTGGTGCACATTGTTGGGGCCCAGAATAATTGTAATCCACTTTGTTTGTAATATGCTGGGGTGTTCTAGGGATCAGAGAAGTCAGACTGCTGCTTTAGTAACCAGTGTCAGAGTGCCTTGTTGTAAAACCAAGGGGAGAGGTTTCAGCTTACCACTCCACAGGCTGCAATCAGATTTTGTCCAAGAAGGGGAGAAGCTACTCCACTGGGATTCCTTCTTTCTGCAGAACAATCACTGCCAGGAACAGTTCTGTGCTTTGATTTGGATACAGAGTCTGCTGGGAGCCTTTATGCAGGATGCTTCAGCACTGGACACAATACCACAAATCTCAGCCACCATCATCTTCCAGCTTCCTCTCTCTTGCTTCCTCTCTGGCAGCCCTGCCTCCACACACAAAACCATAGAGCCACACAGTCTTGAATCTCCAGAGCAAACAGAAGGTCGCCATCTGCTGGTTACTACATAGAAACTCCAGGGTAGTAGAATTACTGTACTCCAGGGGTTACATATAAAATGTGTATTATAGATGAGGAAAGGGGGATAGTGCTCCTGGATAATATAAAATGTATCAGACCTAAGCCCCTATTATGCAGAGCGGGAGGGGAAATAACACACGTTTTATAGAGTCCCTCTCTTCTCCCAGCGATGCTTGTTATAAAGGGTTTTTTACTATCCAGTCCTCCTCTGTCATTAGCTTTTAGTGTGATTTAGTTGAATATTTTCCTTCTCCAGCTGCTTTTATCATCTTGTCTGCCTCATAGACATACAAGGGTTAAGTAAAGGTTTCCTCTCCTGAGCTGGCTGTTTGTGCTGCGAGTGAGTATTCTCGAGCTCTATCACTGTCAGATTTTTGATTAGGGGTCGGGAAGGATTACGCATACAAACCTTTTCTGTAGCTTTGCGATGTTGCGCTCTTCATTGCTGGTCTCCTTCACTCATCAGTGTAATATCACAAAAAGGACTGAAACTAAAATGTAGTGCATTTTATTTTAGTTTCTTTCGTTTTTTGTACTGAGCAGTTTCGTATCTCTTGAGTCTTATGAAAACTAAATTATCCCAAAATTTGGACTAAATCGTTTTAGTACTAAAACGAATGCACATGTCATGAGGACACACAATGACCAATGCATCACAACCTCCAGACTGTCCGATGACTTCGGATCCGATTTCTAGCTTCACCTGTAGATATCCATCATAGGGACGTTTCTCAGTTCCTATACCCCAGATCTCAAGGTCCTTTAATTTCTGTAGAGGTATGTGCCTCAAGTGCTTCTCGTAGAAGTCTCGATAGATCAATGTCACTTGAGCCCCTGAGTCTAACAGAGCTTTAGTGTAGACTCCCTCTACTTGGATTGGAACCATGGGAGAAGGACCTATCAGCTGGTCAGGAAACTTTGTCGTAGCAGCAGGGAGTTTAGACCCGGTTCGCTGTACCCTGGCCTTCTTCTTGGCCCGTGTAGGTTTTGGGTGTGCATTGCTTCCCCATGACATAGGACCGGACACTAAAGGAGTAACTCTTTCAGTCCTGACAGGCTCAGCAGTTGGCAAGACTTTGGGCCTGCTCTGCCGTTTGGTTCTGGTTTTAATTTTGGAGCGGTTTTCAACCATTGGGCACCTAATTTGCTCCTTCACTTGGGCCCCCTGGCGTTTCCCGCCTGTGAGGTAGATAGCAGCCCTTCCAAGGCTTTTAGGAACTCTTCTACCGTATTTCCTTCAGGCCTTTGGCTTTTGCATTGTGCTCGGAAATTACCCATTTCCCCACAACTGAAACATCTCTTATTTGAAGACGGAGACGCACTTGTTCGTGGTGACTCGGTTGAAGGACCCTGGCCAGACGCCATAGCAACTCCTCTTGTCCGCATATCAGTGAGGAACTTCTGCATATCGGTCTGTGTCTCTGCCACCTTCAAAAGTACTCGGCACAGATCAGTGTGTGCTTGTTTCAGCTCTGCTTGAGCTTCTTGTACCTTCTTAACAGTTTTGTGTAATTCACTATATGCAGGGAGGGTTGGTTCTTTGGCAGCACTCTCTGTGGATATAGGAACTAACCGATGCTCTTGTCCGTCAACTTCAGATCCATAGGCGTCCAACGAATCATCTTCAGTTTTCAGATATTCGTTATGCCTTACTGGTTGTGCGTAAGCTCTTTCTCCTCTACTTAAAGACTTTTCTTCTAGCAGAGCCTCTTCCTCTCTAACAGCTCGAATCAGTTCCAGGTATTTCAACTCTTGGTTACCTTCTCTGGTTCTCAGCTGTAGCATCACAGGATCTAGAGGTTGAGCACCCCTCAATATCTGCTGCATTCGGATTTTATCTATTGTGGCTGGTTTGGCCCCTTTCTTAAGGAGTATCTGGTGCAGAATCTTATCTAGGCGCCTCATATATTCAGTCATTTTCTCACCTTTTCGCTGGTAGGTATGTTCATACTGGTACATGAGCTCAGCAGCCTTTTCTGTTCGCCCAAAGACTTCCTGTAATACGTTTAGGTAATCTAAAGCAGTGCAGTCTTGCTTACTCAATTTCAGGTTTCTGACAGCCTCTGACGCAGGTCCCTTCAAGCTCTCAGTAATTCTTTGCTTCTTCTGCGCTTCAGGGACGTCCCACTCATCCAGAGCCTGCATCGCCTGTTCTACCCATTCTTCGACGGTTTCTTCTCCCGCCGGAGTTGGTACGTTTCCTGTAAAATTCCTCAACCGTCGATAACCAAAGTTAGTGTGAGGAGGGCTAGTTCTTTGACATTTAGCCAGCAAATCTCCAATAGCCACTATGAATTCAGGCCCGATCATGGCCAGCGAACTGGGTGCGGAAACACTCACGGGATCGCCACGTGGCGCACTTGGCTGAATCAGTTGAACTTCCACCCCATCGGTCAGCTTCACGCTTGCACCCAGAAAACACACTGGAACACCCTTTCTCCACTCAAAAAGAACATACGTGTGAGAAGTATCCGGGTTCGCTTTAATGTCCAGGATTAACCCACGATGATCTGGTGTCAGCGCGGCCACGGCCCGGCGAATCTGATCTTCGGCCCAAGTGTCTGCAGGAATATCCATGACTATGCATAATTCTATCTGACTACTTTGCTCCTCACACCATTTGGCAGCAGTGTCTGGATCCATAATTAACCCTTTAAATGCGGTTTTATTATAGAGACTGTAATCCCGGAACGAGTCCCCACGTGTAGCGTTCACTCCCGGAGGAGCCGCTGAATTTAACCTCGGGTTAGTCTCACCGCACTAGGGAATAAATATACACCAGCACTGTTGTGGATTTTATAGATTATATACTTTACTGATCCCAATAAAGTGGCATATATAATGTGAACACGGTATATGAGCGACAGGATTTTCGTAATGTGGGAAAAACACGCGGCGGCAAAAGGAAAGTTTAACCCCTTCGTTTCTGGAGTGTAAGTCCTGTAAAAGTAGTGTCCCAAAAAGGTGTGTGTGTGTTATCTCAGGTACCCGGGTACTATATTCAACTGGCCGGTGAATGGATTTAGCAAATCTTCGACTAGTCACGTTGGGGCCCTGTAGATTTAATCAATACTGCAGCGTGCTTTGTTTAAACATTGACTGTGGCCTGGAAGGCCTCTCACCCATCCGCTAGACAATCTGTTCCGCTGTCCGATCAAGGATCTCTCTCCGCTTGGTTATACTGGAACTCTGTGCCACCGGATCCGCTTCTCCTGCTTGTCCGATTTCGGTAACGAGAACTACGGCCTACCGCCTGCACTCCCAGTGGATCATCGCAGTCTCCTTACTCGGGGTCCAAACTGGAACGTTGTGTCTGCGCAAAACCTCTCAGCGATGTGTGGATAGATCTCTGCCAGCACTGTCTCTGATTCTCAGCACCCGCAAGGCAGCTCCTGCTCTCCAGACTGGTCTTAATCTCTGGCAGTCTCACGTGCGTCTTCCACCTTTCGTCGCTCGGCTCACACTGCCTCTCCTTCGACGAGGCTGCGGATGTCCTTCGCTCTCTCCCATCCACTTCCTGTCCCCGCCGCAAAGCATGATGGAAAACGTAGTCCCGTTGTGTCCAGTATACTCTACATTGCGCTTGTCTCTCTCTGGTGGCCAAACCCGAGCAATACATCAACAGAGTTTTTAAACAGCGCTACAGTATGATACGGGGTCTTTGCACAGTTGGAAGGGCCTGACCTGCATGCGGCCTTTCTGAATGAATGTCATTTGATAGCTTAGCAATCAGGGTGGTGGCGCATCCAACAAAATAATTTTTAAAATTATTATATATGTATGCAGAGTATTCTGCTTCCCTAAGCAAAGCTGTGAGGCGTGGGTGCTTTAGACTAGCTGTCTGTATTTGACCAGTACTCACACGATGAAGTTCAGAAGATAGCTTCAACTTAGCAAAACTGACACGTAGAAAGATGAATCCAATTGAAGAGTTTAATGATCAGACTGACAATCTTGTTAGTGTATAGATTATGCCGGTAAAAAGTCATTAATTTTGTCCAGCAGTGAGCACAGAATGGCTGCTATGTAACCAGGAAGTAACTAAGAAGACACTGAGCAAAGGGGGTGAACTAGCTGAATGCAGCAAGCTAAGGAAGCTCAGCGGGGACAAAATAGCTGTGAAATCAATAGCACGTGAGCAGCAAAGGCAGATTCAACACAAAAGAGAAAAATATAAAATAAATCCTAAATCATGGGGCATGACGCACAGTGTATATATGTTTGCAGAATGTGTGCATATGGGGTTATGTATGTTTGCAGTAGACATGTGCATTCGTTTTAGTACTAAAACGATTTAGTCCGAATTTTGGGATAATTTCGTTTTAGTATGACTCAAGAGAAACGAAACTGCTCAGTACAAAAAATTAAAGAAACTAAAATAAAATGCACTACATTTTAGTTTCAGTCCTTTTTGTGATATTACATTGAGTGAAGGAGACCAGCAATGAAGATCGCAACATCGCAACATCCGAAGTTCTGCACCCTCCACATGCCAATGCAGTAGGATGTTCTATACAGAGAGTGGCATTAATTAATGCAGGAGTATGTTCTATACATTATACAGAGAGGGGTATTAATGCAGGAGGATGTTATATACATTATACAGAGAAAGGTATAAATTGAGGAGAATGTTCTATACAGAGAGGACATTAATGCAGGAGGATGTTATCTACATTATACAAAGAGGGGTATTAATTAATGCAGGAGGATGTTCTAAACATTATACAGAGAGGAGCCTTTTTTTTTTTTAGCCCTTTAAATCCAGTGGCTGTGAGCGCTGAGATCGGCTGCTTGTTACATTATATCTCAGTACAATGTACCAGGCTCAGTTGTTACAGTAACTGACTGTAACAGCGCTCAGAGTTTCAGTAAAACAAGGAAATAATATTGTTCTAACCTCTTACATATAAAAATATTATTTACTAGTTTTACAGAAACTCTGAGCGCTGTGATGAGCAGCAGTCAGTTACTGTAACAGCTTTGCCTGACACGGGGCAGTATTACAATGTTGGTGCTAACTTAACCTGTTGTAAACTGAAAACCTCCATAGGCTATAATGGCTCTGGAAGGTTACAACAGCTCTGGTTAAGTTAGCACCAACTATGTTATATGGCCCACATTGTGCTGAAAGTGAGAGATACTGTAACAAGCAGCGATCTCAGCCCTCTGAGGAGCCACCACAACAATAGTAATTGTATCCACTGGTTTTCGGATGAACGAAATTAGTTTTCATACTAATGAACTGAAACGAATTTCTTTAGCAACTAAATAAATTGCATTTTAGTACTAATCCATTAGTTCAAAACGAAATTTTGTGCTGTGCACATGTCTAGTTTGCAGGTTATATATATGTGTGTGCATACAGGGTGTACATGTGTATGCAGGGTGTATATGTGTGTGCACACTGTGTGTGTATATGTATGCCGGGTGTATATGCCTGTGCATAGCAGGCATGGGCACAGGAGGGCAGCACACATCTTATCTAGGCTGGCACTGGCTGAAAGAGAAGCTGAGTCTGATGAAGGCTAAATTCCCTGCTTCACCTTGATCCGTCCTCTTTGCTGAGCAGCTCCCCTTGTCACTGAGCCCACACCCAGGGCATCTCTCTCCCCACCTCCAGCCTGCTGTCACACGCTGTATGCCCGTCTCTCTGTTTATCTCACTCTGTCTGTCTCTGATGTCTATTTCTCTGTTTCTCTCACTGTCTCACTCTCTGTCTCACTCTGTCACGCATTGTCTCACTCTATCTCTCTCTGTCACTCATTGACTCTCTCTGTCACTCATTGACTCTCTCTGTCACTTGGTTTCTGTCTCACTTTGTCTCTGTCATTCACTCTGTCTTTCTGACAAGTATCTCTCTCTCTCTGTCACTCTGTCATTCAGTGTCTGTCTCATTCTGTCTGACTCTCTGTCACTCTCTATGGTTATTGTAAAGCGCTGCAGAAACTGTTGGCTATATAAATAATGATAACAATAATTCTGTCTGTCACTCCTTCTCATTTGGTAACTTACTCTGTCTCTGTCACTCAATAACTGGGTCTCTGTCACATGCTTTGTTGTTTTTCAGTGTTTGTTATGTTAATTAAATTCAATTCAAATAAGCTTTATTGGCAGGACCAAATACATTTTAGCATTGCCAAACGCATATGTGGAGGTTATATGGGGTGTGTCTCTCTTTCACTCAGTCTTGGAGTCTGTCACTCTGTCTCTCACTGACAGTCTCTAACTCTGCCAATGTCTCACTGTCATTGTTTCACAAAGCCACTGTCTCTCAGTCTCTCACTATGTCACTGTCTGTCACTGACAGTCTGTTGCTCTGTCTGTCACTGTCTCTGTGTCTCTCTGTGTCACTGTCTCTTTCAGTGTCTCTCTGTGTCACTTTCTCCGTCATTGTCTCTCTCTATTCGTGTCTCTGTCAGTGTCTCAATGTGTCAGTCTGTTTATGTCTCTTTCTGTCAGTGTCTCCATTTGTGCCACTGTCTCTGTCAGTGTCTTGCTCTGTGTGTCACTGTCTCTGTCAGTGTAAAGGTCTCTGTTTGTCACTGTCTCTGTCAGTGTCTCTCTCTCTGTGCCACTGTCTCTGTCTTGCTCTGTGTGTCACTGTCTCTGTCAGTGTATAGGTCTCTGTTTGTCACTGTCTCTGTCAGTGTCTCTCTCTGTGTGCCAGTCTCTGTCAGTGTCTTGCTCTGTGTGTCACTGTCTCTTTCAGTGTCTCACGCCCTCTGTCACTTTTTATATGATTAAGGCCAACAGGCCGAAACATCACTGATTTAATGGGGTTGCTTTCCCTCTTGAATAAACTTTTTTAAGCAATATTCCCCGCTTGAGGTCCGGCTCCTGTCTTTTGATGATTACCTCTGTGTCACTGTCTGTCAGTGTCTCACTTTTTGTGTCACTGTCTCTGTCAGTGTTTCTCTCTCCCTCTGTGTGTCACTGAACTGTCTCCGTCACTGTCTTGCTCTGTGTGTCACTGTCTCTGTCTCACTCAGTGTCTCTCTGTCATTGTCTCGCTTTATGTGTCACTGTCTGTCAGTTTCTCTCTGTGTCATTGTCTCAGTCTCTCTGTGTGTCACTGTCTCTGTGTGTCACTGTCTCTGTCAGTTTCTCTCTCTGCACGTTACTATCTCTGTTAGTGTGTCTCTCACTGTGTCTTTGTCTGTGTCTTGCTTTGTGTGTCACTGTCTCTTCAGTTTCTCTGTGTGTCACTGTCTCTGTCAGTCACTGTATCTGTCGGTCTCGCGCTCTCTCTCTCTCTGGCACTGTCTCTGTCATTGTCTGGCTCTGTGTGTCAGTGTCTGTGTCACTGTCTCTCTCTCCCTGTGTGTCACTGTCTCTTGTCAGACACTGACACACAGAGCCAGACACTATCTCTGTCAGTGTCTCTCTCTGTGCCACTGTCTCTGTCTCGCTCTGTGTGTCACTGTCTCTGTCACTCTCTCTGTGTCACTATCTTGCGCTCTGTGTCACTGTCTCTGTCTCGCTGTGTGTGTCACTGTCTCTTTCAAATCAAATCAAAATAAGCTTTATTGGAAGGACCAAATACATTTTAGCTTTGCCAAAGCATATGGGGAGGTTATATGGGGTGGAGGGGGGGGGGTTGTGGGACATATATGGGGGGGGGAATGGGCAAGTCCATGGACATTATCAGGGGTAAGGGATAATGTGAAGTGGGATGGGGGCGAGTCCGTGTTGGGGATTTATAAGTCCAGGATCTCTCATGTTCCTCTCAGTTTGTGACATTCTGTGACGTATTGGACAGATATTTTCACCACCGGCTCCTCTTCTCCCAGTATGATGTGGAGTTTCCTCGTCTCGTCTCCCAGTATGATGTGGAGTTTCCTCGTCTCGTCTCCCAGTATGATGTGGAGTTTCCTCGTCTCTTCTCCCAGTATGATGTGGAGTTTCCTCGACTCTTCTCCCAGTATGATGTGGAGTTTCCTCATCTCTTCTCCCAGTATGATGTGGAGTTTCCTCATCTCTTCTCCCAGTATGATGTGGAGTTTCCTCGTCTCTTCTCCCAGTATGATGTGGAGTTTCCTCGCCTCTTCTCCCAGTATGATGTGGAGTTTCCTCGTCTCTTCTCCCAGTATGATGTGGAGTTTCCTCGCCTCTTCTCCCAGTATGATGTTTAGTTTCCTCGTCTCTTCTCCCAGTATGATGTGGAGTTTCCTCGTCTCGTCTCCCAGTATGATGTGGAGTTTCCTCGTCTCTTCTCCCAGTATGATGTGGAGTTTCCTCGTCTCTTCTCCCAGTATGGTGTGGAGTTTCCTCGTCTCTTCTCCCAGTATGATGTGGAGTTTCCTCGTCTCTTCTCCCAGTATGATGTGGAGTTTCCTCGTCTCTTCTCCCAGTATGATGTGGAGTTTCCTCGTCTCTTCTCCCAGTATGATGTGGAGTTTCCTCGTCTCTTCTCCCAGTATGATGTGGAGTTTCCTCGTCTCTTTCCCAGTATGATGTGGAGTTTCCTCGTCTCTTCTCCCAGTATGATGTGGAGTTTCCTCGTCTCTTCTCCCAGTATGATGTGGAGTTTCCTCGTCTCTTCTCCCAGTATGATGTGGAGTTCCTCGTCTCTTCTCCCAGTATGATGTGGAGTTTCCTCGTCTCGTCTCCCAGTATGATGTGGAGTTTCCTCGTCTCTTCTCCCAGTATGATGTGGAGTTTCCTCGTCTCTTCTCCCAGTATGATGTGGAGTTTCCTCGTCTCTTCTCCCAGTATGATGTGGAGTTTCCTCGTCTCTTCTCCCAGTATGATGTGGAGTTTCCTCGTCTCTTCTCCCAGTATGATGTGGAGTTTCCTCGTCTCTTCTCCCAGTATGATGTGGAGTTTCCTCGTCTCTTCTCCCAGTATGATGTGGAGTTTCCTCGTCTCTTCTCCCAGTATGATGTGGAGTTTCCTCGTCTCTTCTCCAGTATGATGTGGAGTTTCCTCGTCTCTTCTCCCAGTATGATGTGGAGTTTCCTCGTCTCTTCTCCCAGTATGATGTGGAGTTTCCTCGTCTCTTCTCCCAGTATGATGTGGAGTTTCCTCGTCTCTTCTCCCAGTATGATGTGGAGTTTCCTCGTCTCTTCTATAGAGGTGAAGTCTGGGATGAGAGCGGAGAGTCTCTGGAAGTGAGTTTCCCTCAGTGCTGAGTACTTGGGGCACTGTAGGAGGAAGTGGACCTCATCTTCCAGGGCCCCCTGGTCACAATGCTGGCACAGTCTATTCTCCCTGGGCTTGTAGGTCTGTCTATGTCGCCCTGATTCCTCCAGGTATGGGGCCAGTTTGTATTCCCTCGGTAAGGATTGGTAAATGGTGAGTTTCTGGGAGTTTGCTATATCATGTCTCCATTCTCTGATATAGTTTTCCCTGGAATCATTAATTAGGGCCTTTATTTGATATTTTGTCAGGTTGCATTCATGGGGGCTTTGTATGATCAGGGTGGATAGGAGTTGTTGCAGCCCACAGGGTTTGGGGTGGTCCTTGTTGGCCAGTAGGTCTTTATAGTGGTATGAGTTGAGGATGCTGATGTTTAGGTGGTCCCAGTATGATAGTGCCCTCTTCTGTACTGCAAGAAGTAAGGGGAGTCTGCCCAGCTCGGCACGGCAAGCATTGTTAGAGGTGCTACGATGGACTTGGAGGAGGTGCTTGCAGAATTCCAGATGGAATATTTCTGTTGGGCTGGTGTCCCATTTGGGTTGGTCTGGGTAGGTGATGGGGCCCTATACTTCACTGCCATAAAGGAGGATTGGAGTGATGACGCTATCAAAGATTTTAAGCCAGACTCTTACAGGCGGTTTTAGTTTGTAGAGGTTTCTTCTGATGGCACAGAAGGTTCTACACGCCTTGTCTCTTAGGGCCTCTATGGCTGGTTTGAAACTTCCCAATCGGTTTGTTTCTAGGCTGACGTATGTGTAGCTGTTGGCTTCATCAAGAGTGCAGTCATTAAGTGTGAAAGAGGAACTCTTGGTTTTTGCGTTCTTCCTTTGGAAAACCATGACCTTTGTTTTCTTTTGGTTGATGGGTAGTGCCCATGCCGCACTGTATTTTTCCAGCACTTCCAGGCTGTCTTGTAGACCTCTCTCTGTTGGTGACAGTAACAGGAGGTCATCTGCATACAACAGGAACTTCACCTCGGTGTCATGTAAAGTTAGTCCTGGTGCTGAGGAGGATCCTCAGCTTCCTGACACAGCATAACGTCCTCAACAGAAGCCAAGCGGGGCTCATGCCAAACCATTGCACTACAGATCACATCTACACCCTGCACAGTCTTATCAAGGACCATGTCCACAATACAAAACATGGGAAAATATTTGCCTGCTTTGTGGACTTTAAGAAGGCCTTTGACTCAGTGTGGCACCCAGGCTTGTTCCTCAAACTACTGGAGAGTGAAATAGGAGGGAAAACCTATGACGTCATAAAGTGCTCATATAACAAGAACTTCTGCAGCATAAAGGTGAATGGCAAGAGAACAGCATACTTCCGGCAGGCTCGTGGAGTCAGTCAAGGCTGCAGCTTAACATCTACATCAATGGACTGGCTGAAGCTCTAGAATTCTTTTGTTCTGGATGCTATTGAACAGTTTTCCCAGCGGCTGCTGACACATATCCCTCTGTAGTTGACTGGATCATATTGGTCTCCACTCTTATGGATGGGTGTTATGAGGCCTTGGTTCCATACTTGATGGTAGAATCCAACGCTCAGGACCAGGTTGAAAACTTTACATATTGAGGCGTGTACTTCTGGAGAGCCGTGTTTTAATCATCTCTGGAAGAATTCCATCCATCCCGCTGGCTTTTTTACTTCGCAGATCTTGATTTTTTTCTGCTAGTTCTTGGGGTGTAATGGGTGTGTAGCACTGTTTTAGTTCTGTTGCTGTAATTACTCATTTTTGGCCACCAGGGGGAGACAAGCGCAATGTAAACTATACTGGACACATTGGAACTACGTTTTCCAGCATGCTTTGGGGCAGAGACAGGAAGTGGGTGGGGAGAACCGACAGGCATCCGCAGCCTCGTGCGGAGGAGAGCCAGTGCACGCCGAGGGGTGAACAGAGCAAGACGCACGTGAGACAGGGAGCGATTGTGACCAGGCCGGAGAGCAGGTGCTGCCTTGCGGACGCTGGAGATCGGTCTCAGTGACTTGCCAGAGACCTAGTAATCCACCGCTGAGAGGATTGCACAGACATAGAGCTGCAGATTGGACCTCGAGTTAGGAGACAGCGATGATCCAATGGGAGTGCAGGCGGTAAGCTGAAAATCTTGTTGCAAAGACGGACAAGCAAGAAAAGCGGATCCGGTGGCACAGAGTCCCAGCCAAATCGAGCAGAGAGATGTCCTTGGTCGGGCAGCGGAGCAGATTGTCTGGCGGATGGGTGAGAGGCCTTCCAGGCCACAGTAAAGTTAACAAAGCACGCTGCAGTTTTCTTAAATCTACAGGGCCCCAATGTGACTAGTCGAAGATACACTGAATCCATTCACTGGCCAGTCGAATCTAGTACCCAGGTACCAACACACACATACACGCACACCTTCTTGGGACACAACCTGTACGGGACTTACACTCTGGCAACGAAGGGGTTAAAATTTCCTTTTTACCGCTGCGCGTTTCTCGCATTACGAATTCCTGTAAATATATATATATACCGTGCTTGCTTTTTATATGCCAGTTTATTTGAGACCAGCAAACTATATAACTTATAAAATCCACAACAGTGCTGGTGTATATTTATTCCCTAGTGCGGGGAGACTGACCCGAGGTTAAATTCAGTGGCTCCTCCGGGAGTGAGCGCTACACGTGGGGGCTCGTTTCCGGGATCCAGTCTCTGGGAAAAACACATTTAAAGGGTTAAATATGGATCCAGACACTGCTGCCAAATGGTGTGAGGAGCAAAGTAGTCAGATAGAATTATGCATAGTCATGGATATTCCTGCAGACACTTGGGCCGAAGATCAGATTCGCCGGGCTGTGGCAGCGCTGACACCAGATCATCGGGGGTTAATCCTGGACATTAAAGCGAACCCAGATACCTCTCACACGTATGTTCTTTTTGAGTGGAGAAAGGGTGTTCCAGCGTGTTTTCAGGGCGCGAGCGTGAAGCTGACCGATGAGGTGGAAGTTCAACTGATTCAGCCAAGTGCGCCACGTGGCAATCCCGCGAGTGTTCCCACGCCCAGTCCGCTGGCCATGATCGGGCCTGAATTCATAGTGGCTATTGGAGATTTGCTGTCTAAATGTCAAAGAACAAGCCCTCCTCACACTAACTTTGGTTATCAACGGTTGAGAAATTTTACAGGAAACGTACCAACTCCGGCGGGAGAAGAAACCTTTGAAGAATGGGTAGAACAGGCGATGCAGGCTCTGGATGAGTGGGACGTCCCCGAAGCACAGAAGAAGCAAAGAATTACTGAGAGCTTAAAGGGACCTGCGTCAGAGGCTGTCAGAAACCTAAAATTGAGAAAACAAGACTGCACTGCTTTAGATTACCTAAACGTACTACAGGAAGTCTTTGGGCGAACGGAAAAGGCTGCGGAGCTCGTGTACCAGTATGAACATACTTACCAGTGGAAAGGTGAGAAGATGACTAAATATATGAGGCGCCTAGATAAGATTCTGCACCAGATACTTCTTAAGAAAGGGGCCGAACCGGCCAAAATAGACAAAATCCGAATGCAGCAGATCCTGAGGGGCGCTCAACCTCTACATCCTGTGATGCTACAGCTGAGAACAAGAGAAGGTGACCGAGAATTGAAATACCTGGAACTGATCCAAGCTGTCAGAGAGGAAGAGGCTCTACTTGAAGAAAAATCCTTTAGGAGAGGAGAAAGAGCTTACGCACAACCCGTGAGGCATAACGAATGTTTGCAAGCGGAAGATGATTCGTTAGATACCTATGGATCCGAAGTGGATGAACAGGAGCATCTGGTTGTTCCTAAATCCACAGAGAATGCTGCAAAAGAGCAAATTATTCCTACATATAGTGAAATCCACAAAACTGTTAAAGTGCAAGAAGCTCAAGCTGAATTGCAACAGGCACACACGGACCTGTGCCGAGTGCTTTTGAAGGTGGCAGAGACACAGACCGATATGCAGAAGTTCCTTACTGATATGCGGACAACTGGAGTTGCTGTGGCGTCTGGCCAGGGTCCTTCAACCAAATCACCACAAGCAAGTGCGTCTCCGTCTTCAAAGAAGAGATGTTTCAGTTGTGGGGAAATGGGTCAATTCCGAGCGCAATGCAAAAGCCAAAAGCCTGAAGGAAATAGGGTAGAAGAGTTCCTAAAAGCCTTGGAAGGGCTGCTATCTACCTCACCAGCAGGAAACGCCAGAGGGCCCAAGTGAAGGAGCAAACTAGGTGCCCAATGGTTAAAAACCGCTCCAGAAATCAAGCCAGGACTGAAAGGCCGAGAGGGCCCAGAGTTTTGCCAACTGCTGAGCCTACCAGGACTGAAAGAGTCACTCCCTTAGCATCCGGTCCTACGTCATGGGGAAGCAATGCACACCCAAAACCTACACGGGCCAAGAAGAAGGCCAGGGTACAGCAAACGGGGTCTAAACTTCCTGCTGCTACGACAAAGTTTCCTGACCAGCTGATAGGTCCTTCTCCCATCGTTCCAATCCAAGTAGAGGGAGTCTATACCAAAGCTCTGTTGGACTCAGGGACTCAAGTGACATTGATCTACCGAGACTTCTATGAGAAGCACTTGAAACACATACCGCTACAGAAGTTAAAGGACCTTGAAATCTGGGGTATCGGAACTGAGAAACTTCCCTATGACGGATATCTACAGGTGAAGTTAGAGATCGGATCCGAAGTCATCGGACAGTCTGGAGGTTGTGATGCATTGGCCATTGTGTGTCCTCGGCCTTCAGGGGCCAACGGAAACATAGAAATATAGAAAAATGTCGGCAGAGAAGAACCTTTCGGCCCATCTAGTCGCCCAATTACATGGATACTTTACCTGGATTTATCTTTTGTTTAGGATAGCCTTATGCCTATCCCATGCTTGCTTAAATTCAATTACTGTTTTGGCCTCTACCACTTCTACTGGAAGGCTGTTCCATGTAACCACCACCCTCTCAGTAAAATAATGCTTCCTGATGTTACTTTTAAACCTTTGCCCCTCTAATCTAAGACTATGTCCTCTTGTTTTGCTATTTTGTTTCCTTTTAAATATACTCCCTTCCTCTACCTCGTGGATTCCCTTTAAGTATTCTAGAAGTTCTATGATAGTGGGGACGAATACTGATCTGGTGCGACGTCTCCTGACTCCTATAGTACTGGAAGAAGGTTCTACCAGGGGAGTACACCCGATGTTACGTCCAGTCTATCAGCGAATGGTAGAAGAACAGAAGGCACCTGCCGAAGTGGGGCGCCTGTGGAGATTGGGAGGAACAGAGAAGGTTCTGCAATCAGGAGAAGTGGCGAGTTTCCGGGCTTCAGTCAAGTTGAACGGATCGCAACCAGGTCCCTATGTGGTACTGGAAACTGATTTCAATCATAGGAGTGAAGCCGGAGTAGAAGTAATCCCTGAAATAATCTCCACAAAAGCTTTGAAACGAACACGAGGAAGAGTCTCAGTCAGTGTATGTAATGTGTCTGATTCTCCAGTGATCCTGAAAGCACGAATGCCTATCGGGCAAGTATCGTCCGCTACGCCTCTCTCTCCTACCGATTTAGGAGGGGGAGTGAATAAAGAGATTCCAGCTGACAGGTTCTATCCCAAGGACGCTCCCATCTCGCCTGAATGGAAGAAATGTCTTCAGTCCCAGGTCCTAAAGTGGAGGGACTTGTTCTCAAAGGATGAGTTCGACGTGGGCCTAGCTAAGAGTACTGAGCATCGCATTCGACTACAGGAAGATAAGCCGTTTCGAGAAAGGTCAAGACGAGTTCCGTTGGGAGACTTGGATGATCTAAGAGAACAGCTGAATGAACTACAAAGAACTAAGGTGATTAAAGAGTCCAGGAGCCCTTATGCATCTCCAATAGTGATGGTTCGGAAGAAGAATGGTTCTGTCTGTCTATGTATAGACTATCGCACGCTAAATCGGAGAACCATCCCAGATCAATATGCCACTCCTCGGATAGAAGATGCCTTACAGTGTTTGTCTGGAGCAAAATGGTTTAGTGTACTAGACCTGCGAAGTGGGTATCACCAGATACCAATGCATCCTGAAGACAAAGAGAAGACTACGTTCATCTGTCCACTGGGGTTCTTTGAGTTCAACAGAATGCCTCAAGGCCTTACGGGGGCTCCAGCCGCGTTCCAACGGTTAATGGAGAAGACAGTTGGGGACATGAACCTGATCGAAGTGTTAGTGTATCTGGGTGACATAATTGTGTTCGGAAAGATTTTGGAAGAACATGAGCAACGTTTGGAGAAGGTCTTGAAGCGGCTCCATGAAGAGGGGTTGAAACTGTCTCTGGAGAAGTGTCAATTCTGTTTACCTTCCGTTACGTATCTGGGACATGTTGTTTCAGCAGAAGGCGTTTCGACGGATCCTCGAAAGTTGGAAGCCGTAGCTTCCTGGCCTAGACCCCGAAATGTTACTGAACTTAGATCTTTCTTGGGGTTCTGCTCCTATTACCGAAGATTTGTAGGAGGATTTGCCAAGATAGCTCAACCACTGAACAAGCTCCTACAGAAGGAGGACGCAGAAGAAGGCCACAAGGCCTCTAACCGAAATTCGTCGGCTCCAGGGCCAAGGAAGGCTCGAGAATCTATCCAAGGAGAATGGAATAGTCAATGCGAAGGTGCTTTCATGAAGCTGAAAGAGAGTCTAACTCGAGCTCCTGTCTTGCTTACGCTGATCCTCATAAGCCGTACGAATTGCATGTGGATGCCAGCAGAGAAGGTCTAGGGGGAGTCCTATACCAAGAATATGGTGGATTGTTGAGGCCTGTAGCCTATGTGAGCCGGAGTCTTACGCCTTCAGAAAAGAACTATCCTACCCACAAGTTGGAGTTCCTAGCCTTGAAGTGGGCGGTGGTAGACAAGCTGAAAGATTCTCTGTATGGAGCCGAATTTGTGATAAAAACTGATAACAATCCTCTTACCTACATCCTTACTACTGCGAAGCTGGATGCAACGGGACATCGGTGGTTGGCCGCTCTGTCAGGGTTTCGGTTCAGCCTGAAGTATCGCCCTGGAGTGAATAATCGAGTTGCCGATGCTTTGTCGAGAAGACCCTACACTACAGAATGGACTCAGTTAACTCCAGATGGGGTGCAAGCTTTATGTCAAGGAGCAGAGCGCCGGGTCAAGGGAGGGATTGAAGCAGAAGCCATAAGAGTTATGGCTGCGGCTGTTCCAGAGTTCTATTGTAATCCTACGCAGCTGAGGGATGAAAGTTTGCCTACTTTTTCGAAACAGGACCTGAGAGCTGATCAGGCTGGAGACCCTTTGACTGCATTAACCGTGAAGGCCCTAAACGCGAACCAACAGGAAATTCTTCTCACAAATTCCCCAGAAGGGGCCAGATTGGTGTACAAAGAGTGGGAACGGTTGAAGATGTTGGATGGGGTGGTCTACCGAAGGGGCCCAACAGTTGTTCCTTCCCACCAAACACAGAGAGGATGTGCTGCGGTCGTTACACGATGAACATGGACATTTAGGTGCAGAGAGAACTTTTAAGCTGGTGCGAGACAGATTCTATTGGCCCTGCATGAGATCTGAAGTTGAAAGTTACTGCCACTCATGTCTGAGGTGTATCCAAAGGCAGACCCTACCAACCCGAACTGCTCCAATGAGCCACCTACAAAGTCAAGGACCCATGGATTTGGTGTGCATTGATTTTCTGTGCTTAGAGCCGGATGCTAGTGGGCAGGGAAATATTTTAGTAGTGACTGATCATTTCACGCGTTATGCCCAAGCTTTTTCGACGAAAGACCAGCGTGCTCCTACGGTGGCGAAGGTTTTAATGGAAACGTTTTTTGTTCACTATGGCCTACCAAGGAGAATACACTCGGATCAGGGTAGAGACTTTGAGAGCCGGCTTGTTGGGCAATTACTGGAACTGCTGGGAATTCAGAAGACCCGAACTACACCATATCACCCTCAAGGTGATGCTCAACCAGAAAGGTTCAATCGCACGCTGCTAAATATGTTGGGGACATTATGAAACAGAGAGAAGCAGAGCTGGAGTTGTCACATAGCTACGCTAGTATATGCATACAACAGTACGGAGAGTGACACTACTGGATACTCACCGTACCGTCTTATGTTCGGAAGGGAAGCTCGACTGCCGGTTGATTTGGCGTTTGGGCTATCTCTGTATCAGCAGTCTGTAGCCTCTCTTAGAAATTATGTGGATAGACTTCGGAAGAATTTGGCCTCTGCATTTGAACAGGCCCGTTTGACCTCTGGGAACAGGGAACAGAGGAATAAGCGAAACTAAGACTTGAAAGTTCGGATACAGGATCTACAACCTGGTGATAGTGTTTTGTTGAAGAACTTGAGTGCTTCTGCCAGGCATAAGTTGGCAGATAGATGGTGTGACGGAACCGTTCTCTTCCGTCTGTCCTGGCTCTCCAGACACCCCTTCGTTGCGGTCAGCCCGGCTACTGGGAGCGCTGTCCTCAGCGCCTCGAGCAGCTTGACCGGCCTGCTTCTGTTCCTCTGCCCTGGAGCCGTTAGGAATCTCCAGAAGGCCGCTCTCTGCCTTCTGAGGGTGATAGTGTAGTGTAGCGTCGCTGAATGAAACACCAAACGCGGTTGTATGTTCCAACAGGATCCTCTCTCTCTGAGCTTGAGAGTTCTCTGACTTCTTTTAATGAACAACGCCACCATTTATGCTGAAGTACAACAGTCATAATTTGCATACCCATACTAATTACTAGCATACCCATACTAATTACATTATGTCAGTTATTTACAATAAACATTCTTCACATTCTCTTAGCCTTCAACTCACACAACATTTGTATATCCATTGTTCTAACACATCAGATTAAACACACACTATCAGAGATCCCTTGAATTAAACATGCAGCTAGATAATGGGGAAAACCCTGATGCATAAATTACACAGCAGCAAAGCTTGTTTACTGTATACACAAAACACATTTACCTACAGGAATATAGTATTTTAAAACCAAAGCTATGTAATTTAACACTAAACTAAATTAACTAAAACCAAACGATGTAAAATATATTTAAAATCACACGATCTAAATGAACATAAAGTCTCTTGGGGTTTGAAGCGTGGAGCGTTACATCAACTCCATGACATATGTCCCTATGGTGCAACGGCACTGAAGAGTCCACAGTAACCCCAGCGTCATTAAAGCTGTCCCTGGCTGAGGGTCCTGGGGTTTGTGGCCGAGCCTCTTGGGGCATCCCGTGACACTCCTCCCCCTTCCCAAAGTTCGACGCACCCGGTTGGACCCCAACGGGTCATACCGGGGAAGTCGGTGCTCCCAGGTCCATAGTCTGTCGGAAGGGGGCGAGCCACCAGGCTTCTCCATTTGGCCTTGCGGCCGTGCCTGGCGGGTTGGGGGTACAAGTCGTTGGGGTTACCCCCTCTGGAATAAGGATCCTGTGGCTGGGGAGGGGTACCGCCTGTGCCACCTCCGGGAATATCTCGCACCCGGGAAAAACGGGTGCTAAATGCACGCGCCCCGAGTGCCCTGGTCAGCCGTTGAGGAGAACAGTGGCTGCGTGGGGCCTCCGGGCCAAAGGGTTGTGGAGATGGGCAGAGCGGAAGCAGGCTCTGCCCCGTGGCCAGCGCGTCGGCTAGGTGGTTCAAGGCCGAGAAGGGGACCCCGGCCAGGAGAATGGCGTCCTCCATCTCCGGTGAGGTCCGTGGCTGCGGGATAAGTAGCCCGAGGGTATCCCCATTCTGCTCCTTGGGGTGGATGGTGGGAGATGGGCAGAGGCCAGCGGCCCTCTGCCCCGTTGCCAACTCTTCTGCTGGGGGGGTGGGTACAGAAATGACATCCAGGGGGTCAAGTGGGGTCAACGGCTGCGGGGTCAGCAGCTCGGGAAAACCCTGCTGCTCCTCAGGGCAGTCGGAGAGTGGGCAGAGGCCAGCGGCACTCTGCCCGTTGCCAGCTCTTCTGCTGGGGGGGTGGGTACAGAAATGACATCCAGGGGGTCAAGTGGGGTCAACGGCTGCGGGGTCAGCAGCTCGGAAAAACCCTGCTGCTCCTCAGGGCAGTCGGAGAGTGGGCAGAGGCCAGCGGCACTCTGCCCGTTGCCAGCTCTTCTGCTGGGGGGGTGGGTACCGGCACAACATTCGGGTGGTCGGAGGAGGACAACGGCTGCGAGCCAAGCAGCTGGGGTAAACCTGGCTGCTCCTCAGGGCATTCGGCAGAAAGTGGGCAGAGGCCAGTGGCACTCTGCCCCGTGGCCAGCTCTTCTGCTGGGGAGGCGGGTACCAGAACAAAGTCCAGGGGGACGGACGAGGTAAGCGGCTGTGGGGGAGGCAGCCCCAGGGTATCCCCCTCCTGCTCCTCGGGACAGCTGGGAATAGGTGGGCAGAGGCCAGCGGCGCTCTGCCCCGTGGCCAGCTCTTCGGCTGGGTGGGGGTCCCCTTGCGGGAGGATGGTGCTTTCCATCCCCAGGGCGATCCATGGCTGCGAGCAACCCAGCCCGGGGGAACCATCTGTCTGCTCCTCCTGGCAGACTGTGGGAAGTGGGCAGAGGCCAGCAGCGCTCTGCCCCGTTGCCAGCTCTTCTGCTGGACCCGCGGATACGGCCACCGTGTCTTCCTGCGGGTTTGAGGGAATCGCTTCTTCTACTGTGGCCCCGACGAGGACCCATGGGAGCAGCTCGGCCTCCCATACTTCGAGGTCCCCCGGACTGTCGGTTTCTTCAGCCGGTCAGTCCCAGGACAGGGAACTCAGACCTAACTACGGCACGCTGTCCAACAGTCTCCTGTAGGCCTTCTCGAGCTCCCATTCTCGCTCCACCAGGAACTCCAACTCCTCTGGCTCGACGTCCCTGCTCTCGTACGGGATTTCCTCTTCCCGTCACTCCAGAATCTCCTCGAACCGCTCCTCCGACTCTTCTCCAAACCCAGGGTCGTCGACCATCCTGGTGTAGAGCAGCCCTGTGCCGCCGTAGTGGAGACCTGCGGTGGCAGCGCCGTCGAGAGTGCGAGGTGTCAGGGGACCTGTTAACCACCGGAATGCGCGGTACGCGGCGTCCAGGGCTATCTCTTGCCGCACCAGGCCTTGGAGTTCGGCCTCCCACTCGTCCGGGGGTCGGCCCTTCAGGAGTACAGCTCTGGCATTGTACTGCACCTGATAAATGACATCGCTCGAAGGGACATCAACCCCGTGGCAGTACCGTTCATGGTGTAGCGCCTCATACCAAAGCTCCTGGCGAACCTCGTCCCGCCACTCAGGCCCAGTGGGCTCACCTGCAGACCCGAGGTACCGATCCGGCCCCTCCTGCAGCCTTTTTGGAAATTCAGCCTCCATGTCGGCGAGGGTACCGGCACAGGGGCACCATTCCTCGACGGGGAATGTGGCGTCCTCGGATGCAGCTCCAGACGAGCTGTAAGTCTCCATCCAGGGGTCGCTGGGATGTCTGATTTCCCCAATACAGACTCCAGGCGAGCTGTAAGTCCCGAAAGGGGTATCGCTGGGGGGTGCAGATTCCCGGGGTGAAGCTCCAGTCGAGTTGTAAGCCTCGGCCCAGGGTTCTACGGGTTTGGGGACGGGGTCAGACAGTTCATTACTCTTCATACTGAGCGCCGCCATCCGCAACTCGTGCTGACGGTCTCTCTCCTCAGCCGCTTGGAGGTCCATCATTAGCCGGCTCACCATGTCCTCGGAGGGGGTGAGACCGAATACCATGATCAACGACCAAGCTCTCTGCCGCAGGTGCTCGTTAGGGTCCTGAGTCAGGGTTGGGGTGCTCACCCTTTGCTGGTCCATCCTGGTCAGCTCCTTCACTAGGGTTTTCTTCTTTTTGTTGCCGGGAGTTCCTCCCCGATTCTCCAACATGCCCCGCAGGACGTCCCGCTGGTAAACGCTGTACCCGGCCATGGTAAGGGTCTTCTTGGGGGTTGCAGAGAGCTATCCCACCGCTTGCCACCAGTGT
This sequence comes from Leptobrachium leishanense, assembly GCA_009667805.1. NCBI lineage: Eukaryota > Metazoa > Chordata > Amphibia > Anura > Megophryidae > Leptobrachium > Leptobrachium leishanense. The sequence goes on along the minus strand of CM019072.1, from coordinate 124,816,885 downwards.
GACGGAACCGTTCCCTTCCGTCTGTCCTGGCTCTCCAGACACCCCTTCGTTGCGTCAGCCCGGCTACTGGGAGCGCTGTCCTCAGCGCCTCGAGCAGCTTGACCGGCCTGCTTCTGTTCCTCTGCACTGGAGCCGTTAGGAATCTCCAGAAGGCCGCTCTCTGCCTTCTGAGGGTGATAGTGTAGTGTAGCGTCGCTGAATGAAACACCAAACGCGGTTGTATGTTCCAACAGGATCCTCTCTCTCTGAGCTCTGAGAGTTCTCTGACTTCTTTTAATGAACAACGCCACCATTTATGCTGAAGTACAACAGTCATAATTTGCATACCCATACTAATTACTAGCATACCCATACTAATTACTAGCATACCCATACTAATTACTAGCATACCCATACTAATTAGATTATGTCAGTTATTTACAATAAACATTCTTCACATTCTCTTAGCCTTCAACTCACACAACATTTGTATATCCATTGTTCTAACATATCAGATTAAACACACACTATCAGAGATCCCTTGAATTAAACATGCAGCTAGATAATGGGGAAAACCCTGATGCATAAGTTACACAGCAGCAAAACTTGTTTACTGTATACACAAAACACATTTACCTACAGGAATATAGTATTTTAAAACCAAAGCTATGTCATTTAACACTAAACTAAATTAACTAAAACCAAACGATGTAAAATATATTTAAAATCACACGATATAAATGAACATAAAGTCTCTTGGGGTTTGAAGCGTGGAGCGTTACATCAACTCCATGACATATGTCTTTAGCGCTGTGTTAAAAATCTTGCTGTGGCAGTACCTATCTTTGGCCACAAGATGGAGACTATCGCGATCAGGGATACTGGACATTGGGACTACAATGCCCGGCATGCTTTGCCAGAAGACAGGAAGTGGGTGGGGACTGGACACTTACATCCTCTGCCTCGTGGAGAAAGTTGCAGAGCGCGCCAGGGAACAGGAGAAAGCAGACGCACTGAGGAGATCGCGAGAGAACCTAGGCCAAAGCCCGAGGGAGACCTGTTATTCCTGTTTGGGTCACTCAACCTGAGGAGAAGGAGACTTGTCAGAGCCCAGACATTGCTGCAGACCGGCGGAATCGAACGGAGAGCAGGCGGTGAGCTGGACAAGCTGCATGAAGTCAGACAACGGATCCGGCCGCTAGTATCCCCAGTCAAAATCCGGAGGAGAGACGTCCTGGGTCAGCGGAGCCTAAAACCTGCGTCGGATGGGTGAGAGGCCTCCATGGCTGTTTGTGATTAAAGGTCAAGCTGCTGTTTTCTCTTTAAAGTCCACAGGGCCCCAACTGACTAGTCGAAGACCTTCCTTTAATAAACTCACTGGCCAGTTGAACAGTACCCGGGTACCACACACACATATACACCTTTCACATTCTGGGACTTAACTTGTGCAGGACTCATTTCCTTTTACGAATCGGAACAGGGGTTACAGATAAAGATACGTTCCGAATATATTTTTCCTCTTTTTCCGCTGCGCGTTTACCGTAATACGAAGGGATTGTATGTTGGGGTTTTTGCTACGTGTCCCCTTTTCTGAACTATCAGGAAATTGCATTGCTTTTATGTTCGGTTGCGAATATTTTATTTTCCGAAATACGAAGCCTCGTGTTTCGTTTCTTTTCCGCTACGCGTTTTACCGTGATACGAAAATACTGTAATAATACTTGTGAATACCGTGTTCTCGACATCTGCTCAAATATTTTAGTAAACTATTTAAATGATAAAAACTCACAACTGTGTTGGAGTATATTTATTCCCTAGTGCGGGGAGACTGACCCGTGGTTCATTTTCAGCGGCTCCTCCGGAGTGAGCGTACACGTGGGGGCTCGTTTCCGGGATCCAGTCTCTGGAAAAACCATCTAAAGGGTTAAATATGGATCCAGACACTGTTGCCGAGTGGTGTGGGGAGCACAGTAGCCAGTCAGAATGTTGTATAGTTATGGATATTCCAGCAGACACTTGGGCTGAAGATCAGATTCGCCAGGCCGTGGCCACGCTAGCACCAGATCATCGGGGGTTAATACTGGACATTGAAAAAAACCCAGATACTTCTCACATGTATGTTCTTCTCGAATGGAGAAAGGGTGTTCCGCCATGTTTTCAGGGCACGAGCGTGAAACTGGCCGAAGAGGTGGAAGTCCAACTAATTAAGCCAAGTACGCCACGTGGCGAATCCGCAAGTGTTTCCGCGCCTAGTCCGTTGGCCATGATAGGGCCTGAATTTATCGTGGCTATTGGAGATCTACTGGCTAAATGTCAGAAAACAAGCCCTCCTCACACTAACTTCGGTTATCGACGGTTAAGAAATTTTACAGGAAACGTACCAACTTTGGCGGGAGAAGAAACTTTTGAAGAATGGGTGGAACAGGCGATGCAGGCTCTGGATGAGTGGGATGTCCCTGAGGCCCAGAAAAAGCAAAGGATCACCGAGAACTTAAAGGGACCTGCGTCAGAAGCAGTGAGAAACCTAAAACTGAGTAGAAAAGATTGTACTGCTTTAGATTATTTAAACGTTCTTGAAGAAGTTTTTGGGCGAACTGAAAAGGCGGCCGAATTGGTATATCAGTACGAACACACCTATCAGAGAAGAGGTGAAAGGATGACCGAGTACATGAGGCGCCTGGATAAGATTCTACACCAGATACTCCTGAAGAAAGGGGCCGAACCGGCCGAAGTAGATAAGATCCGAATAAAACAGATCCTGAGGGGCTCTCAACCTCTAGATCCAGTGATGATGCAGCTGAGAAGCAGAGCAGGTAACCAAGAGTTAAAGTACCTGGAACTGATCCGAGTTGTACGAGAGGAAGAGGCTTTACTAGAAGAGAAATCTTTCAGGCGGGGGAAAGGGCTTATGCACAACCTGTGAGATATAATGACGGCCTGCAACCTGAAAGCGACTCTCTAGATACCTATGGATCTGACGAGGACGAACAAGAACATCTAGTTGTTTTTAAATCTACAGAGAAGGCTGCCAAAGAGTCGAACCTCCCTGAACGGGGTGAATTGTCCAAAACCGTCAAGAAAGTTCAGGAAGCTCAAGTTGAATTGCAACAAGCGCATGCGGAACTGTGCCGGGTATTGATGAAGGTGACAGAGATGCAGGCAGAAATGCAGAAATTCCTCACAGGTATGCAGACGACGGGAGCTGCTGTGGCGTCTGGTTCAAATCCTTTAACCAAATCGGGAAACGCCAGTGGGCACCAGTAAAGGAGCAACCTGAGTGCCCGAGGGTTGAACCCCGCTCCAGAAACCAAGCAAAGACTAAGAGGGCGAGAAGGCCCAAAGCCGAGCCAACTGTAGAGCCTGCCAGGACTGAAAAAGTCACTCCCTTAGCATCCGGGTCTACGTCATGGGGAAGCAATGCACCCCAAAAACCTGCACGGGCCAAGAAAAAGGCCAGGGTACAGCAAACTGGGTCTAAGCGTCCGGATACCGCCACAAAATTTCCCGACAAACTGATAGGTCCTTCTCCTGTTGTGCCAATCCAAGTGGAAGGAGTCTACACCAAAGCCCTGTTGGATTCAGGGGCTCAAGTGACATTGATCTACAGAGACTTCTATGAGAAACACTTAAAGCACATTCCTTTGCAAGAATTGAAGGATTTGGAAATGTGGGGTATCGGCACTGAGAAACTCCCTTATGACGGGTACCTGCAGGTGAAGTTGGAGATCGGATCTGAAGTCATCGGGCAGTCTGGGGGTTGTGATGCATTGGCTATTGTGTGTCCTCGACCCTCGGGTGCGAACAGAAGCTCCCTGATAGTGGGGACGAATACTGACCTAGTGCGGCGTCTCCTGACGCCTATCGTGTTGGAAGAAGGTTCACTCAAGGAGTACACCCAATGTTACGTCCGGTCTATCAGAGGATGGTCGAAGAACGAAAGGCACCTGCCGAGGTGGGAAAGACTGTGGAGACTGGGTGGAACAGAGAAGGTCTGCAAGCAGGAGAAGTAGCGAGTTTCCGGGCTTCAGTCAAGTTGAATGGATCGCAACCAGGCCCCTATGTGGTGCTGGGAACCGATTTGATCATGGGAGTGAAACCGGAGTCGAAGTAATTCCTGAGATAATCTCCACCAAAGCTCTGAAGAGAACACGAGGAAGAGTCTCGGTCAGCGTATGCAATGTGACGGATTCTCCAGTAGTCCTTAAAGCACGAATGCCTATCGGGCAAGTAGAGTCTGCTACACCCCTCTCCACCGATTTAGGAGGGGGAGTGGATAAAGAGATTCCAGATGAAAGATTCTACCCCAAGGACGCTCCCATTTCACCTGAGTGGAAGAAACGTCTTCAGTCTCAAGTCCTAAAGTGGAAGGAATTGTTCTCAAAAGATGAGTTCGATGTGGGCCTAGCTAAGAGTACTGAGCACCGCATTCGGTTACAAGAAGATAAGCCGTTTCGAGAAAGATCAAGGCGAGTTCCGCTAGGAGACTTAGATGATCTGCGAGAGCAAGCAGCTGAACGAATTACAAAGAACCAAGGTGATTCAAGAGTCCAGGAGTCCATACGCATCTCCCATAGTGTTGGTCCGGAAGAAAAATGGTTCTGTCCGCTTATGCATAGACTACCGCACATTGAACCGGAGAACCATCCCCGATCAATATGCCACTCCTCGGATAGAAGATGCCCTACAGTGTTTGTCTGGAGCAAAGTGGTTTAGTGTACTAGACCTGCGAAGCGGGTATCACCAGATACCGATGCATCCTGAAGACAAGGAGAAAACTGCGTTCATCTGTCCACTGGGGTTCTTTGAATTCAACAGGATGCCTCAAGGCCTTACGGGGGCTCCAGCCACGTTCCAACGGTTGATGGAGAAGACAGTCGGGGATATGAATCTAATCGAAGTATTAGTGTACCTGGATGACATAATTGTGTTTGGGAAGACTCTGGAAGAATATGAGCAACGTTTGGAGAAGGTCTTGAAGAGGCTCCATGAAGAGGGGCTGAAACTGTCTCTAGAGAAATGCCAATTCTGTCTACCGTCTGTTACGTATTTGGGACATGTGGTCTCAGCAGAAGGTGTTTCAACAGACCCTCGGAAGTTGGAGGCCGTAGCTTCTTGGCCTAGACCCCGAAACGTCACCATCTTTCTTGGGATTCTGTTCATACTATCGAAGATTTGTGGGAGGATTCGCGAAAATAGCTCAACCACTGAACAAACTCCTGCAGAAGGAAACCACAGAAGAAGGCTGCAAGGTCTCTGACAAAAACCCGTCAGCTCCGGGGCCAAGGAAAGCTCGAGAGTCTATACAAGGTGAATGGACCAGTCAATGTGAAGGAGCTTTCGTAAAGCTGAAAGAGAGCCTAACCCGAGCTCCTGTTTTGGCCTATGCGGACCCTCACAAGCCGTATGAACTACATGTGGATGCCAGCCGAGAAGGTCTGGGAGGAGTCCTATATCAGGAGTATGGTGGATTGCTGAGGCCTGTGGCGTACGTGAGCCGGAGCCTGCGCCTTCAGAGAAGAACTATCCTACTCACAAGCTGGAGTTCCTAGCCTTGAAGTGGGCAGTGGTGGACAAGTTGAAAGACTATCTGTATGGAGCTGAGTTCGTGATCAAGACGGATAACAATCCTCTTACCTACATCCTTACTACCGCAAAACTGGACGCAACGGCACATCGGTGGTTGGCCGCTCTGTCAGGGTTTCGGTTCAGCCTGAAGTATCGCCCTGGGGTGAATAATCGAGATGCTGATGCGTTATCGAGAAGACCCTACACTACAGAATGGACTCAGTTGACTCCAGACGGGGTGCAAGCTTTGTGTCAAGAAACAGAGCGCCGGGTCAAAGGAGGGATTGAAGCAGAGGCCATAGGAGTTATGGCTGCGGCTGTTCCTGAGTTCTACTGTAACCCTACGCAGTTAAGGGATGAAAGTTTACCCACCTTTTCGAGACAGGACCTGAAAGCGGATCAGGCCAGAGACCCTTTAATTGCCTTGACCATAAAGGCCCTGTCTGCAAACCAGCGAGAGATTTTGTTAACCAACTCCCCGAGTGAAGCCAGATTGGTCTACAAAGAGTGGGAGCGGTTAAAGATGTTGGATGGGGTGGTCTACCGAAGGGGCCCCTCAACCAACTCTGAAGAGATTCAACAGTTATTCCTCCCTACTAAACATAGGGAGAGTGTGCTGTGATCACTACATGATGAGCATGGACATTTGGGTGCAGAGAGAACTTTTAAGCTGGTGCGAGATAGGTTCTATTGGCCTTGTATGAGGGCTGAAGTAGAAAGTTATTGTCATTCCTGTCTGAGGTGTATTCAGAGAAAGACTCTACCGACCCGAACTGCTCCAATGAGCCATCTGCAGAGCCAGGGACCCATGGATTTGGTATGCATTGACTTCTTGTGCTTAGAGCCGGATGCTAGTGGGCAAGGGAACATCCTAATAGTGACTGATCATTTCACTCGTTACGCCCAAGCTTTTTCCACGAAAGATCAACGCGCTCCGACTGTAGCCAAGGTGTTGATGGAAAAGTTCTTTGTTCACTACGGACTACCAAGGAGGATACACTCTGATCAGGGTAGAGACTTTGAAAGCAGACTGGTGGGGCAGTTGTTAGAGCTGTTGGGAATCCAAAAGACTCGAACCACACCATATCACCCTCAAGGTGATGCTCAGCCTGAAAGGTTTAATCGCACACTGCTAAACATGCTGGGGACCTTGTCGAATGTGGAGAAGCAGAGTTGGAGTCGTCACATAGCTACTCTGGTGCATGCATATAACAGTACGGAGAGCGATGCAACTGGATATTCACCGTACCGTCTTATGTTCGGAAGGGAGGCTCGACTGCCGGTTGATTTGGCATTTGGGTTATCCTAGACCAGACATCAGTAGCTTCCCATAGAAACTACGTGGATAGACTTCGAAAGAATCTGGCTTCTGCATTTGAACAGGCCCGTTTGACCTCGGGAAACAGGGAGCAAAGAAACAAAAGGAACTATGACTTGAAAGTTCGAATACAAGATCTACAACCCGGTGATAGGGTTCTATTGAAGAACTTGGGTGCTGCTGCGAGACACAAGTTGGCGGATAGGTGGAGTTCCCAGGTTTACATTGTCTGCAAACAACTGCCGGGTTTACCAGTGTATCAGATTCGCCCGGATGGAAAGGCTGGGCCTCTTAAGAACTGGCACCGAAATCATTTGTTACCTTTGAGAGAGGCTGTAAGGATGCCAGTTGGGGACGAATCGCCTCGGCCAAATCCGCCTGTTCCATGTTTGCCTCCTGTTACTCGGTCTCAACAGACCCGGGTTGCCGAAGAGAGCGAAAGAGACAGTGAAGAAGAGAGTTATTGTCTAGATTGGATGCGCTCGCCGGAGCCTGAAGAGGTTGTCGTTGTCCCTGAACGGTGGGAGAGTAACTTGAGGCCTGAAGCTCCTGAATTCTTGTTGGAAGTCCCTGAGACTGTTGATATCCCTGAGCCTCTTGAATTTCAGTTGGAAGTCCCTGAGGCTGTGGGGATCCCGGTAGCTCCGGAGGCTTATTCAGGTGATTTATAGTTCTATGCCTTCACTGGAGGGATCATACTCTGAAGAAACGTCTGCTCCAGTGATAGAGAGAAGAATTGAGCCAACGCCTATAGTACTTCCACCTGAAGAGGAACTGATTGAGCCAGAACCAAAACGCTCTGTTCGACCGCCCCAACGACTCACCTACGACTCACCAGGACATAGCACTGAAGAGGCCATCACCACGGTGCGGAGGTTGCCCGAAGTGTCTGCTATGCTAGCTGAGGTAGCCCAAAATATGAGTCAACTTGAGGAAGTGTTCCTAACCCACTGCCTGTATGCTGCTGAACCTGTACATGTTATGTAAACTGTATTCAAATATTGTGGAAATGTAATGTAACTGTTGTACCTCCTTGGAGAGACCCAAGAGTTCTAGGAGGGGGAGAGTGTAGCGCTGTGTTAAAAATCTTGCTGTGGCAGTACCTATTTTTGGCCACAAGATGGAGACTATCGCGATCAGGGATACTGGACATTGGGACTACAATGCCCGGCATGCTTTGCCAGAAGACAGGAAGTGGGTGGGGACTGGACACTTACATCCTCTGCCTCGTGGAGAAAGTTGCAGAGCGCGCCAGGGAACAGGAGAAAGCAGACGCACTGAGGAGATCGCGAGAGAACCTAGGCCAAAGCCCGAGGGAGACCTGTTATTCCTGTTTGGGTCACTCAACCTGAGGAGAAGGAGACTTGTCAGAGCCCAGACATTGCTGCAGACCGGCGGAATCGAACGGAGAGCAGGCGGTGAGCTGGACAAGCTGCATGAAGTCAGACAACGGATCCGGCCGCTAGTATCCCCAGTCAAAATCCGGAGGAGAGACGTCCTGGGTCAGCGGAGCCTAAAACCTGCGTCGGATGGGTGAGAGGCCTCCATGGCTGTTTGTGATTAAAGGTCAAGCTGCTGTTTTCTCTTTAAAGTCCACAGGGCCCCAACTGACTAGTCGAAGACCTTCCTTTAATAAACTCACTGGCCAGTTGAACAGTACCCGGGTACCACACACACATATACACCTTTCACATTTTGGGACTTAACTTGTGCAGGACTCATTTCCTTTTACGAATCGGAACAGGGGTTACAGATAAAGATACGTTCCGAATATATTTTTCCTCTTTTTCCGCTGCGCGTTTACCATAATACGAAGGGATTGTATGTTTGGGGTTTTTGCTACCTGTCCCTTTTCTGAACTATCGGGAAATTGCATTGCTTTTATGTTCGGTTGCGAATATTTTATTTTCCGAAATACGAAGCCTCGTGTTTCGTTTCTTTTCCGATACGCGTTTTACCGTGATACGAAAATACTGTAATAATACTTGTGAATACCGTGTCTTAACATCTGCTCAAATATTTTAGTAAACTATTTAAATGATAAAAACTCACAACTGTGTTGGAGTATATTTATTCCCTAGTGCGGGGAGACTGACCCGTGGTTCATTTTCAGCGGCTCCTCCGGGAGTGAGCGCTACATGTCCCTATGGTGCAACGGCACTGAAGAGTCCACAGTAACCCCAGCGTCATTAAAGCTGTCCCTGGCTGAGGGTCCTGGGGTTTGTGGCCGAGCCTCTTGGGGCATCCCGTGACAGATGGAGTTCTCAAGTCTACATTGTCTGCAACCAACTGCCGGGTCTGCCAGTTTACCAAATTCGACCGGATGGAAAGGCTGGGCCTCTTAAAAACTGGCACCGGAATCATCTGCTACCTTTGAGAGAGGCTGTAAGGATACCAGTTGGAGATGAACTTTCTCTGCCGAACCCACCTGCTCCATGTTTGACTCCCGTTACTCGGTCTCAGCAGACACGGGTTGTTGAAGAAAGTGAAGGGGATAGTGAGGAAGAAAGCTTTTGTCTGGACTGGGTGCGCTCACCAGAGCCTGAAGAGGTCATTCTAGTTCCCGAACAGTGGGAAAGTAACCTGAGGCTTGAGGCTCCTGAATTCCAACTGGAAATTCCTGAAACTTCTGAAATTCCTGTAGTTCCTGAAAACGCGTCCTATGATTATAGTTCTATGCTTTCACTGGAAGGATCATACTCCGAAGAGATGTCTGTTCCAGTTGTGGACGAAAGAACCGAACCCGTACCTGTAGTACTTCCGCCTGAAGAGGAGCTGATTGAGCCAGAACCAAAACGTTCTGTCCGACCCCCCCCGAGACTTACTTACGACTCACCAGGACATAGCACTGAAGAGGCTGTCACCACAGTGCGAAGGTTGCCTGAAGTGTCTGCTATGTTAGCTGAGGTAGCAAGAAGCATGAGTAAACTTGAGGACGTATACCTAACCCATTGTATGTTTGCAGCTGAGCCTGTATATATTGACTGACGTAATGTAACTGATACACCTCCTTGGAGAGACCCAAGAGTTCTAGAAGGGGGAGAGTGTAGCGCTGTTTTAGTTCTGTTGCTGTAATTACTCATTTTTAGCCACCAGGGGGAGACGAGCGCAATGTAAACTATACTGGACACATTGAGACTACGTTTTCCAGCATGCTTTGGGGCAGAGACAGGAAGTGGGTGGGGAGAACCGACAGACATCCGCAGCCTCGTTCGGAGGAGAGCCAGTGCGCGCCGAGGGGTGACCAGAGCAAGACGCACGTGAGACAGGGAGCGATTGTGACCAGGCCGGAGAGCAGGTGCTGCCTTGCGGACGCTGGAGATCGGTTTCAGTGACTTGCCAGAGACCTAGTAATCCACCGCTGAGAGGTTTGCACAGACACAGAGCTGCAGATTGGACCCCGAGTTAGGAGACGGCGATGATCCAATGGGAGTGCAGGCGGTAAGCTGAAAATCTTGTTGCAAAGACGGACAAGCAAGAAAAGCAGATCCGGTGGCACAAAGTCCCAGCCAAATCGAGCGGAGAGATGTCCTTGGTCGGGCAGCGGAGCAGATTGTCTGGCGGATGGGTGAGAGGCCTTCTAGGCCACAGTAAAGTTAACAAAGCACGCTGCAGTTTTCTTAAATCTACAGGGCCCCAACGTGACTAGTCGAAGATACACTGAATCCATTCACTGGCCAGTCGAATCTAGTACCCGGGTACCAACACACACATACACGCAAACCTTCTTGGGACACAACCTGTACGGGACTTACACTCCGGCAACGAAGGGGTTAAAATTTCCTTTTTACCGCTGCGCGTTTCTCACATTACGAATTCCTGTAAATATATATGTATACCGTGCTTGCTTTATATATGCCAGTTTATTTGAGACCAGCAAACTATATAACTTATAAAATCCACAACAGTGCTGGTGTATATTTATTCCCTAGTGCGGGGAAACTGACCCGAGGTTAAATTCAGCGGCTCCTCCGGGAATGAGCGCTACACGTGTATGTAACGGGTTTTGGAAATCCTTGATTTTTTTCCTCCAGTTCATGTAGTCTTCTGATGATGTGTGTTCCCCAGTTAGCTCCTCTTTGGGAATGTCTTTGTACAGGCTCTTAAAGTAGTTGAGCCAGATGTTGCCATTTTTGGATGTGGAGGTGGTTTTTCTTGGATCCTGAGCCGATTTGACTCCAGGTTTCCCAGAAAGAGTTTTCCTGAAGAGCCTCTTCCAGTGTTGAAGGTTTTGGGAGATAAAGTTTTGTTTTTTTCTTTTTGAGGATTTGTTTATAGTTTTTCTGCAGGACACCATGAGTGATCCTCAGGTCGAGGTTGTCGGGGTCTCTGTGTTTTTTATTTGAGACTGTTAGTAGGTTGTTTCTTAGTTTTCTGCATTCTTTGTCAAACCATTTATTGGGTTGTTTATTGGATGATTTCTTGAAGTTGACTTTTTTAATGTTGGAGGTCTCTGCGATGGTGTGTAGTATGCTGTGGAGGTTCTTTGCTGCTCGGTTCACCCCCTGTCTCGCTCTCTTTGTGTCACTGCCTCTTTCTCACTCTGTGCGTCACTGTCTTTGTCAGTGTCTCACTCTCTGTGTCTCTTTTAGCAGTCACATTTTCCTGCCCCCTGTCCTGAGGTGGGGGTCCAGTAGTGAGAGTATGGATACAGACTGCCCAGCCACAGTCATAGAGAGGTACAGTGTATCCTCTCAATGCAGGACCCTCACCTCACTCAGGGCAGGGGGCACAGTGTATCCTCTCAATGCAGGACCCTCACCTCACTCAGGGCAGGGGGCACAGTGTATCCTCTCAAAGCAGGACCCTCACCTCACTCAGGGCAGGGGGGCACAGTGTATCCTCTCAATGCAGGACCCTCACCTCGCTCAGGGCAGGGGGGCACAGTGTATCCTCTCAATGCAGGACCCTCACCTCACTCAGGGCAGGGGGCACAGTGTATCCTCTCAATGCAGAACCCTCACCTCCCTCAGGGCAGGGGGCACAGTGTATCCTCTCAATGCAGGACCCTCACCTCACTCAGGGCAGGGGCCTCAGTGTATCCTCTCAATGCAGGACCCTCACCTCGCTCAGGGCAGGGGGCACAGTGTATCCTCTCAATGCAGGACCCTCACCTCGCTCAGGGCAGGGGGCACAGTGTATCCTCTCAATGCAGGACCCTCACCTCGCTCAGGGCAGGGGGCACAGTGTATCCTCTCAATGCAGGACCCTCACCTCGCTCAGGGCAGGGGGCACAGTGTATCCTCTCAATGCAGGACCCTCACCTCGCTCAGGGCAGGGGGCACAGTGTATCCTCTCAATGCAGGACCCTCACCTCGCTCAGGGCAGGGGGCACAGTGTATCCTCTCAATGCAGGACCCTCACCTCACTCAGGGCAGGGGGCACAGTGTATCCTCTCAATGCAGGACCCTCACCTCACTCAGGGCAGGGGGCACAGTGTATCCTCTCAATGCAGGACCCTCACCTCGCTCAGGGCAGGGGGCACAGTGTATCCTCTCAATGCAGGACCCTCACCTCGCTCAGGGCAGGGGGCACAGTGTATCCTCTCAATGCAGAACCCTCACCTGCTCAGGGCAGGGGGCACAGTGTATCCTCTCAATGCAGGACCCTCACCTCGCTCAGGGCAGGGGGCACAGTGTATCCTCAAAATGCAGGAGCCTCACTTCACTCAGGGCAGGGGGCACAGTGTATCCTCTCAATGCAGGACCCTCACCTCGCTCAGGGCAGGGGGCACAGTGTATCCTCTCAATGCAGAACTCTCACCTCGCTCAGGGCAGGGGCACAGTGTATCCTCTCAATGCAGGACCCTCACCTCGCTCAGGGCAGGGGGCACAGTGTATCCTCTCAATGCAGGACCCTCACCTCGCTCAGGGCAGGGGGCACAGTGTATCCTCTCAATGCAGGACCCTCACCTCGCTCAGGGCAGGGGGCACAGTGTATCCTCTCAATGCAGAACCCTCACCTCGCTCAGGGCAGGGGGCACAGTGTATCCTCTCAATGCAGGACCCTCACCTCGCTCAGGGCAGGGGGTACAGTGTATCCTCTCAATGCAGGACCCTCACCTCGCTCAGGGCAGGGGGGCACAGTGTATCCTCTCAATGCAGGACACTCACCTCACTCAGGGCAGGGGGCACAGTGTATCCTCTCAATGCAGGACCCTCACCTCACTCAGGCCAAGGGGGCACAGTGTATCCTCTCAATGCAGGACCCTCACCTCACTCAGGCAGGGGGCACAGTGTATCCTCTCAATGCAGGACCCTCACCTCACTCAGGGCAGGGGCACAGTGTATCCTCTCAATGCAGGACCCTCACCTCACTCAGGGCAGGGGGCACAGTGTATCCTCTCAATGCAGGACACTCACCTCACTCAGGGAGGGGCACAGTGTATCCTCTCAATGCAGGACCCTCACCTCGCTCAGGGCAGGGGCACAGTGTATCCTCTCAATGCAGGACCCTCACCTCACTCAGGGCAGGGGGCCACAGTGTATCCTCTCAATGCAGGACGCTCACCTCACTCAGGGCAGGGGGCACAGTGTATCCTCTCAATGCAGGACCCTCACCTCACTCAGGCAGGGGGGCACAGTGTATCCTCTCAATGCAGGACCCTCACCTCGCTCAGGGCAGGGGGCACAGTGTATCCTCTCAATGCAGGACCCTCACCTCACTCAGGGCAGGGGGCACAGTTGTATCCTCTCAATGCAGGACGCTCACCTCACTCAGGGCAGGGGCACAGTGTATCTCTCAATGCAGGACCTCACCTCACTCAGGGCAGGGGGGCACAGTGTATCCTCTCAATGCAGGACCCTCACCTCAACTCAGGGCAGGGGGGCACATCGTATCCTCTCAATGCAGGACACTCACCTCACTCAGGGCAGGGGGCACAGTGTATCCTCCTCACCTAAAACCTTAGGGGGCACATAAACCTCTCAATGTAGGATCACCTCCCTCAGGGCAAGGGGGCCTCGATTCATCTCAATGCAGGACCTCACCTCCCTCAGGGCAGGGGGGCACAGTGTATCCTCTCAATGTAGGACCCTCACCTCCCTCAGGGCAGGGGGGCACAGTGTATCCCCACTCCTGCTGCAGGATCCTCACCTCGCAATGTGCCCCATGTTCTGGGTGAGGGTCCTGCTCTGGGAGGAGATCTTGTGCCCCCTGACCTGGCAGCAGCCATAGATAAAAGCCCCCATCCCCCTGAATGAGGGGAAAGTGGGTGTCCCGGTCTCCCCAGAGCTGGCTGTCAGGGGCAGCACTTTGTCACCCATAGGGGGCGCCGCTGGAGTGTTGCCCTTGCTGTGGAGCAGACAGGAGGTGCTGGGGATGATGTGACGTGGGGATATATTTTTCAGGAACAAAGGGGATGAGGGAATGAAGGGAATGAAGGGAAGGGGCTGGCAGTGCTGATGAGATGGAGTGAAGGTGTACCCAGCCTGGCCCACCCACACCCAGCTCTCTCACTGCAGCCCTGGGTGACTCTTCTGAGAAGACAAACAGCCTTTCCTCCCGCTGCCTGTCCTCTGCCACAGTGAGTACCACCGCAATGTGCCCCCAGCAGGCACTGCCAGCTCCCGGGGGGGGGGGGGTCACTGGCTCCGAACTTGCTCCTTGCTGCACAGGCTCACCTTCCGCGGAGTGCGGGGATGCGGGATGCGGAGTGCGGGATGCGGAGTGCGGAGTGCGGGGTGCGGGGTGCGGGATGCGGGGTGCGGGATGCGGGGTGCGGAGTGCGGGGTGCGGGATGCGGGATGCGGAGTGCGGGATGCGGGATGCGGAGTGCGGGATGCGGAGTGCGGAGTGCGGGGTGCGGAGTGCGGAGTGCGGGGTGCGGGATGCGGGGTGCGGAGTGCGGGGTGCGGGGTGCGGGATGCGGAGTGCGGGGTGCGGGGTGCGGGGTGCGGAGTGCGGGGTGCGGGATGCGGAGTGCGGGGTGCGGGATGCGGAGTGCGGGGTGCGGGATGCGGGATGCGGAGTGCGGAGTGCGAGTGCGGGATGCGGAGTGCGGGTGGTGCGGGATGCGGAGTGCGGGATGCGGAGTGCGGGGTGCGGGTGCGGAGTGCGGGGTGCGGGGATGCGTGGATGCGGAGTGCGGGATGCGGTGCGGGGTGCGGGATGCGGGATGCGGAGTGCGGATCGGAGTGCGGAGTGCGGGATGCGGAGTGCGGAGTGCGGGTGCGGGATGCGGGATGCGGGGTGCGGGATGCGGGATGGAGAGTGCGGGGTGCGGAGATGCGGGATGCAGAGTGCGGGATGCGGGATGCGGGATGCGGGATGCAGAGTGCGGGATGCGGAGTGCGGGATGTGGGAAGTGGAGTGCGGGATGCGGGATGCGGGATGCGGAGTGCGGGATGCGGGATGCGGGGATTGCGGGATGCAGAGTGCGGGATGCGGATGCGGATGCGGGATGCGAAGAAGCGGAGTGCGGGATGCGGGGTGCGGGATGCGGAGTGCGATGCGGGATGCGGAGTGCGGGGTGCTGGATGCGGGTTGCGGGATGGAGGCGATTCTTCCATGGATTCTTTTGAGAAAACTTTTACAGGAGAGACGAGAGACAGACTCTGCGAGTGACAGCTGCGGACAGACACGCACACTAACAGACACACACACTGACACACACACTCTGACACACACAAACGGACACACACAGTGACACTTACTGGCACATCACAGACACATACACACTGACACACACAGACACACACACACACAGGGAGACGGGGATATGGACGGACAGACGGATAATGGAAAGATATGGATTTAGGGGCAGAGACTAATGTGTGACTGAATACATAGCCAGGTATGGATGGACATAGGAATGGGGGATAACTGGATGGATGGACATAGGAATGGGGGGATAGCTGGATGGACATAGGAATGGGGGGATAACTGGATGGATGGACATAGGAATGGGGAGATAGCTGGATGGATGGACATAGGAATGGGGGGATAACTGGATGGATGGACAAAGGAATGGGGGATAGCTGGATGGATGGACATAGGAATGGGGGATAACCAGATGGATGGACATAGGAATGGGGAGATAGCTGGATGGATGGACATAGGAATGGGGGGATAGCTGGATGGACATAGGAATGGGGGGATAGCTGGATGGATGGACATAGGAATGGGGGGATAGCTGGATGGATGGACATAGGAATGGGGGGATAACTGGATGGATGGACAGAGGAATGGGGGGATAGCTGGATGGATGGACATAGGAATGGGGGGATAACCCGGATGGATGGACATAGGAATGGGGAGATAGCTGGATGGATGGACATAGGAATGGGGGGATAGCTGGATGGACATAGGAATGGGGGGATAGCTGGATGGATGGACATAGGAATGGGGGGATAGCTGGATGGATGGACAGAGGAATGGGGGGATAGCTGGATGGATGGACATAGGAATGGGGGATAACTGGATGGATGGACAGAGGAATGGGGGGATAGCTGGATGGATGGACATAGGAATGGGGGGATAACCCAGATGGATGGACATAGGAATGGGGAGATAGCTGGATGGATGGACATAGGAATGGGGGGATAGCTGGATGGACATAGGAATGGGGGGATAGCTGGATGGATGGACATAGGAATGGGGGGATAACTGGATGGATGGACATAGGAATGGGGGGATAGCTGGATGGATGGACATAGGAATGGGGGGATAACTGGATGGATGGACAGAGGAATGGGGGGATAGCTGGATGGATGGACATAGGAATGGGGGGATAACCCAGATGGATGGACATAGGAATGGGGAGATAGCTGGATGGATGGACATAGGAATGGGGGGATAGCTGGATGGACATAGGAATGGGGGGATAGCTGGATGGATGGACATAGGAATGGGGGATAGCTGGATGGATGGACATAGGAATGGGGGGATAGCTGGATGGATGGACATAGGAATGGGGGATAACTGGATGGATGGACATAGGAATGGGGGATAGCTGGATGGATGGACATAGGAATGGGGGGATAGCTGGATGGATGGACATAGGAATGGGGGGATAGCTGGATGGATGGACATAGGAATGGGGGGCTAGCTGGATGGATGGACATAGGAATGGGGGGATAGCTGGATGGATGGACATAGGAATGGGGAGATAGCTGGATGGATGGACATAGGAATGGGGGATAGCTGGATGGATGGACATAGGAATGGGGGATAGCTGGATGGATGGACATAGGAATGGGGGATAGCTGGATGGATGGACATAGGAATGGGGGGATAGCTGGATGGATGGACATAGGAATGGGGAGATAGCTGGATGGATGGACATAGGAATGGGGGAATAGCTGGATGGATGGACATAGGAATGGGGGATAGCTGGATGGATGGACATAGGAATGGGGGGATAGCTGGATGGATGGACATAGGAATGGGGGGATAACTGGATGGATGGACATAGGAATGGGGGGGATAGCTGGATGGATGGACATAGGAATGGGGGGATAACTGGATGGATGGACATAGGAATGGGGGATAGCTGGATGGATGGACATAGGAATGGGGGGATAGCTGGATGGATGGACATAGGAATGGGGGGATAGCTGGATGGATGGACATAGGAATGGGGGGATAGCTGGATGGATGGACATAGGAATGGGGGGATAGCTGAATGGATGGACATAGGAATGGGGGGGATAGCTGGATGGATGGACATAGGAATGGGGGCATAGCTGGATGGATGGATATAGGAATGGGGGGATAGCTGGATGGATGGACATAGGAATGGGGGGATAACTGGATGGATGGACATAGGAATGGGGGATAGCTGATGGATGGACATAGGAAGGGGGGATAGCTGTATGGATGGACATAGGAATCGGGGGATAGCTGGATGGATGGACATAGGAATGGGGGGATAGCTGGATGGACATAGGAATGGGGAGATAGCTGGATGGATGGACATAGGAATGGGGGGATAGCTGGATGGATGGACATAGGAATGGGGGATAACTGGATGGATGGACATAGGAATGGGGGGATAGCTGGATGGATGGACATAGGAATGGGAGGGATAGCTGGATGGATGGACATAGGAATGGGGGGATAACTGGATGGATGGACATAGCAATGGGGGGATAGCTGGATGGATGGACATAGGAATGGGGGGGATAGCTGGATGGATGGACATAGGAATGGGGGGATAGCTGGATGGACATAGGAATGGGGAGATAGCTGGATGGATGGACATAGGAATGGGGGGATAGCTGGATGGATGGACATAGGATCCATCCATCTGTACTTACATACGTACAGCCGTCCACCACCCCCCCCAGCCATACGTACATGCGTCCGTCCAACCACCCAACGACCCATCCATTCATCCACTGTGACACAAGTAGCTCTGTGCCCAACACAAACATAAACCTTACGGAGCTGCAGAATATATCCCCCCCATAGAACAATATGTATCTGCTCTAGCAAGAGACTTCACACAATAACACAACATACCACATGAAATAACACCATATATATCCTGTCTAATAACACAACATACCACATGAAATAACACCATATATATCCTTACCTAATAACACAACATACCACATGAAATAACACCATATATATCCTGTCTAATAACACAACATACCACATGAAATAACACCATATATATCCTTACCTAATAACACAACATACCACATGAAATAACACCATATATATCTCCTGTCTAATATCACAACATACCACATGAAATAACACCATATATATCCTGTCTAATATCACAACATACCACATGAAATAACACCATATATATCTCCTGTCTAATATCACAACATACCACATGAAATAACACCATATATATCCTGCCTAATATCACAACATACCACATGAAATAACACCATATATATCCTGCCTAATAACACAACATACCACATGAAATAACACCATATATATCCTGCCTAATAACACAACATACCACATGAAATAACACCATATATATCCTGTCTAATATCACAACATACCACATGAAATAACACCATATATATCCTGTCTAATAACACAACATACCACATGAAATAACACCATATATATCCTGTCTAATAACACAACATACCACATGAAATAACACTATATATATCCTGCCTAATAACACAACATACCACATGAAATAACACCATATATATCCTGTCTAATAACACAACATACCACATGAAATAACATCAAATATATCCAGTCTAATAACACAACATACCACATGAAATAACATCATATATATCCTGTCTAATAGCACAACATACCACATGAAATAACACCATATATATCCTGTCTAATATCACAACATACCACATGAAGTAACACCATATTTATCATGTCTAATATCACAACATACCACATGAAATAACACCATATATATCCTGTCTAATAACACAACATACCACATGAAATAACACCATATATATCCTGTCTAATATCACAACATACCACATGAAATAACATTATATATCATGTCTAATAACACAACATACCACATGAAATAACACCATATATATCCTGTCTAATATCACAACATACCACATGAAGTAACACATATTTATCTTGTCTAATAACACAACATACCACATGAAATAACACCATATTATCCTGTCTAATATCACAACATACCACATGAAGTAACACCATATTTATCATGTCTAATATCACAACATACCACATGAAATAACACCATATATATCCTGTCTAATCACAACATACCACATGAAGTAACACCATATTTATCATGTCTAATATCACAACATACCACATGAAATAACACCATATATATCCTGTCTAATATCACAACATACCACATGAAGTAACACCATATTTATCATGTCTAATATCACAACATACCACATGAAATAACACCATATATATCCTGTCTAATAACACAACATACCACATGAAATAACACCATATATATCCTGTCTAATATCACAACATACCACATGAAATAACATTATATATCATGTCTAATAACACAACATACCACATGAAATAACACCATATATATCCTGTCTAATATCACAACATACCACATGAAGTAACACCATATTTATCTTGTCTAATAACACAACATACCACATGAAATAACACCATATATATCCTGTCTAATATCACAACATACCACATGAAGTAACACCATATTTATCATGTCTAATATCACAACATACCACATGAAATAACACCATATATATCCTGTCTAATATCACAACATACCACATGAAATAACACCATATTTATCCTGTCTAATATCACAACATACCACATGAAGTAACACCATATTTATCATGTCTAAGGCTGGGGTCAGACCAGCGCACTTTTAACGTGCGTTCTGGCGCACATAATTACGGCCGCACTAGCAGCAGATGACGGGCAATGACGGCCAATATACGATGTACGGCCGCACAAAAGTCCGGCCGTGCAACGCAAGTGGAATTTGAACGCATTTTTTTGAGAACGCTGAACCGCTAGTACTGACGTACTGAGTGCGCTGCTGCGGCATAGCGGCGTGTGTGCGTGATTAGGAGATGTCAGACGCTGCTAATGTCCAGCCTACATAACGTCCAGACGCAAAAAGAGTTTTATTGACGATCCGTACAAAATCACGCCCGAAAATGCGCCTCGTCTGACCGTTTTTGCGCATTCCGTGAAAAAATACGTCAATGCGTTCGGACGCACTTTTTCACGTTCGCGGGGAAAAATGGTTTCGTCTGACCCTAGCCTTACAACACAACATACCACATGAAATAACACCATATATATCCTGTCTAATATCACAACATACAACATGAAATAACACCATATATATCCTGTCTAATATCACAACATACCACATGAAATAACACCATATATATCATGTCTAATATCACAACATACCACATGAAATAACACCATATATATCCTGTCTAATATCACAACATACCACATGAAATAACACCATATATATCCTGTCTAATATCACAACATACCACATGAAATAACACCATATATATCCTGTCTAATATCACAACATACCACATGAAATAACACCATATATATCCTGTCTAATATCACAACATACAACATGAAATAACACCATATATATCCTGTCTAATATCACAACATACCACATGAAATAACACCATATATATCATGTCTAATATCACAACATACCACATGAAATAACACCATATATATCCTGTCTAATATCACAACATACACATGAAATAACACCATATATATCCTGTCTAATATCACAACATACAACATGAAGTAACACCATATTTATCATGTCTAACAACACAACATACCACATGAAATAACACTATCACAGTTATTCAGAGAGAGCCGATCTGGCCCCGAAAGGTAACGGAACATTGAAATTCAGGGTACGGTTACCTTTCCTGGCCATTCGGCTATTCAGAGAGCAGGCAGTTTGCCAAATGTTTCTTGAATTGCCTGAACATATGGTGCCTGTTCGGTGCCTGTTTGAGGGCAGCGAATCCCCACAGAGAAGCAATGCTTCATCTATTCAGAGAACACAAACCAACAGAGAAAAGTTGCCGAATTGCCCTGGTGTTCAGTGGTTTCATTCGACAGATTTATTCAGGCGAATCCCATAGGCTTCAATGTTAAAAATATTCCCGTTTTATCCAATATCTAATAAACCGTTTACTATTCTATTCTGCAAAAAAAGTCTATTTATAGATTTTCTTAAGATCTTTTAAGCATTTTTGGGGATTATTTTGGCAAAAAATTCTTTTTTTTCTTTTTTTAAATCATCTTTTCTTTTTTCTGTAACTTCCCTTTTTATTATCATTCATTGGTTTTTATATGTAAATTCCAGGCATTTTCGTTCAGTAGCTTTTTTGCAAACCGCATTTCAAATTTCAAACTTTAAAGCAAACTGGGTTTTTTTTCACCTCGTTCGTCTGCGTGTCGGGTTTTTCCGGCAGCTGCTCTGCGCTGTGATCGGCAGTTAGTTGGGTTTCTCCGGCGTGTTCGGCGGGGTTAATCCAGCTGTTTCTGTGGGTTTTGGTGAGTGTTCGGTGAGTGTTAGGCGGGTTTTGCAGTGAGTGTTCATCGGGTTTGCGGCGGGTTTTCGCTGTAGTGCGGTGGCCCTCTGGTGCTTGCTGAATACACCGCAGGGTCGGCGAATCGCGCCAAATTTCAGGGAACAAAAAGTCACCGAACGTGCGGTGACTTTTCGATTCTCTTTGAATAACCCTGTATATATATCCTGTCTCATAACGCAACATACCACATGAAATAATACCACCATATATATCCTGTCTAATAACACAACATACCACTTAAAATAACACCAAGTATATATATATCCTGTCTAATAACACAACATACCACACGAAATAACACCATATATCCTGTCTAATAACACAACAGATCACATGAAATAACACTATATATATATATGTATATCATGTCTAATAACATACCACATGAAATAACACTATATGTGTCATGTCTAATAACATACCACATGAAGTTACACTATATATCATGTCTAACAGCACAACATACCACATTAAAATAACACATGATATATATATATATATATATATATAATAACCTACCACTTGAAATAACACCATATATATCCTGTCCAATAGCACAACATACCACATGAAATAACACCATATATATCCTGCGTAATAACACACCATACCTCATGAAATAACACCATATATATCCTGGGTAAAGACACACCATACCACATGAAATAACACCATATATATCCTGGGTAAAAACACACCATACCACATAAAATAACACCATATATATCCTGGGTAAAAACACACCATACCACATAAAATAACACCATATATATCCTGGGTAAAAACACACCATACCACATGAAATAACACCATATATATCCTGGGTAAAAACACACCATACCACATAAAATAACACCATATATATCCTGGGTAAAAACACACCATACCACATGAAATAACACCATATATATCCTGGGTAAAAACACACCATACCACATGAAATAACACCATATATATCCTGCGTAATAACACACCATACCACATAAAATAACACCATATATATCCTGGGTAATAACACACCATACCACATCAAATAAGCTATTTCCTATTTAATAACACAAAATATAATTGATCTGATAAGTCAATATGTATAGTGAGAATATTATTTATTTATAGCGCAAGTGATACATGAGATACAATAATATTGGGTAGTACGTAGTTATTCTGAAATGAGGGCCTTGCTTTCTATATGCCATATTTAATAATACTATATATACTCCGCACCCTATTCCAAACATGACGCTAACATGGAAATAGAAAGCAGGATAATGTGCTCCTTACCGACTCCACTTTAACGTCATATTACGCAGTAGGTGCTATATCAGCACCTTGCCCAGGAACGCAGCACAAAGGTGCTGAATACCAGCAGTGACGCTCAGTGCAGCCCCGAGTATCAGCTCGTGGAGTCCATAGGACTCTGTGGAGCTTTGCGTGTCCCGGACGTCAGATCGCGCGGTGCCGCAGAGTGAACGCGGAGGGATACTAGGAACTCTTTGTGTCCAGTTTCAATCTGCTCCTGGCGAGGCGAAGCAGTGGATCGCACCGCCCTTTTCACGGCGGGCTGAGAGGTGAGTATGGGATTTTAAGGGGGAGAGGTTTGGTGCGTGAGAAATGATTTTTTTTGCATTTACAGAAAAATTTAACACCAGCCTTCATGAGTTGTTAAAATTTGTCAATTCGCATCGCGACATTAACCTGCGCCTGCACTTAAATATTTTACTTATCCAGATGGTAAAAACTGATTGCGCTCCCCATGTTAAGTATAGGAGACGCAAAGTATACAATAACTCCCGCAAGCTGTGAAGCGCAAACTGATTTCACCCCAGTGTAGCGTCAACTATGGAACATCAATACTAGACATTAAATTTACTAAGAATATAGAATATATAACCTGAATCGGCACAAATAATGCTCTCTGGGGTCCTGGGATCTCACATGTACATAGGAGAAACAACAAACAGTAATGGTGCAATACAGTTGGTATTAAAGATATTAAAATTATACAAATAATGTCCCACTCACAAGTGAAGAGCCCAAACACTGGCTCTGAGTGGGTCCAGACGTGCGGGTAAATTGCCTTCAGATTTCTCAGGTGATCTTAATAAGGTGGGGATCACCTGAGAAATCTGAAGGCAATTTACCCGCACGTCTGGACCCACTCAGAGCCAGTGTTTGGGCTCTTCACTTGTGAGTGGGACATTATTTGTATAATTTTAATATCTTTAATACCAACTGTATTGCACCATTACTGTTTGTTGTTTCTCCTATGTACATGTGAGATCCCAGGACCCCAGAGAGCATTATTTGTGCCGATTCAGGTTATATATTCTATATTCTGTGTGTATTGGTATAGGGGAAACCACTATATCCTGTTATTGGCCATCTGGGGTGCCGTGGTGGTGGATGCATGTTGTGTGGCGCTGCACCATTCTTTGTATAAATTAAATTTACTAATCCTAGCGCTACCGGTTACATATCGAGACGCTGCAATAACAATATGGAATAAAGCCCTCCACGTATTAATGTGATTTAAAGCCCACCTAATAACACATTCTATACCTTCACTAATAAAACGATATATGTACATGTCTTGCCTAATAATGCATTATACCCCCCACCTAATAACACACTGTACACCCCCATATAACATCACACTGTATCCCCATATAATAAAGCAACATTCACCTTATCTTATAACACAATATACATATACGTTAATATATAATTTAATATATATTAAAGTATATACCCCATCTAATAACTCTACATCTATCTAATTACACAATATATACAATTGTTGATAGTACTATATATACCCAAAACACAGTATATATCTTATCTAATTTCTCTCTCATATATATATATATATATATATTGCCACAGAATATACCGTATCTAATCTCTGTCTATAATAACACAATATATTCCTTTATAACAACACAATATGTACTTCAATCTAATAAAACAATACATACCTGTCTAATAACACTATATACATCTTATCTAATTTGTTTCATTATATATATATTACACATATATATATATATATATATAATATATGTGTGTGTGTGTGTGCAGCACTCCAGGAGATGTGATATTCATTGAGGCCATTGCTGAGCAACTGGTACTAAAAAGCTGTTGGTGAACCCTGAGTGCAAACCTTTTTTGTGTTGTTCTATATATGTATGCATGTATATATATATAGTGACACAAAATATACCTTATCTAATCTCTGTCTATAATAACAAAATATATACTTCAATCTAATAAAACAATACATACCTATCTAATAACACTATATACATGTCTGTACTCCCTCATTGTAAAGCGCTGCAGATTTTGTTGACTGTGACTGTAATATATTCCTCATATAATAACACAATATATATATTTTATCTAATTTCTCTCTCGCTGTGTATGTGTGTGTGTGTCTATATATATATTCATAGTGACACAAAATACACCTTATCTAATCTCTGTTTATAATAACACAATATATTCCTTCTATAATAACACAATATATACCTATCTAATAACACTATTAGGGTTATTCAGAGAGCGGTGAAAAAGCAGGAGAATGACTGGAGAATGAAAAATTCTAGGTCAAAATAGCCAAACCAGAAAAATTCTCCCTTTCATCTCACTTTCCAAATCGGCTATTTTGACCTGGAATTTTTCATTCCCCAGTCATTCTCCTGCTTTTCACCTCTCTCTGAATAACCCTCTATGTATCTTATCTAAATTCTCTCTCTCCCTCTATATATATTGACACAAAATATACATGACCTAATCTCTCTACACAATATGGTCCTTAAATACAATATATATTCAGTTTAATAACGCAATATATACTTTATATAATAACATTATACATGTTATAGAGACACTATATACTCCAATCAATAACACTATAGTATTATATATATATTGTCTCACAACCCATTGTGTTTATATAATACACATCTCATGTAATAACACCATACACATTATATAAACATGTTATTCAGTAACACAATATACATGCCATCTAATAAGGTCATAAGCCTACAGACTGTCTATATATATATATATATATATATATAGTGTTATGCAGTATCAGCTCCCTTTGTGCTGCACATGGGATAAATCGGCTGAATTTGCTGCAGAAATTTCTGTATAAACTGCGATCAGAGAATTGAAAATCCCTCGATCTGGAGGAATGTCTGAAGGAAAAGACTGAGGGCTAAAACCTATTGTATAAAGCCTTTCAGAAACCTTTTATGCTTGTATATAAATATATGAATACAAACTGCAGTATTTATCCCATGGAAAAAGGATGCGCTTCTCTGTCCGTGAAACGCCTTTATTTCTGCTTTTGTGTCACTTAGATTCGGAAAATAAATGGGTTAAAAGCGCACCTAGTGTCAAACGATCCTTTCCCTTCTTTTCATCCTCCGCTCCCTGATCTGGACTGGAGTGGTGGGATTTGGTGGAGAAAACCTCCCCGTGCCATGTGTAATAAATACAAAAAGTTAATTTATTGTGTGGAAATGCACATTGACGAGTATTGTCTGCGGCGGGGAACAATGATACAGTGATATTATTATTATTATTAAAGAGGGATACAGTGATATTATTATATTATTATATTATTACTAAAGAGGGATACAGTGATATTATTATATTATTAAAGAGGGATACAGTGATATTATTATATTATTATATTATTACTAAAGAGGGATACAGTGATATTATTATATTATTATATTATTACTAAAGAGGGATACAGTGATATTATTATATTATTATATTATTACTAAAGAGGGATACAGTGATATTATTATTATTATTAAAGAGGGATACAGTGATATTATTATTATTATTATATTATTACTAAAGAGGGATACAGTGATATTATTATATTATTAAAGAGGGATACAGTGTTATTATTATATTATATATATTATTACTAAAGATGGATACAGTGTTATTATTATTATTATTAAAGAGGGATACAGTGATATTATTATTATATTATTATATTATTACTAAAGAGGATACAGTGATATTATATATATTATTATTATTACTAAAGAGGGATACAGTGATATTATTATTATATTATTATATTATTACTAAAGAGGATACAGTGATATTATTATATTATTATATTATTACTAAAGAGGGATACAGTGTTATTATTATATTATTAAAGAGGGATACAGTGATATTATTATATTATTAAAGAGGGATACAGTGTTATTATTATATATTATTACTAAAGAGGGATACAGTGATATTATTATATTATTAAAGAGGGATACAGTGATATTATTATATTATTATATATTACTAAAGAGGGATACAGTGTTATTATTATATTATTATTATATTATTAAAGAGGGATACAGTGATATTATTTTATTATTATATTATTACTAAAGAGGGATACAGTGTTATTATTATATTATTAAAGATGGATACAGTGATATTATATTATTTTATTATTAAAGAGGGATACAGTGATATTATTATATTATTATTAAAGAGGGATACATTGTTATTATTATATTATAAAGAGGGATACAGTGATATTATTATTATATTATTTTATTATTAAAGGGGGATACAGTGATATTATTATAGTATTATTCAAGAGGGATACATTGTTATTATTATATTATTAAAGAGGGATACAGTGATATTATTATTATATTATTAAAGCGGGATACAGTGATATTATTATATTATTATTAAAGAGGGATACAGTGATATTATTATATTATTAAAGAGGGATACAGTGATATTATTATTATATATTATTATTAAAGAGGGATACAGTTTTATAATTAAAGAGGGATACAGTGATATTATTATTATATTATTATTAAAGAGGGATACAGTTTTATAATTAAAGAGGGATACAGTGATATTATTATATATATTATTAAATAGGGATACAGTGTTATTATTATTATTATATTATTAAAGAGGGACACAGTGATATTATTATTATATTATTATTAAAGAGGGATACAGTGATATTATTATTATATTATCCAATAGGGATACAGTGATATTATTATTATTATTAAAGAGGGATACAGTGATATTATTATTATATTATCCAATAGGGATACAGTGATATTATTATTATATTATTCAATAGGGATACAGTGATATTATTATATTATATTATATATTATTAAAGAGGAATACAGTGTTATTAGTAAAGAGGGATACAGTGATATTATTATTATTATTATTATATTATTACTAAAGAGGGATACAGTGATATTATTATATTATTAAAGAGGGATACAGTGATATTATTATATTATTATATTATTACTAAAGAGGGATACAGTGATATTATTATATTATTATATTATTACTAAAGAGGGATACAGTGATATTATTATATTATTATATTATTACTAAAGAGGGATACAGTGATATTATTATTATTATTAAAGAGGGATACAGTGATATTATTATATTATTATATTATTACTAAAGAGGGATACAGTGATATTATTATATTATTAAAGAGGGATACAGTGTTATTATTATATTATTATATTATTACTAAAGATGGATACAGTGTTATTATTATTATTATTAAAGAGGGATACAGTGATATTATTATTATATTATTATATTATTACTAAAGAGGGATACAGTGATATTATTATATTATTATATTATTACTAAAGAGGGATACAGTGAT
The DNA here is from genome assembly GCA_009667805.1 of Leptobrachium leishanense. Classification (NCBI taxonomy): domain Eukaryota; kingdom Metazoa; phylum Chordata; class Amphibia; order Anura; family Megophryidae; genus Leptobrachium; species Leptobrachium leishanense. The sequence goes on along the minus strand of CM019072.1, from coordinate 124,788,267 downwards.
ATTATTATTATATTATTATATTATTACTAAAGAGGGATACAGTGATATTATTATATTATTATATTATTACTAAAGAGGGATACAGTGTTATTATTATATTATTAAAGAGGGATACAGTGATATTATTATATTATTAAAGAGGGATACAGTGTTATTATTATTATATTATTACTAAAGAGGGATACAGTGATATTATTATATTATTAAAGAGGGATACAGTGATATTATTATATTATTATATTATTACTAAAGAGGGATACAGTGTTATTATTATATTATTATTATATTATTAAAGAGGGATACAGTGATATTATTTTATTATTATATTATTACTAAAGAGGGATACAGTGTTATTATTATATTATTAAAGATGGATACAGTGATATTATATTATTTTATTATTAAAGAGGGATACAGTGATATTATTATATTATTATTAAAGAGGGATACATTGTTATTATTATATTATAAAGAGGGATACAGTGATATTATTATTATTATTATTATTATTAAAGAGGATACAGTGATATTATTATAGTATTATTCAAGAGGGATACATTGTTATTATTATATTATTAAAGAGGGATACAGTGATATTATTATTATATTATTAAAGCGGGATACAGTGATATTATTATTATTATTATTAAAGAGGGATACAGTGATATTATTATATTATTAAAGAGGGATACAGTGATATTATTATTATATTATTATTATTAAAGAGGGATACAGTTTTATAATTAAAGAGGGATACAGTGATATTATTATTATATTATTATTAAAGAGGGATACAGTTTTATAATTAAAGAGGGATACAGTGATATTATTATTATATTATTAAATAGGGATACAGTGTTATTATTATTATTATATTATTAAAGAGGGACACAGTGATATTATTATTATATTATTATTAAAGAGGGATACAGTGATATTATTATTATATTATCCAATAGGGATACAGTGATATTATTATTATTATTAAAGAGGGATACAGTGATATTATTATTATATTATCCAATAGGGATACAGTGATATTATTATTATATTATTCAATAGGGATACAGTGATATTATTATTATTATATTATTATATTATTAAAGAGGAATACAGTGTTATTAGTAAAGAGGGATACAGTGATATTATTATTATTATATTATTATTAAAGAGGGATACAGTTTTATTATTAAAAAGGGATACAGTGATATTATTATTATTATTATATTATTATTAATCAGGGATACATTATTTTTAACAGTAATACATAGGGACGCCGTGTTGTATTATTGTTATTAGCAATAACTAGTGATGAACTGTCATTATTAATAAACAGGGATTGTTTTTAGTATTAATAAGTAGTGATATTATTATTCATACTGTACAGAGAGACGTGTTTATTCTACACGTTGTACAGAGATACGTGTTTATTATGGTGTTTATTCTACACATTGTACAGAGATACGTGTTTATTATAGTGTTTATTCTACACGTTGTACAGAGATACGTGTTTATTATGGTGTTTATTCTACACATTGTACAGAGATACGTGTTTATTATGGTGTTTATTCTACACATTGTACAGAGATACGTGTTTATTATGGTGTTTATTCTACACATTGTACAGAGATACGTGTTTATTATGGTGTTTATTCTACACATTGTACAGAGATACGTGTTTATTATGGTGTTTATTCTACACATTGTACAGAGATACGTGTTTATTATGGTGTTTATTCTACACATTGTACAGAGATACGTGTTTATTCTACACATTGTACAGAGATACGTGTTTATTATGGTGTTTATTCTACACATTGTACAGAGATACGTGTTTATTATAGTGTTTATTCTACACGTTGTACAGAGATACGTGTTTATTATGGTGTTTATTCTACACGTTGTACAGAGATACGTGTTTATTATGGTGTTTATTCTACACGTTGTACAGAGATACGTGTTTATTATGGTGTTTATTCTACACGTTGTACAGAGATACGTGTTTATTATGGTGTTTATTCTACACATTGTACAGAGATACGTGTTTATTATAGTGTTTATTCTACACGTTGTACAGAGATACGTGTTTATTATGGTGTTTATTCTACACGTTGTACAGAGATACGTGTTTATTATGGTGTTTATTCTACACATTGTACAGAGATACGTGTTTATTATGGTGTTTATTCTACACATTGTACAGAGATACGTGTTTATTATAGTGTTTATTCTACACATTGTACAGAGATACGTGTTTATTCTACACGTTGTACAGAGATACGTGTTTATTATGGTGTTTATTCTACACGTTGTACAGAGATACGTGTTTATTATGGTGTTTATTCTACACGTTGTACAGAGATACGTGTTTATTATGGTGTTTATTCTACACGTTGTACAGAGATACGTGTTTATTATGGTTTATTCTACACGTTGTACAGAGATACGTGTTTATTATGGTGTTTATTCTACACATTGTACAGAGATACGTGTTTATTATAGTGTTTATTCTACACATTGTACAGAGATACGTGTTTATTCTACACGTTGTACAGAGATACGTGTTTATTATGGTGTTTATTCTACACGTTGTACAGAGATACGTGTTTATTATAGTGTTTATTCTACACGTTGTACAGAGATACGTGTTTATTATGGTGTTTATTCTACACGTTGTACAGAGATACGTGTTTATTATGGTGTTTATTCTACACGTTGTACAGAGATACGTGTTTATTATGGTGTTTATTCTACACGTTGTACAGAGATACGTGTTTATTATGGTGTTTATTCTACACATTGTACAGAGATACGTGTTTATTATAGTGTTTATTCTACACGTTGTACAGAGATACGTGTTTATTATAGTGTTTATTCTACACGTTGTACAGAGATACGTGTTTATTATGGTGTTTATTCTACACATTGTACAGAGATACGTGTTTATTATGGTGTTTATTCTACACGTTGTACAGAGATACGTGTTTATTATAGTGTTTATTCTACACATTGTACAGAGATACGTGTTTATTCTACACGTTGTACAGAGATACGTGTTTATTATGGTGTTTATTCTACACGTTGTACAGAGATACGTGTTTATTATGGTGTTTATTCTACACGTTGTACAGAGATACGTGTTTATTATGGTGTTTATTCTACACGTTGTACAGAGATACGTGTTTATTATGGTGTTTATTCTACACGTTGTACAGAGATACGTGTTTATTCTACACGTTGTACAGAGATACGTGTTTATTATGGTGTTTATTCTACACATTGTACAGAGATACGTGTTTATTCTACACATTGTACAGAGATACGTGTTTATTCTACACATTGTACAGAGATACGTGTTTATTATGGGGTTTATTCTACACGTTGTACAGAGATACGTGTTTATTATGGTGTTTATTCTACACGTTGTACAGAGATACGTGTTTATTCTACACATTGTACAGAGATACGTGTTTATTATGGTGTTTATTCTACACATTGTACAGAGATACGTGTTTATTATGGTGTTTATTCTACACGTTGTACAGAGATACGTGTTTATTATGGTGTTTATTCTACACGTTGTACAGAGATACGTGTTTATTATGGTGTTTATTCTACACGTTGTACAGAGATACGTGTTTATTATGGTGTTTATTCTACACGTTGTACAGAGATACGTGTTTATTATGGTGTTTATTCTACACATTGTACAGAGATACGTGTTTATTATGGTGTTTATTCTACACATTGTACAGAGATACGTGTTTATTATGGTGTTTATTCTACACGTTGTACAGAGATACGTGTTTATTATGGTGTTTATTCTACACATTGTACAGAGATACGTGTTTATTATAGGTGTTATTCTACACGTTGTACAGAGATACGTGTTTATTATGGTGTTTATTCTACACATTGTACAGAGATACGTGTTTATTCTACACGTGTACAGAGATACGTGTTTATTATGTGTTTATTCTGCACATTGTACAGAGATACGTGTTTATTATAGTGTTTATTCTACACATTGTACAGAGATACGTGTTTATTATGGTGTTTATTCTACACGTTGTACAGAGATACGTGTTTATTCTACACGTTGTACAGAGATACGTGTTTATTATGGTGTTTATTCTACACATTGTACAGAGATACGTGTTTATTCTACACATTGTACAGAGATACGTGTTTATTCTACACATTGTACAGAGATACGTGTTTATTATGGGGTTTATTCTACACGTTGTACAGAGATACGTGTTTATTATGGTGTTTAGTCTACACGTTGTACAGAGATACGTGTTTATTATAGTGTTTATTCTACACATTGTACAGAGATACGTGTATTATGGTGTTTATTCTACACATTGTACAGAGATACGTGTTTATTATGGTGTTTATTCTACACGTTGTACAGAGATACGTGTTTATTATGGTGTTTATTCTACACGTTGTACAGAGATACGTGTTTATTATGGTGTTTATTCTACACGTGTACAGAGATACGTGTTTATTATGGTGTTTATTCTACACGTTGTACAGAGATACGTGTTATTATGGTGTTTATTCTACACGTTGTACAGAGATACGTGTTTATTATGGTGTTTATTCTACACATTGTACAGAGATACGTGTTTATTATAGTGTTTATTCTACACATTGTACAGAGATACGTGTTTATTATGGTGTTTATTCTACACATTGTACAGAGATACGTGTTTATTATGGTGTTTATTCTACACGTTGTACAGAGATACGTGTTTATTATGGTGTTTATTCTACACGTTGTACAGAGATACGTGTTTATTATAGTGTTTATTCTACACGTTGTACAGAGATACGTGTTTATTATGGTGTTTATTCTACACATTGTACAGAGATACGTGTTTATTATGGTGTTTATTCTACACGTTGTACAGAGATACGTGTTTATTATGGTGTTTATTCTACACGTGTACAGAGATACGTGTTTATTATAGTGTTTATTCTACACGTTGTACAGAGATACGTGTTTATTATGGTGTTTATTCTACACATTGTACAGAGATACGTGTTTATTATGGTGTTTATTCTACACGTTGTACAGAGATACGTGTTTATTATGGTGTTTATTCTACACGTTGTACAGAGATACGTGTTTATTTAGTGTTTATTCTACACGTTGTACAGAGATACGTGTTTATTATGGTGTTTATTCTACACATTGTACAGAGATACGTGTGTTTATTCTACACGTTGTACAGAGATACGTGTTTATTATAGTGTTTATTTTACACGTTGTACAGAGATACGTGTTTATTCTACACATTGTACAGAGATACGTGTTTATTCTACACGTTGTACAGAGATACGTGTTTATTATGGTGTTTATTCTACACATTGTACAGAGATACGTGTTTATTATAGTGTTTATTCTACACATTGTACAGAGATACGTGTTTATTATAGTGTTTATTCTACACATTGTACAGAGATACGTGTTTATTCTACACGTTGTACAGAGATACGTGTTTATTATAGTGTTTATTCTACACGTTGTACAGAGATACGTGTTTATTCTACACATTGTACAGAGATACGTGTTTATTCTACACGTTGTACAGAGATACGTGTTTATTATGTGTTTATTCTGCACATTGTACAGAGATACGTGTTTATTATAGTGTTTATTCTACACGTGTACAGAGATACGTGTTTATTATAGTGTTTATTATAGTGTTTATTTAGTGTTTATTCTACACGTTGTACAGAGATACGTGTTTATTATGGTGTTTATTCTACACATTGTACAGAGATACGTGTTTATTATGGTGTTTATTCTACACGTTGTACAGAGATACGTGTTTATTCTACACGTTGTACAGAGATACGTGTTTATTATGGTGTTTATTCTACACATTGTACAGAGATACGTGTTTATTATAGTGTTTATTCTACACATTGTACAGAGATACGTGTTTATTATAGTGTTTATTCTACACATTGTACAGAGATACGTGTTTATTATAGTGTTTATTCTACACGTTGTACAGAGATACGTGTTTATTATGGTGTTTATTCTACACGTTGTACAGAGATACGTGTTTATTATAGTGTTTATTATAGTGTTTATTCTACACGTTGTACAGAGATACGTGTTTATTCTACACATTGTACAGAGATACGTGTTTATTATGGGGTTTATTCTACACGTTGTATAGAGATACGTGTTTATTATGGTGTTTAGTCTACACGTTGTACAGAGATACGTGTTTATTCTACACATTGTACAGAGATACGTGTTTATTATGGTGTTTATTCTACACATTGTACAGAGATACGTGTTTATTATGGTGTTATTCTACACGTGTACAGAGATACGTTTATTATGGTGTTTATTCTAACACGTTGTACAGAGATACGTGTTTATATAGGGTGTTTAATTCTACACGTTGTACAGAGATACGTGTTTATTATGGTGTTTATTCTACACATTGTACAGAGATACGTGTTATTATGTGTTTATTCTACACATTGTACAAGATAGATACGTGTTTATTATGGTGTTTATTCTACACATTGTACAGAGATACGTGTTTATTATGGTGTTTATTCTACACGTTGTACAGAGATACGTTTATTATGGTGTTTATTCTACACATTGTACAGAGATACGTGTTTATTATAGTGTTTATTCTACACGTTGTACAGAGATAGTTGTTTATTATGGTGTTATTCTACACATTGTACAGAGATACGTGTTTATTCTACACGTTGTACAGAGATACGTTGGTATATTCTGCACATTGTACAGAGATACGTGTTTATTATAGTGTTTATTCTACACATTGTACAGAGATACGTGTTTATTATGGTGTTTATTCTACACGTTGTACAGATTACGTGTTTATTCTACACGTTGTACAGAGATACGTTTTATTATGGTGTTTATTCTACACATTGTACAGAGATACGTGTTTATTCTTACACACATTGTACAGAGATACGTGTTTATTCTACACATTGTACAGAGATACGTGTTTATTATGGTTTATTCTACACGTTGTACAGAGATACGTGTTTATTATGGTGTTTAGTCTACACGTTGTACAGAGATACGTGTTTATTATAGTGTTTATTCTACACATTGTACAGAGATACGTGTTTATTATGGTGTTTATTCTACACATTGTACAGAGATACGTGTTTATTATGGTGTTTATTCTACACGTTGTACAGAGATACGTGTTTATTATGGTGTTTATTCTACACGTTGTACAGAGATACGTGTTTATTATGGTGTTTATTCTACACGTTGTACAGAGATACGTGTTTATTATGGTGTTTATTCTACACGTTGTACAGAGATACGTGTTTTATTATTATTGTTTTTTCTACACGTGTACAGAGATACGTGTTTATTATGGTATCTACACTTTGTCAACAGAGATACGTGTTTATTATAGTGTTTATTCTACACATTGTACAGAGATACGTGTTTATTATGGTGTTATTCTACACATTGTACAGAGATACGTGTTTATTATGGTGTTTATTCTACACGTTGTACAGAGATACGTGTTTATTATGGTGTTATTCTACACATTGTACAGAGATACGTGTTTATTATAGTGTTTATTCTACACGTTGTACAGAGATACGTGTTTATTATGGTGTTTATTCTACACATTGTACAGAGATACGTGTTTATTATGGTGTTTATTCTACACGTTGTACAGAGATACGTGTTTATTATGGTGTTTATTCTACACGTTGTACAGAGATACGTGTTTATTATAGTGTTTATTCTACACGTTGTACAGAGATACGTGTTTATTATGGTGTTTATTCTACACATTGTACAGAGATACGTGTTTATTATGGTGTTTATTCTACACGTTGTACAGAGATACGTGTTTATTATGGTGTTTATTCTACACATTGTACAGAGATACGTGTTTATTATAGTGTTTATTCTACACGTTGTACAGAGATACGTGTTTATTATGGTGTTTATTCTACACATTGTACAGAGATACGTGTTTATTCTACACGTTGTACAGAGATACGTGTTTATTATAGTGTTTATTTTACACGTTGTACAGAGATACGTGTTTATTCTACACATTGTACAGAGATACGTGTTTATTCTACACGTTGTACAGAGATACGTGTTTATTATGTGTTTATTCTACACATTGTACAGAGATACGTGTTTATTATAGTGTTTATTCTACACATTGTACAGAGATACGTGTTTATTATAGTGTTTATTCTACACATTGTACAGAGATACGTGTATTCTACACGTTGTACAGAGATACGTGTTTATTATAGTGTTTATTTTACACGTTGTACAGAGATACGTGTTTATTCTACACATTGTACAGAGATACGTGTTTATTCTAACACGTTGTACAGAGATACGTGTTTATTATGTGTTTATTCTGCACATTGTACAGAGATACGTGTTTATTATAGTGTTTATTCTACACGTTGTACAGAGATACGTGTTTATTATAGTGTTTATTATAGTGTTTATTATAGTGTTTATTCTACACGTTGTACAGAGATACGTGTTTATTATGGTGTTTATTATTCTACACGTTGTACAGAGATACGTGTTTTATTATTGGTGTTTATTCTACACGTTGTACAGAGATACGTGTTTATTCTACACGTGTACAGAGATACGTGTTTATTATGGTGTTTATTCTACACATTGTACAGAGATACGTGTTTATTATAGTGTTTATTCTACACATTGTACAGAGATACGTGTTTATTATAGTGTTTATTCTACACATTGTACAGAGATACGTGTTTATTATAGTGTTTATTCTACACGTTGTACAGAGATACGTGTTTATTATAGTGTTTATTCTACACGTTGTACAGAGATACGTGTTTATTATAGTGTTTATTCTACACATTGTACAGAGATACGTGTTTATTATGGTGTTTATTCTACACATTGTACAGAGATACGTGTTTATTATAGTGTTTATTCTACACATTGTACAGAGATACGTGTTTATTATAGTGTTTATTCTACACATTGTACAGAGATACGTGTTTATTATAGTGTTTATTCTACACATTGTACAGAGATACGTGTTTATTATGGTGTTTATTCTACACATTGTACAGAGATACGTGTTATTATGGTGTTATTCTACACATTGTACAGAGATACGTGTTTATTATGGTGTTTATTCTACACATTGTACAGAGATACGTGTTTATTATAGTGTTTATTCTACACATTGTACAGAGATACGTGTTTATTATAGTGTTTATTCTACACATTGTACAGAGATACGTGTTTATTATGGTGTTTATTCTACACGTTGTACAGAGATACGTGTTTATTCTACACGTTGTACAGAGATACGTGTTTATTATGGTGTTTATTCTACACGTTGTACAGAGATACGTGTTTATTATGGTGTTTATTCTACACATTGTACAGAGATACGTGTTTATTATAGTGTTTATTCTACACATTGTACAGAGATACGTGTTTATTATAGTGTTTATTCTACACGTTGTACAGAGATACGTGTTTATTATGGTGTTTGTTCTACACGTTGTACAGAGATACGTGTTTATTATAGTGTTTATTCTACACATTGTACAGAGATACGTGTTTATTATAGTGTTTATTCTACACATTGTACAGAGATACGTGTTTATTATAGTGTTTATTCTACACGTTGTACAGAGATACGTGTTTATTCTACACGTTGTACAGAGATACGTGTTTATTATAGTGTTTATTCTACACATTGTACAGAGATACGTGTTTATTATGGTGTTTATTCTACACATTGTACAGAGATACGTGTTTATTATGGTGTTTATTCTACACATTGTACAGAGATACGTGTTTATTATAGTGTTTATTCTACACATTGTACAGAGATACGTGTTTATTATAGTGTTTATTCTACACATTGTACAGAGATACGTGTTTATTATAGTGTTTATTCTACACATTGTACAGAGATACGTGTTTATTATGGTGTTTATTCTACACGTTGTACAGAGATACGTGTTTATTATAGTGTTTATTCTACACATTGTACAGAGATACGTGTTTATTATGGTGTTTATTCTACACGTTGTACAGAGATACGTGTTTATTATAGTGTTTATTCTACACGTTGTACAGAGATACGTGTTTATTATGGTGTTTATTCTACACGTTGTACAGAGATACGTGTTTATTATAGTGTTTATTCTACACATTGTACAGAGATACGCGTTTATTATGGTGTTTATTCTACACATTGTACAGAGATACGTGTTTATTATGGTGTTTATTCTACACGTTGTACAGAGATACGTGTTTATTATGGTGTTTATTCTACACGTTGTACAGAGATACGTGTTTATTATAGTGTTTATTCTACACGTTGTACAGAGATACGTGTTTATTATGGTGTTTATTCTACACGTTGTACAGAGATACGTGTTTATTATAGTGTTTATTCTACACGTTGTATAGAGATACGTGTTTATTATGGTGTTTATTCTACACGTTGTTCCACTCACGTATTCCAGCAGTAAAACATGCAGACCCGGCATCTAAGGCTAGGGTCAGACGAGCGTGATTTCTACGGACTGTACGTCCTTGCACACGGACGTACGTCAGTACGGAAGACACAGTAGTGGCCACACAGTCCGTTTATTTACTGACGTATATTTTGACGGATGTAGGAGGGAAAATAAATTAAAAATCAAAACCATTTTGTCCGTGAAAAATGCTGGACGTATAAATGCTGGAGGTATAAATGCTGGAGGTGTAAATGCAGGACGTATAAATGCTGGACGTATAAATGCTGGACGTATAAATGCTGGACGTATAAATGCTGGACGTATAAATGCTGGACGTGTAAATGCTGGAGGTGTAAATGCTGGACGTATAATTGCTGGACGTATAAATGCTGGACGTATAAATGCTGGAGGCGTAAATGCTGGATGTATAAATGCTGGAGGTGTAAATGCTGGAGGTGTAAATGCTGGACGTATAAATGCTGGACGTATAAATGCTGGACGTATAAATGTTGGACGTATAAATGCTGGACGTATAAATGCTGGACGTATAAATGCTGGACGTATAAATGCTGGACGTATAAATGCTGGAGGTGTAAATGCTGGACGTATAAATGCTGGAGGTGTAAATGCTGGACGTGTAAATGCTGGACGTATAAATGCTGGACGTATAAATGCTGGACGTATAAATGCTGGACGTATAAATGCTGGACGTATAAATGCTGGAGGTGTAAATGCTGGACGTATAAATGCTGGACGTATAAATGCTGGACGTATAAATGCAGTCCGTCTGACCACGTTCCATCACTCACACACAAAGCTATGCAGACGTTGCGGACGCAGCGCACTTTGTGCGGCCGTTCTAGTGGTTGTACGTTCTTGCCTGCGTTGCGTCCGTGGGCCGCGGCCGTGTGTGCGTCCGCAGTTCAGTTCGGACGTACTTCATGTGTAACAGGCTCCAATGGGCTTTCTGTCATGCTATCACGGATGTACTTTTAGGCGCAATCACGGACGTGAACACTACGCTCGTCTGACTCCAGCCTAAGGGGTCACCTCGGGTTCAGCATTTTTGCTCCTTTCATTATTTGAAAGTAGAACTTTCTGCCGGGTTACACGGGTATTGTCCCCACATTACACATTGTCACACGGGTATTGTCACCACATTACACATTGTCACACGGGTATTGTCCCCACATTACAGTATCACACGGGTATTGTCGCCACATTACACATTGTCACACGGGTATTGTCCCCACATTACAGTATCACACGGGTATTGTCGCCACATTACACATTGTCACACGGGTATTGTCCCCACATTACACATTGTCACACGGGTATTGTCCCCACATTACAGTATCACACGGGTATTGTCCCCACATTACACATTGTCACACGGGTATTGTCCCCACATTACACATTGTCACACGGGTATTGTCCCCACACTACACATTGTCACACGGGTATTGTCCCCACATTACAGTATCACACGGGTATTGTCCCCACATTACACATTGTCACACGGGTATTGTCCCCACATTACACATTGTCACACGGGTATTGTCCCCACATTACAGTATCACACGGGTATTGTCCCCACATTACACATTGTCACACGGTATTGTCCCCACATTACACATTGTCCACGGGTATTGTCCCCACATTACAGTATCACACGGGTATTGTCCCCACATTACACATTGTCACACGGGTATTGTCCCCACACTACACATTGTCACACGGGTATTGTCACCACATTACACATTGTCACACGGGTATTGTCCCCACACTACACATTGTCACACGGGTATTGTCCCCACATTACACATTGTCACACGGGTATTGTCCCCACACTACACATTGTCACACGGGTATTGTCCCCACATTACACATTGTCACACGGGTATTGTCACCACATTACACATTGTCACACGGGTATTGTCCCCACATTACACATTGTCACACGGGTATTGTCCCCACATTACACATTGTCACACGGGTATTGTCCCCACATTACAGTATCACACGGGTATTGTCCCCACATTACACATTGTCACACGGGTATTGTCCCCACATTACACATTGTCACACGGGTATTGTCCCCACATTACAGTATCACACGGGTATTGTCCCCACATTACACATTGTCACATGGGTATTGTCCCCACATTACAGTATCACACGGGTATTGTCCCCACATTACACATTGTCACACGGGTATTGTCCCCACATTACACATTGTCACACGGGTATTGTCCCCACACTACACATTGTCACACGGGTATTGTCCCCACATTACACATTGTCACACGGGTATTGTCCCCACACTACACATTGTCACACGGGTATTGTCCCCACATTACACATTGTCACACGGGTATTGTCCCCACACTACACATTGTCACACGGGTATTGTCACCACATTACACATTGTCACACGGGTATTGTCCCACATTACACATTGTCACACGGGTATTGTCCCCACACTACACACATTGTCACACGGGTATTGTCACCACATTACACATTGTCACACGGGTATTGTCCCCACATTACAGTATCACACGGGTATTGTCCCCACATTACACATTGTCACACGGTATTGTCCCACATTACACATTGTCACACGGGTATTGTCCCACATTACACATTGTCACACGGGTATTGTCCCCACATTACAGTATCACACGGGTATTGTCCCACATTACACATTGTCACATGGGTATTGTCCCCACATTACAGTATCACACGGGTATTGTCCCCACATTACACATTGTCACGGGTATTGTCCCACATTACACATTGTCACACGGGTATTGTCCCCACACTACACATTGTCACACGGGTATTGTCACCACATTACACATTGTCACACGGGTATTGTCCCCACACTACACATTGTCACACGGGTATTGTCCCCACATTACAGTATCACACGGGTATTGTCGCCACATTACACATTGTTACACGGGTATTGTCGCCACATTACACATTGTTACACGGGATGTCACGATTGTCTGGTCAACCTCAAGAGATCGCTCCTGTGTTTCTCAGCCACATGTTTACTGTTACCTATGGAAATAAAAGGGTTGTCCTGCACACTGTAACACAAGGGTGCAATATCTATAGGAGGCTCCCAATAAACCTCTAGAACATGTAAGAGAATAATAAAAATAGAATGCACTCCAATAGGATCATCCCTTGACAAAGACTGAGGTCGAAACGTTGGGATCCCTAGCTCTGCTCTCCATTGGCTGTTTTTTTCCTAAAGTGCCTGGTAACTTTTTTGTATTTGTTACATGTTGGTCTCATGTTTGGATATTTTTTCACTCATTGTGATATTGTAATATTTGGTTATATATTTATATGTCATATTTTACTTTACTGGATACCAATAAATTGCATTTTTGTATTGGAGTTCATTCTATTTTTATTATTCTCTTACTGTTACCTATGGAACATGTATGTGGATAATATGATAAACCTGAGTGTTTGTGTACAGACAGATCGCTCCTGTGCTTTTCTTGGACACATACTATTACCTATGTTACATGCATGTGGATAATATGATATACCTGTGTGTACAGGCAGATCGCTTCTGTGCTTCTTGGACGGACACACACACTGTTACTTATATGTATGTGGATAATGGGATATGCCTGTGTGTACAGATTACCCATGTGCTCCTCGGACACACGCACTGTTACCTATATGTTATATGTATGTGGATCAGGGCCGGCGCTAGCGTAAGGCGGCACAGGCGGCCACCTTACTATCTGGCTTCCTGCCAGTTTGTGGGGGCGGAATTCCCCAGCCCTGAGCGCCGCCATCTTGGTCGGCCGGGGAGACCCAGCACAGCGCTAGGGCCAAACCACCTGACCAGCGCCGTGCGCGTTCTCGCGAGAACGTGGCTACGCTGGTCATGTGGTTCCCACCCGGCGAGTGTCAAAGCTGCATCATGTCAGCGGCCGCTCACCACCATCAGGAACGCTGGCAGAGCCTGGGGGGCCTGGCAGCAGGTGAGAGCTGGGGACAGATATATCCATATGTGAGCTAAGGGCAAATATATCCATGAGTTGGGGGCAAATATATCCACATGTGATCTGGGGGCAAATATATCCATGAGTTGGGGGCAAATATATCCACATGTGATCTGGGGCAAATATATCCATATGAGCTGGGGGCAAATATATCCACATGTGATCTGGGGGCAAATATATCCATATGAGCTGGGGGCAAATATATCCACATGTGATCTGGGGGCAAATATATCCATGAGTTGGGGGCAAATATATCCACATGTGATCTGGGGGCAAATATATCCATATGAGCTGGGGGCAAATATATCCACATCTGGGGCACATATCTCTATATGAGCTGGGGCAATATATACCCATGTAATCTGGGGGCAAATATATCTACATGTGAAATGGGGCAAATATACTTATATGAGCAACCCTAGTGTGTATATATATATGTGTATATATAGAGATTGTCATGGCACCTCTATCCTGATTGGCTTGACATGACACGGATGGGGGGGGGCACCAAAATGCACCTTCGCCTGACTAGATAAAAGTGCTTGCACCGGCCCTGATGTGGATACTATACCTGTGATTTCTACGCTCACGATACAGACAGATTGTATAGGGGGGCATTGTGTTACTTCACACATACGTATGGACACCCCCCATCCCATGGACACACAGTAGGATAACTGTGTAAACATACATCTTGCCTGGGTTTGTAGGTTTATGTATGTGTCCGAGGGTTCATATATCCATGTATACAATTTGCCAGTCTATGTATATCTCTGTAACATTGCAAATGTTGCGTTTAAATCTGTGTCCAAATGAAGGTGTTGAGTATATGTTTAGGGTTTGTATATCTGGATTTAGGGGCATATCTTGCTGTATGTGTCTGTGTATAGATATTTCTATGTAAAGGGGTGTGTGAGCATACAGATGTGTCAGTGTGTAGGGCTGTATGTGCGTGAGGTGTATAGATATACAGATGTGTGAGTGTGTAGGGCTGTATGTGCTGAGGTGTATAGATATACAGATGTGTCAGTGTGTAGGGCTGTATGTGCGTGAGGTGTATAGATATACAGATGTGTCAGTGTGTAGGGCTGTATGTGCGTGAGGTGTATAGATATACAGATGTGTCAGTGTGTAGGGCTGTATGTGCGTGAGGTGTATAGATATACAGATGTGTCAGTGTGTAGGGCTGTATGTGCTGAGGTGTATAGATATACAGATGTGTCAGTGTGTAGGGCTGTATGTGCGTGAGGTGTATAGATATACAGATGTGTCAGTGTGTAGGGCTGTATGTGCGTGAGGTGTATAGATATACAGATGTGTCAGTGTGTAGGGCTGTATGTGCGTGAGGTGTATAGATATACAGATGTGTCAGTGTGTAGGGCTGTATGTGGTGAGGTGTATAGATATACAGATGTGTCAGTGTGTAGGCTGTATGTGCGTGAGTGTATAGATATACAGATGTGTCAGTGTAGGGCTGTATGTGCGTGAGGTGTATAGATTACAGATGTGTCAGTGTGTAGGGTTGTATGTGCGTGAGGTGTATAGATGTACAGATGTGTCAGTGTGTAGGGTGTATGTGCGTGAGGTGTATAGATGTACAGATGTGTCAGTGTAGGGCTGTATGTGCGTGAGGTGTATAGATGTACAGATGTGTCAGTGTGTAGGGCTGTATGTGTGCGTGAGGTGTATAGATATACAGATGTGTCAGTGTGTAGGCTGTATGTGCGTGAGGTGTATAGATATACAGATGTGTCAGTGTGTAGGCTGTATGTGCGTGAGGTGTATATAGATATACAGATGTGTCAGTGTGTAGGGCTGTATGTGCGTGAGGTGTATAGATATACAGATGTGTCAGTGTGTAGGGCTGTATGTGCGTGAGGTGTATAGATATACAGATGTGTGAGTGTGTAGGGCTGTATGTGCGTGAGGTGTATAGATATACAGATGTGTCAGTGTGTAGGGCTGTATGTGCGTGAGGTGTATAGATATACAGATGTGTCAGTGTGTAGGGCTGTATGTGCGTGAGGTGTATAGATATACAGATGTGTCAGTGTGTAGGGCTGTATGTGCGTGAGGTGTATAAGATATACAGATGTGTCAGTGTGTAGGCTGTATGTGCGTGAGGTGTATAGATATACAGATGTGTCAGTGTGTAGGGCTGTATGTGCTGAGGTGTATAGATATACAGATGTGTCAGTGTGTAGGGCTGTATGTGCGTGAGGTGTATAGATATACAGATGTGTCAGTGTAGGGCTGTATGTGCGTGAGGTGTATAGATATACAGATGTGTCAGTGTGTAGGGCTGTATCTGCGTGAGGTGTATAGATATACAGATGTGTCAGTGTGTAGGGCTGTATGTGCGTGAGGTGTATAGATATACAGATGTGTCAGTGTGTAGGGCTGTATGTGCTGAGGTGTATAGATATACAGATGTGTCAGTGTGTAGGGCTGTATCTGCGTGAGGTGTATAGATATACAGATGTGTCAGTGTAGGGCTGTATGTGCGTGAGGTGTATAGATATACAGATGTGTCAGTGTGTAGGGCTGTATGTGCGTGAGTGTATAGATATACAGATGTGTCAGTGTGTAGGGCTGTATGTGCGTGAGGTGTATAGATATACAGATGTGTCAGTGTGTAGGGCTGTATGTGCTGAGGTGTATAGATATACAGATGTGTCAGTGTGTAGGGCTGTATGTGCGTGAGGTGTATAGATGTACAGATGTGTCAGTGTGTAGGGCTGTGTGTGCGTGAGGTGTATAGATATACAGATGTGTCAGTGTGTAGGGCTGTGTGTGCGTGAGGTGTATAGATATACAGATGTGTCAGTGTGTAGGGCTGTATGTGCTGAGGTGTATAGATATACAGATGTGTCAGTGTGTAGGGCTGTATGTGCGTGAGGTGTATAGATATACAGATGTGTTAGTGTGTAGGGCTGTATGTGCGTGAGGTGTATAGATATACAGATGTGTCAGTGTGTAGGGCTGTATGTGCGTGAGGTGTATAGATATACAGATGTGTCAGTGTGTAGGGCTGTATGTGCGTGAGGTGTATAGATGTACAGATGTGTCAGTGTGTAGGGCTGTATGTGCGTGAGGTGTATAGATATACAGATGTGTCAGTGTGTAGGGCTGTATGTGCGTGAGGTGTATAGATATACAGATGTGTCAGTGTGTAGGGCTGTATGTGCGTGAGGTGTATAGATGTACAGATGTGTCAGTGTGTAGGGCTGTATGTGCGTGAGGTGTATAGATATACAGATGTGTCAGTGTGTAGGGCTGTATGTGCTGAGGTGTATAGATATACAGATGTGTTAGTGTGTAGGGCTGTATGTGCGTGAGGTGTATAGATATACAGATGTGTCAGTGTGTAGGGCTGTATGTGCGTGAGGTGTATAGATATACAGATGTGTCAGTGTGTAGGGCTGTATGTGCGTGAGGTGTATAGATGTACAGATGTGTCAGTGTGTAGGGCTGTATGTGCGTGAGGTGTATAGATGTACAGATGTGTCAGTGTGTAGGCTGTATGTGCGTGAGGTGTATAGATATACAGATGTGTCAGTGTGTAGGGCTGTATGTGCGTGAGGTGTATAGATATACAGATGTGTCAGTGTGTAGGGCTGTATGTGCGTGAGGTGTATAGATATACAGATGTGTCAGTGTGTAGGGCTGTATGTGCGTGAGGTGTATAGATATACAGATGTGTCAGTGTGTAGGGCTGTATGTGCGTGAGGTGTATAGATATACAGATGTGTCAGTGTGTAGGGCTGTATGTGCTGAGGTGTATAGATATACAGATGTGTCAGTGTGTAGGGCTGTATGTGCGTGAGGTGTATAGATATACAGATGTGTCAGTGTGTAGGGCTGTATGTGCGTGAGGTGTATAGATGTACAGATGTGTCAGTGTGTAGGGCTGTATGTGCGTGAGGTGTATAGATATATACAGATGTGTCAGTGTGTAGGGAGGGGTGTATGTTTGTGAGGAGTGTGAATATACAGATATTTCTGTGTAGTGATGTATGTGTTTGGGGTTTATGGATATGCGTATATTTATGTGTATGGGAGTATAGGTCTGTGAGGAGTTTGGGTGCAACTGCATATATTTCCATGTGTAGGATTGTATGTGTGTGTGATTTTTCTGGGTGTATGTGTGTGTCACTCAGCACTCTCTCACTTCCAGCACTCTGTCACACTCAGCACTCTCTCACTTCCAGCACTCTGTCACACTCAGCACTCTCTCACTTCCAGCACTCTGTCACACTCAGCACTCTCTCACTTCTAGCACTCTGTCACACTCAGCACTCTCTCACTTCTAGCACTCTGTCACACTCAGCACTCTCTCACTTCTAGCACACTCTCACACTCAGCACTCTGTCACTTCTAGCACTCTGTCACTTCTAGCACTCTGTCACTTCTAGCACACTCTCACACTCAGCACTCTCTCGTTTCCTGCAGTTCCAGCACTCTGACATTTTAGTAAAGTTACATAGGAATCTTGCTCCCCCAGTGATGCCCCCTCTGTCCTATCTAGACATTTAATCCACCCCATATCTATTATCATTCCTCTGTTTATTTGTATCAGTTCCCCCCTGTCTCTGTCAGTCTTTCTGTCTGTCTCTATTTGTCTCTCTCGTCTGTCTGGTTTTCTCTGCATGTCAGTGTCTGATTCTCAATATCAGTGTCCGTCTGTCAAACTCTCTCTGTCTCTCTCTCATTTTGCCAGTGTCTGTCTGTCAGTTTCTGTCCGTGTCTGTCAGTTTCTCTGTCCCTGTCTATGACTCTGTTTCTGTCAGTCTCTGTATGTCTGTTACCCTCTCTCTGACAGTCTCTGTCACCCTCTCTCTTTCAGTGTCTCTGTTTGTCTCTGTCACCCTCTCTCTTTCAGTGTCTCTGTTAGTCTCTGTCACCCTCTCTCTTTCAGTGTCTCTGTTTGTCTCTGTCACCCTCTCTCTTTCAGTGTCTCTGTTTGTCTCTGTCACCCTCTCTCTTTCAGTGTCTCTGTTAGTCTCTGTCACCCTCTCTCTTTCAGTGTCTCTGTTTGTCTCTGTCACCCTCTCTCTTTCAGTGTCTCTGACAGTCTCTGTCACCCTCTCTCTTTCAGTGTCTCTGTTTGTCTCTGTCACCCTCTCTCTTTCAGTGTCTCTGTTTGTCTCTGTCACCCTCTCTCTTTCAGTGTCTCTGTCACCCTCTCTCTTTCATTGTCAGTGTCTCTGTTTCTGTCGCTCTCTGTCACCCTGTGTGTTTCTGTCAGTCTCTGTCACTTCCTCTCTATCAGTGCCTGTCAGTCTGTGTTCTCCCTGTGTGTGTGTGTGTGTGTGTGTGTGTGTGTGTGTGTACGTGTGTGTGTGTCCCCTGCCTCTGCCCCCTCTCCTCTCTTGCTGGGAGGGAGATCCCTGCCTCCTCCTCCTCCGTCTTCAGATCAATGCCCTGGACACTCACTTTCCGATGTTGCACGACGGGAAATGCTTAGAATACTTACAACCATGGCTGCTGACATTCACTGCCAAGTGTGACAGCCCCCCCCAGCACCCCCAAACCAAGTAACTGCACAGAGCCCCAAGTCACCCCTCCCCCTCCAAACTTATGCCAACGATCCGGACTCCGGGGACCCGCCTGCTGCGCACCCTGACTTATTGCGGGGCTCATTAGGATTCCTGCTCTTGATCCATGAGTGACCCCCTGACTCATAGGAAGCTGCCCACCAAGGACCCCCAGTGCCTGCTGCCAGAGAGGAGCACAGGAGGTAAAGAGGGCAGGAGGGAGCTGCTCGGATATGCTACAACCTGATGCACACATTTCACAACCTGAGGTTTGTTTGTTACAAGGTGCTTGTTGCAAGATGTTTGTCAGCTAGAAGTTGTTTGTTACAGGGTATTTGTAGCTGTTTGTTAGGTGGTGTTTGTTTGTTACAGGGTATTTTGTAGCTGTTTGTTAGATGGTGTTTGTTTGTTACAGGGTATTTGTAGCTGTTTGTTAGGTGGTGTTTGTTTGTTACAGGGTATTTGTAGCTGTTTGTTAGGTGGTGTTTGTTTGTTACAGGGTATTTGTAGCTGTTTGTTAGATGGTGTTTGTTTGTTACAGGGTATTTGTAGCCGTTTGTTAGGTGGTGTTTGATTGTTACAGGGTATTTGTAGCCGTTTGTTAGGTGGTGTTTGTTTGTTACAGGGTATTTTGTAGCTGTTTGTTAGATGGTGTTTGTTTGTTAGATGGTGTTTGTTTGTTACAGGGTATTTTGTAGCTGTTTGTTAGATGGTGTTTGATTGTTACAGGGTATTTGTAGCCGTTTGTTAGGTGGTGTTTGTTTGTTACAGGGTATTTGTAGCTGTTTGTTAGATGGTGTTTGTTTGTTACAGGGTATTTGTAGCTGTTTGTTAGATGGTGTTTGATTGTTACAGGGTATTTTGTAGCTGTTTGTTAGATGGTGTTTGTTTGTTAGATGGTGTTTGTTTGTTACAGGGTATTTTGTAGCTGTTTGTTAGATGGTGTTTGTTACAGGGTATTTGTAGCTGTTTGTTAGATGGTGTTTGTTTGTTACAAGGTGCTTGTTGCAAGATGTTTGTCAGCTAGAAGGTGTTTGTTACAGGGTATTTGTAGCTGTTTGTTAGATGGTGTTTGTTTGTTACGGGTATTTGTAGCTGTTTGTTAGATGGTGTTTGTTTGTTACAGGGTATTTGTAGCTGTTTGTTAGGTGGTGTTTGTTTGTTACAGGGTATTTGTAGCTGTTAGATGGTGTTTGTTACAGGGTATTTGTGGTTGTTTTTTAGATGATGTTTGTTTGTTAGATGGTGTTTGTTTGTTACAGGGTATTTATAGCTGTTTGTTAGATGGTGTTTGTTTGTTACAGGGTATTTGTAGCTGTTTGTTAGATGGTGTTTGTTTGTTACAGGGTATTTGTAGCTGTTTGTTAGATGGTGTTTGTTTGTTACAGGGTATTTGTAGCTGTTTGTTAGATGGTGTTTGTTTGTTACAGGGTATTTGTAGCTGTTTGTTAGAGGGTGTTTGTAGCTGTCAGTTTGTTAAGAGTGTGTTTGTAGATGCTTGTTAGAGGATGTTTGTGAGTATTAGTTTATGAGAGGGTGTTTGTTAAGATTGTTTGTGTAGGTGTTTGCTAGAGGGTGTATGTAGGTGTTTGTTAGCTGATTGTTAGAGGGTGTTTGTTAGCTGATTGTTAAAGGGTGTTTGTAGGTGTTTGTTACCTGATTGTTAGAGGGTGTTTGTAGGTGTTTGTTACCTGATTGTTAGAGGGTGTATGTAGACGGGCTTGTTACTGGGTGTTTGTTAGAGGGTGTATGTAGGTGTTTGTTAGAGGGTGTTTGTAGGTGTTTGTTACTGGGTGTTTGTTAGAGGGTGTTTGTAGGTGTTTGTTACTGGGTGTTCGTTAGAGGGTGTTTGTAGGTGTTTGTTACTGGGTGTTTGTTAGAGGGTGTTTGTAGGTGTTTGTTACTGGGTGTTCGTTAGAGGGTGTTTGTAGGTGTTTGTTACTGGGTGTTCGTTAGAGGGTGTATGTAGGTGTTTGTTACTGGGTGTTTGTTAGAGGGTGTATGTAGATGTTTGTTAGAGGGTGTTTGTAGGTGTTTGTTAGAGGGTGTATGTAGATGTTTGTTACTGGGTGTTTGTTAGAGTGTGTAGGTGTTTGTTAGAGGGTGTTTGTAGGTGTTTGTTACTGGGTGTTAGAGGGTGTTTGTAGGTGTTTGTTACTGGGTGTTTGTTAGAGGGTTATGTAGGTGTTTGTTACTGGGTGTTTGTTAGAGGGTGTATGTAGGTGTTTGTTAGAGGGTGTTTGTATGTGTTTGTTACTGGGTGTTAGAGGGTGTATGTAGGTGTTTGTTACTGGGTGTTTGTTAGAGGGTGTTTGTAGGTGTTTGTTACTGGGTGTTTGTTAGATGTGTTTGTAGGTGTTTGTTACTGGGTGTTTGTTAGAGGGTGTTTGTAGGTGTTTGTTACTGGGTGTTTGTTAGATGTGTATGTAGGTGTTTGTTACTGGGTGTTTGTTAGAGGGTGTTTGTAGGTGTTTGTTACTGGGTGTTTGTTAGAGGGTGTTTGGAGATGTTAGCTTGTTAGAGGGTGTTTGTTACTGGGTGTTTGTTACTGGGTGTTTGTTAGAGGGTGTTTGTTAGAGGGTGTTTGGAGATGTTAGCTTGTTAGAGGGTGTATGTAGGTGTTTGTTACTGGGTGTTTGTTAGAGGGTGTTTGGAGATGTTAGCTTGTTAGAGGGTGTATGTAGGTGTTTGTTACTGGGTGTTTGTTAGATGTGTATGTAGGTGTTTGTTACTGGGTGTTTGTTAGAGGGTGTTTGTAGGTGTTTGTTACTGGGTGTTTGTTAGAGGGTGTTTGTAGGTGTTTGTTACTGGGTGTTTGTTAGATGTGTTTGTAGGTGTTTGTTACTGGGTGTTTGTTAGATGTGTATGTAGGTGTTTGTTACTGGGTGTTTGTTAGAGGGTGTTTGTAGGTGTTTGTTACTGGGTGTTTGTTAGAGGGTGTTTGTAGGTGTTTGTTACTGGGTGTTTGTTAGAGGGTGTTTGTAGGTGTTTGTTACTGGGTGTTTGTTAGAGGGTGTTTGTAGGTGTTTGTTACTGGGTGTTTGTTAGAGGGTGTTTGTTACTGGGTGTTTGTTAGAGGTGTTTGTTAGAGGGTGTTTGGAGATGTTAGCTTGTTAGAGGGTGTATGTAGGTGTTTGTTACTGGGTGTTTGTTAGAGGGTGTATGTAGGTGTTTGTTACTGGGTGTTTGTTAGAGGGTGTTTGTTACTGGGTGTTTGTTACTGGGTGTTTGTTAGAGGGTGTTTGTTAGAGGGTGTTTGGAGATGTTAGCTTGTTAGAGGGTGTATGTAGGTGTTTGTTACTGGGTGTTTGTTAGAGGGTGTATGTAGGTGTTTGTTACTGGGTGTTTGTTAGAGGGTGTTTTGGGTGTGTTAGCTTGTTAAGGGTGTATGTTAGGGTTTGTGTTACTGGTGTTTGTTAGAGGGTGTATGTAGGTGTTTGTTACTGGGTGTTTGTTAGAGGGTGTTTGGAGATGTTAGCTTGTTAGAGGGTGTATGTAGGTGTTTGTTACTGGGTGTTTGTTAGAGGGTGTATGTAGGTGTTTGTTACTGGGTGTTTGTTAGAGGGTGTTTGTTACTGGGTGTTTGTTAGAGGGTGTTTGTTACTGGGTGTTTGTTAGAGGGTGTTTGTTACTGGGTGTTTGTTAGAGGGTGTTTGTTACTGGGTGTTTGTTAGAGGGTGTTTGTTACTGGGTGTTTGTTAGAGGGTGTTTGTTACTGGGTGTTTGTTAGAGGGTGTATGTAGGTGTTTGGAGATGTTAGCTTGTTAGAGGGTGTATGTAGGTGTTTGTTACTGGGTGTTTGTTAGAGGGTGTATGTAGGTGTTTGTTGCTGGATGATTGTTTAGAAGGTGTTTGTAGGTGTTAGTTTTGTTATTGTTAAGGTGTGTTTGGGAGGTTTGGCTGGATTAACCCTTCGTGCTCACACTATCTCCTGTTGATCTGATCTGGATGATACCAGGAGGGGTTAACTGTACGTGTGTATATAAACACCAGTATATAAAGGGTTAATTTCACCCGCAGCCTCCGCCTGTGATGTGACAGGTCCCACCATCACCCTGACAGGGGAGGATCATGAGGAGGCTGGGAGTAGTGCAAACAGGTCTCCTCCTTCAGACAAGTGGAGTCAAACTTTGTGTATAGGTCCAGTAAAGGTCTCAGCCCCCTGATCTCCCTCCTCACCCCCTCTTTGCTTCAGGGTCCAATTCATAGATGGACCCCCCCCCCTGCGCGCCGGTTCGTGCAGCCGCAGCGCCCCCTCTCACCGCCAGGGGGAGCTAGGCCGCCTCCGCTGCGCTCACACACAGCACTGCGCTGCGGAACCGCGTGGAGAGGGAGGCGCGGAGCCCGGGGAGACTAGACCGGCAAGAGCGTTCCGCGTGCTGAGACTCCGCGCCCCGGGACCCCCGATCCCGACAGAGTAAGTGACAGGGTCCCCTCCAAAGCGCCGATTAACCCCTTCTATCACTCTGACAGTCCAGGGAGTTAAATGAGGCCGTAAGAAGCCCCTCTATTTAACCAGGTGTCCGGGATGTGGGGGGGGGGGGCAAATCATCAAAGCCTGCACCACCTGACACCTACCCAGGGAACCCCCAAAATCCAGAGAGTGTACAGAGTAACAAGCTCAGAGTATTACATGTTACCCTTATAGTAACACAGAGTAACAAGCTCAGAGTATTACATGTTACCCTTATAGTAACACAGAGTAACAAGCTCAGAGTATTACATGTTACCCTTATAGTAACACAGAGTAACAAGCTCAGAGTATTACATGTTACCCTTATAGTAACACAGAGTAACAAGCTCAGAGTATTACATGTTACCCTTATAGTAACAGAGTAACAAGCTCAGAGTATTACATGTTACCCTTATAGTAACACAGAGTAACAAGCTCAGAGTATTACATGTTACCCTTATAGTAACAGAGTAACAAGCTCAGAGTATTACATGTTACCCTTATAGTAACAGAGTAACAAGCTCAGAGTATTACATGTTACCCTTATAGTAACACAGAGTAACAAGCTCAGAGTATTACATGTTACCCTTATAGTAACACAGAGTAACAAGCTCAGAGTATTACATGTTACCCTTATAGTAACAGAGTAACAAGCTCAGAGTATTACATGTTACCCTTATAGTAACAGAGTAACAAGCTCAGAGTATTACATGTTACCCTTATAGTAACACAGAGTAACAAGCTCAGAGTATTACATGTTACCCTTATAGTAACAGAGTAACAAGCTCAGAGTATTACATGTTACCCTTATAGTAACACAGAGTAACAAGCTCAGAGTATTACATGTTACCCTTATAGTAACAGAGTAACAAGCTCAGAGTATTACATGTTACCCTTATAGTAACAGAGTAACAAGCTCAGAGTATTACATGTTACCCTTATAGTAACAGAGTAACAAGCTCAGAGTATTACATGTTACCCTTATAGTAACACAGAGTAACAAGCTCAGAGTATTACATGTTACCCTTATAGTAACACAGAGTAACAAGCTCAGAGTATTACATGTTACCCTTATAGTAACACAGAGTAACAAGCTCAGAGTATTACATGTTACCCTATAGTAACACAGAGTAACAAGCTCAGAGTATTACATGTTACCCTTATAGTAACACAGAGTAACAAGCTCAGAGTATTACATGTTACCCTTATAGTAACAGAGTAACAAGCTCAGAGTATTACATGTTACCCTTATAGTAACAGAGTAACAAGCTCAGAGTATTACATGTTACCCTTATAGTAACACAGAGTAACAAGCTCAGAGTATTACATGTTACCCTTATAGTAACACAGAGTAACAAGCTCAGAGTATTACATGTTACCCTTATAGTAACAGAGTAACAAGCTCAGAGTATTACATGTTACCCTTATAGTAACACAGAGTAACAAGCTCAGAGTATTACATGTTACCCTTATAGTAACACAGAGTAACAAGCTCAGAGTATTACATGTTACCCTTATAGTAACACAGAGTAACAAGCTCAGAGTATTACATGTTACCCTTATAGTAACAGAGTAACAAGCTCAGAGTATTACATGTTACCCTTATAGTAACACAGAGTAACAAGCTCAGAGTATTACATGTTACCCTTATAGTAACAGAGTAACAAGCTCAGAGTATTACATGTTACCCTTATAGTAACAGAGTAACAAGCTCAGAGTATTACATGTTACCCTTATAGTAACACAGAGTAACAAGCTCAGAGTATTACATGTTACCCTTATAGTAACAGAGTAACAAGCTCAGAGTATTACATGTTACCCTTATAGTAACACAGAGTAACAAGCTCAGAGTATTACATGTTACCCTTATAGTAACACAGAGTAACAAGCTCAGAGTATTACATGTTACCTTATAGTAACACAGAGTAACAAGCTCAGAGTATTACATGTTACCCTTATAGTAACACAGAGTAACAAGCTCAGAGTTACATGTTACCCTTATAGTAACACAGAGTAACAAGCTCAGAGTATTACATGTTACCCTTATAGTAACACAGAGTAACAAGCTCAGAGTATTACATGTTACCCTCATAGTAACACAGAGTAACAAGCTCAGAGTATTACATGTTACCCTCATAGTAACACAGAGTAACAAGCTCGGAGTATTACATGTTACCCTTATAGTAACACAGAGTAACAAGCTCAGAGTATTAAATGCTACCCTTACAGTGATACCTTGTAACAAGCTCAGGGTATTAAATACTCCTTTATAATACCACAGTGTAACAAACATCATAGTATTAAATGTTTTCCTTATAGTAACACAGTGTAACACGCTCAGTGTATTAAATACTCCCTTGTAGTACCTCGGAGTATTAAATGTTACCCTAAGGCTAGGGTCAGACGAACGCATTTTTATGTTGTCTGTGAAAAAGTGCGTTCGAACGAATGGACGCATTTTTTCACAGAATACGCGATAGCGGTCATACTATGCGCATTTTCGTCCGTGATTTTGTACGGATCATCAATAAAACTCTTTTTGTGTCTGGACGTTATGTTGGCCGGACATTAGCAGCGTCTGACGTCTCCTAATCACACACACACGCCGCTAGCGGACGCAGCGCACTCTGTACGTCAGTACCTGCGGTTTCACGTTCTCGAAAAAATGCGTTCATTTTCCACTTGCGTTGCGCAGCCGGACTTTTGTGCGACCGTACTTCGTATATTGGCCGTCATTGCCCGGCATCTGCTGCTAGTGCGGCCGTGATTAAGTGCGGCTGCACGCGCGTTCGCACTGCCTCAGTCTGACCCTAGCCTTATAGTAACACATAGTAACAAGCTCAGGAAATTAATTAATGCCGTCATAATGTATATAATAACCAGGATACATGCTATGATTTATACTGTATGATCTACAGTGTAGACTAGAAATTCTATGTTATATACTGCTCGTTATATTTACTACAAGATCAATACTGTATGCTAAGATATATATATATTAAATATGCTATATTATGTATGATATATTTACTATATAATATATACTGAGTGATACATACAGTTTAATATATACAGTGAATACCTGAGTGCTGCATTATCAAGCTAGGAAGGAGGATTCTTAATGGAGGTATATTGTAAAATATCACAGGGCATTAAATACAGTATTATATTAATACTATTTAATATATACTATATGATATATAGTATGTTATATATGCTATATAATACACACTGTAAGATATATGTATTATATATGATTTATACACTGTAGATATATAAATATCATACAAATACTATATTATATATAGGTTATGATCCATACTGCACATAATATGGATAGTATTATACTATATATACATGTACTTTGTGGATTCTTTATTGATGTGTGTTAGCGATTGAAATAGATTGTGCTGTATTGGATTAATTACATATTGAGCTAAATACAGGCTTATTGTTTTTATTGATGTTTTATAGAAATCATTCCTTCATTTTAATCCGTTGATAATCCTGTATTTTTGGATACTGGAGATGCACTCTGCACACACACAACATACCAAATTCAGAGCACTTCCCATTAATATAGCTTCAGAGATTCCAAAAACACCTGAGAGGAGGAATGAGCCAGGGGATTCAGTTACAAAACATGATCATACATTGCTGTCACTGGGTTAGGGGTGATAGGACCTGTCCTGATGGGATACAGGGACCATGTGCCGGCTTATGCAATATATGATCATATATTATAACCAAATCTCCATTGTTTATTCATAATTTCGGTGTTATTTTTTTAAATCTTTTAAATGACATTAAAGTTGTGTACTGTGAATTTGGTATCTTATGTTCATTAGTCTCAGAAGCAGCTTATGAAAAATGCATGGTTTGGGTGAGTGCAGCCATACTGGGTTTGTGTGTGTGTGTGTATATATATATATCTATATCCAATATATATTATATAATATTTGGGTATTCTATTATAAATTGCCTACATCTGTATGGATATATATATATGTGTATAGTGTGTATTTATGCATGGCTATTGATATATATATTTTTGTAATGTGTGTGTGTATATATATATATATATAATTATAGTGTGTCTGTATCTGTACGGATATTTATATTTCTTATAAATTGCTTATCAGTAAGGATAATTATTATTTAATGTATTTGTGTGTGTGTGTGTGTGTATATATATATATATATATATTACACAAAAATCAGATAGGGCAGCACATCAGGATTTGATTAAAAATAAAAACTTTTATTAATGCAGCCTTAAAAGTACCTGTCCACTGACCAATGGTGGTCAATGGACAGGTACTTTTAAAGCTGTATTAATAAAAGTTTTTTATTTCTAAGGGCATTTTTGCACTCAGGTACGTTATTTGCCTAGTGTTGGCGGCATTCGGGTCTAAGATTGGAATATATATATATATATATATACACACATACATCTGTACAGATATTAACATATCTTATAAATTGTGTATATATGTCTGGCCATTAATATATATTTATATAGTGTGTATCTGTACAGATATTAATATATCTGTATGGAGAATATATATATATTAGTGTGTATATTTGTATGGCTATTACTATATATTATATATTGTGTATCTCTGTAATATATATAGTGTGTGTGTGACTCTGTATGGATGGTTATATATTTGTGTGGAGATATGTATGGATAGTTATATAGCGTATGTGTGTGTGTGTATATATATATATATATATATGTATTTTACCAGGAAGGATACATTGAGATTTCTAAATTTGTATGTTTTGTATCCGTATATGCAAAATCAGGACTTGCCGAACCTAGGGCTGGGTAGCTGCAGGCTCCTAGAATTCTACTTTTGGATTATTGTTTCCCCCTTTTTTTTTTTTTTGACAAACCTTGCCCTGGCACCAAGAATGTGTAGTTGGTACCTAGGTTTACCTGCTGGCCCACATCCTTGACATATATTTGTCTGGTTCTGTATTGTTCGTGTATATAGCTCTGAGATCGATTTATTTGGCAAATGTAATAGTGATCTAAGGTTTAATAATGACAGCCCTGCAGGTTCTGCCTCTCCTGACATCACACACAGGTTTCGTGGCACCTTTCCCAAATAATGCCCAGCGAGTGCCCTGGGTATTTGTACCTCAGTCCTGGGCTGGGCACTCACTTTGTTTCATGGAGCGGGCACCTTGTGTCTGGCTATGTTTGTTGTTCAATCTGTGTAAAGTAATTGGACTTTGTCATTAATCAGTAATAGCTTCAAATGTTTATATATGTTACAGCCACGTACAGCAGCACATGATGGGGGGGTATAAGCAGATAAAACCTTGCACACAGTATCATCACACTATAATAAATACTACCAGTACATAATATACATCTATTGTTTGTTTATAAACACACGCACCCACGTCAAGTCCAAAGTAAAGAAGTATGAGAACTCAGCACAATTCCTTCCTAATGCCCTGCAAGTAATGGTTTATAAAGTCTCACTACTGGCCCACATTAGCATTTGATATAGATAATAAACCTATAGCCAGACTGTGTTTTAGAGTAACGTTCTGTTAATTGTCATAAGTATCAAACATTTACTATGAGGAAAAAGGAAATATTTAACAAAAACCTGGAAAAATATAGCTTTTCAATGCATGGGCCAAAAGGGAACTCCGTTCCCCTGCAAATATACAGGGTTATTCAGAGAGAGGTGAAAAGCAGGAGAATGGCTGGAGAATGGAAAATTCTAGGTCAAAATTCTCCCTTTCATCTCACTTTCCAAATCGGCTATTTTGACCTAGAATTTTCCATTCTCCAGTCATTCTCCTGCTTTTCACCGCTCTCTGAATAACCCTGAAAGTGAAGGAGCCACATTCCCACTCAATTCCCCGAACTAACCTACACCCCATAGACACATACAAATACCTACACACACTCATCTACATGCAGGCAGCTACAGAGTCACACACACGTTACATAGAGGCAGGGAAACCGTGTGACACATTGAGGTATATACATATGGATGTTCTGTATCCATAAGCCAGTTATTTATCCAGAAATGTCATAGAAAACAATTTAATCTGATATAAACCCAGTGTAAGACTAAACGCATCCTGTATAAAAATGGGAATTATTTGCTTTATGATGTGCTGTGAAGAATTTGGCGAATAACACGACGTGTTACGTGAAAATGCAAGTTCCCTTTTTATTTTTTGCTGTGTAAGAGATTTTATTGTGGATTTCTCTCATTTTTACAATGTGTCAATTTTAGATTTGTGTAAAATATTAATAAATGTAATTCTTGGCATGTATATAAATTGAGTTTCGGTGATTGGGTGCACTCGCTGAGGTTGTGCACAAAGCGCGGGGAGAGGGACCAGGGCTCCGTACACAAACCAGTCCGTCTAGGGGCTGGATCCACTAAATGTCGCTATGTCCATGATGACACTCGCCCAGCCTGGGAGGAGACTCTCCTGATCCACAACACACTACATTTAGTCCTTGCACAATCTGATTGCTAATGGGTGAAAGAGCCAGAAAAGAGACGGTCATGATGGCTGTGAGTCAAGCGAAAGCCACCCCCCCCCTGAACTCATGGCAAGTACTTTAAGAAATGGACATCCTTGGCCAATAGATGCAAATTAAAACACAGACTGATATATCAGTGTCACCTTAAACCATGCCCATACATACATTGTTGTGTGCAATTTATACAATAAGAACCCAAGCCATGCAGAATCTTTATTGATGAAGCAATGCACAAATCATTCGATCAGCTGACACCTTCTTATTACGGAGAATCGGAGAATTATTTCCAACAGAACTGACATTTGTCATTTTCCGCAGAGAGATTGTGTGCGAGATATTACCCATAAGATCAGTCATTTTGCGTCTGAGACCGTGCGACGTACAGTGAGAAACTTACCGCCAGATAAAACCACCTCAGTGCGGAAAATATAGCCCACTCTACAATTTAATACAACGGTGCAACTGGGGGTGCCACATTGCAAAGGTACAGCAGGCTCCTTATTGCTATTTGATACGTGTGGCTTGATGCTTATTGTACAATACAGAGGTACAGCAGGCTCCTTATTGCTATTTGATACGTGTGGCTTGATGCTTATTGTACAATACAGAGGTACAGCAGACTCCTTATTGCTATTTGATACGTGTGGCTTGATGCTTATTGTACAATACAGAGGTACAGCAGGCTCCTTATTGCTATTTGATACGTGTGGCTTGATGCTTATTGTACAATACAGAGGTACAGCAGGCTCCTTATTGCTATTTGATACGTGACGTGTGGCTTGATGCTTATTGTACAATACAGAGGTACAGCAGACTCCTTATTGCTATTTTATACGTGTGGCTTGATGCTTATTGTACAATACAGAGGTACAGCAGACTCCTTATTGCTATTTGATACGTGTGGCATGATGCTTATTGTACAATACAGAGGTACAGCAGGCTCCTTATTGCTATTTGATACGTGTGGCTTGATGCTTATTGTACCATACAGAGGTACAGCAGGCTCCTTATTGCTATTTGATACGTGTGGCTTGATGCTTATTGTACAATACAGAGGTACAGCAGGCTCCTTATTGCTAGATACAGACAGGCGGGGCTTATTGTACAATACAGAGGTAAAGCGGGCACCTCATTGCTATTTGATACATGCGGTATGCTGCTTATTGTACAATACAGAGGT
The DNA here is from genome assembly GCA_009667805.1 of Leptobrachium leishanense. Taxonomy (NCBI): domain Eukaryota; kingdom Metazoa; phylum Chordata; class Amphibia; order Anura; family Megophryidae; genus Leptobrachium; species Leptobrachium leishanense. The sequence continues at coordinate 124,755,995 of CM019072.1, read as the reverse complement.
AAAGCGGGCGCCTCATTGCTATTTGATACATGCGGTATGCTGCTTATTGTACAATACAGAGGTAAAGCGGGCGCCTCATTGCTATTTGATACATGCGGTATGCTGCTTATTGTACAATACAGAGGTAAAGCGGGCGCCTCATTGCTATTTGATACATGCGGTATGCTGCTTATTGTACAATACAGAGGTAAAGCGGGCGCCTCATTGCTATTTGATACATGCGGTATGCTGCTTATTGTACAATACAGAGGTAAAGCGGGCGCCTCATTGCTATTTGATACATGCGGTATGCTGCTTATTGTACAATACAGAGGTAAAGCGGGCACCTCATTGCTATTTGATACATGCGGTATGCTGCTTATTGTACAATACAACGGCAGGGCCAGATTTGCATCTCAGGAGGAGCCTGTAGGCACAGAAATGTGGAGCCCCCACCCCGAACAAACAAACGAAAAAAAAGGAAACGTGCCAAAATGACTTTTTAAATTTTCGGTTTGGGGTAAAGTAAAAAAATTAAATTTTGTTTTAAAAAAAAATTGGAAATCAGTTTCTCTCTGCGTCAAATCATAAGAAGGAGCAGAATCTGTTGCGTTAGTTGAGTTAGTGCAGCGGCATTGTTTGCTTTATATGTAAAAGCATATTTTGCCTCTGCCGGAGACCAGGGAATAAAATACATTTTGCATTCACTTTTTTCAGTTTTTATTTTTACACATTATATGATCATGTTTGTATCAATAGACCAGACTCTGACCTTTCTAATGACACCCACTTAACCCTGTGTGCTGTACAATACAGAGATGCAGCTTCCAAAGTCCCCCTGCCTCTCCTCACTGCAGCGCCACGGTCTAGGTCAGGGATCAGCATCCTGGGCTCCCAGATGTTTTGGGAACTACATTTCCCCATATGGCTCAGTCACCCATTAGCCTTAATGTTTGGCGAATGTCCCGTGTTTCTTGCAGCGATGTACCTGCAATAACTGTCACATTTATACAATGTTTAGTGAATCCAACCCCAGGAGAGCTGGAATCCCACCTGTGACAGCGCTGATTTCTGGGGAGAATGGCCAGGTTTTTTAAGGACAATGGAGAGATAAACAGAGTGTGCGCAGGACACAATGTGTGTCTGAACATCCGAGACATGGGAGACTATCTGCATGTGAGAGTCGGCCCCGGCTGCCTGACCACAAGAGATTAATTCCACTCCTGGGGTGTTTCCTAAAATATAAACTTTCCAGATAAAAGAAAATGCACCGTGTCCCTCCCCGATAACACATTTATTGTAAATATTCATAAATTCTCTCTAGAGGGAAATTAACCTTGCATATATATATATTTGCTTTTATATCTGTGATCCTGGGTCTGAATCTGTGGATTATTTAAAAATTCCTAATCACATAATCGAGCTGTATTTTGTCATGGCGTTCATTCTTGTGACTTGTGTGTGAATTGGGAGATGCTGCCGGCATGAGATGAATTTCATATTTATGGCAAAAACACTGGTGAGAATGAAATGAAATAAAAATACTTGGTACAGATCTATGGCGACAGGTATAAACACATGAATGTGTATACAGTGTATAAAGATATATGTGTATTATATATATGGATATAAAATTCTGTTTAAAGATATGCGGGTATAGATTAATGCATAAAGATATATGTAAATGAATATATATTAGTACATAATATATGTCTGTATAAAAATATGTGCAAATGAATAAATGTGTACTGTATATAACGGTATACTTGTGTAAACATCTTCGTATTTGTACACAGGATTGATCCATAAAATAATAGTGTACGTAGAGGCAGCGTTAACCCTCTAGGAGAAGGTTGGGCTGCTCCATATGGGTGTTTTTAGGGTTAATGCCACCAGCCCGTGGGTTGGAGTGGCACAGCTCTCGGAGGGATACGGCGCAGCATTTTGCACCGAGCTCTGCTTCCCCAGCGCTGAGACTTACAATAAATTCTTGTGTTAAGTGAGAAAAGCTGCTGGTAAAATAATCCTTTGGCCGGTCCGTGTGCGGCGCGAAGCTGATCTCGTAATGGCATTTTGTTTTGAACAGTTGCTGTACTTGAGGTCTCCTCATAAGGCAAGGTGGCACTCGGGCTGAAAGAAGGTTCAAAATGCCACATTTATAATTAGCCTGCCAATTCAGCACATTGTATCCACTGCTAAACTGGGATCTACTGGTGCGCCCCGCGCCTCTCAATGGGCGGCATTCAGCATTAGCCAATTCAACTCCCAACTGGGGAATCAGGTTTAGAATAGGCAGGGGGGGGGGTGCAGCGACACAAAGCTTTCTGTTTATTGGGGGTAAGGGAGGGGGATAAAGTAATCACGGAATACTAATACAGCCATGTATTTTCTGTAAGGTATACATAGAAATAAAGCTATACCTGACCCATTTCCAACAACAAATCCTCTGCCCAAAATCCAAGCTGTGCAGATCCCCCGGCGTCACTGTGTCGTATCACCATCTCCCCCTCTGTGTCTGGGCACTCGCTATTATCAACGACCCCGAGGGGTTAAAAAAACATATTTAGTGTTTGGAACTTGTGATTGTGCTGTTTTACTCTTTTTCTCTGCGCCTCCTCGGCCGCTGGACTGAGAGACCCCCCCCCCCCTTTCTCTTCTGTCATTTCGGTAACATTTTAAACGCACAATCTGAGTTCGTGGAGCTTTTGTGCAATTCCCCGCACCCTAGAAAACCTCTTACAGCCGCGTCAGACGAACGCAGTGATCACGTCCGTCGTAGCATAGAATCATGAGCAATAGAGATGCACAGACTAAGTGCGTCCGCACCGAACTGCGCGCACACAGCGCACGTGGCACCGGACGCAATTTAGGCAAGAACGTAAAACTGCTAGAACGGACGCGCAGAGTGCGCCACGTCCGCGTAGCATTGTGTGTGTGATGGAATGAAGTCAGATGGACCGCATTTGCGACGTCCAGCACATTGACACACACAATGGCTTTTCATATCATGTATCAATGTTTATCATTTTTCATATTCATTTTATTTCCCATAGTTCCCTTTTTTTTTTCCTACGTCCGTCAAGAAAAACGGACCGTGTGGCGTCTACAGTATCTGCTGTCAGTCAGTCCGTCTGTCCGTTATGCAGCACGCAGAGTGCGCTCAGAATGCGCTCGTCTGACCCTAGCCTCAGCAGGAGGTTTAGCGCGTCGGGTTTGATGCCAGCTGTGGGACACAATGTCCATAGAATTGACGTTGTCCGGGGGGTTAAACGTTTCCTCTGAGCAGAAAGAGGTTTCGGCCGCCGCGCGGTAATGGTCTCAGAGTGCCGCCTTTCACTGCACGATCGTTGTCATAGAGCGATGAAATCCGTCCGTTTCCAGCATTCACTGCCGCTTTCCTGCAAGGAGAAGCTAACATTTCAGTTTGTCAGGTGGGGATTCGGTGATTGAGTTTATCTTTCGCACATATTCAGATTTGTGCATTTTTATTTCTTGCTTCATGCTGAGATCAGGCTCTAATTTTTTGTAGTTTTGGATTGTTTCATGATGTAAATCTGTGGATCTGAAAAGGTTAAAAAGGTGTCCGTGCTTGGGTTACATAGATGACTGGTGTGACTGGTAGGAAACCCCTGCTGTTAACCCTTCTCAGTATAAAGAGCTCTTTTCTGTGCCGGCTGAATCGGCACGGAGAGGTTTATTGCACATAGCGGCGACTACTCGACGGTCTGTGATGGCTTCTGTTGTGTGAAATAACGTTCCTGCACTGATATTTTACACATCGCTCCTTTTGGGTGCTATTATTTATTTCAGTTTCCTCCCGGCGTTTACATTTCTTGCTTTCCTCTTGCATTGTTTGAAAAAATAAATCTAGTAATGCAAGCAGGTCGGTATGCTGCGAGTATGTGTGTATATATATATATAATTTATTCGGCTGCCGGTGTCGTCGAGAGCTGTTCCAAGCAGCCTTTGTATGAGGGTTTTATACATCTTATGTACAGTTTTTCGGTGCAAAAACAAAGTATGTACTTAATAAATACGGCATAACATTAAATAGGCTTAAATCACCCTTTAATCTGGTATATATAAAAAAACAAAAGGTTTTTATGCCTAAATAATAAACCAAATAATTACTAAATATATTTTACATTAACCGTTTCTCAGTGTAAAATAACATTGTTTTTCATACAAAACGTCTACAAGAAATACAAACCCCAAAAACTGACTGTCAAATGGGTGAGAAATGGCTGCTTGGAACAGCTCTCGACGAGGAACCAGATCCGACACAACACCGGATCCTGCAATGACCGAGTTTCACTTATGGTTTAGGACTTCGGATATGGATACCAGAAAAATAAATAGTGGATACAAAATCAGGCAGGTCCTTATGTGATAGAATTTCTGTAGAAGCGGATAGAATGGTTTTCCGCTTTTTTCGGGTCTACTAGCCAGGCACAGGGTTTCCATTTTTACGTAGTAAGATGGGATTTAGCTTTGGTGCCATCATCACTGGTGGTGGTTCTGTGAATGTTCGGGGGGAGGGGGGGGTCAGACTTCTACGAGGGAGAGAACAGTAAGTGATGAGCATGTGTATAAATATTAACGTGGCACTGAACCCAATGTGGTTTCGTAGTAAATAACATTACTGCCCAAAGTGCATCAAAATATAATAATTATTATTCCACAGATCCTGGAATATACTCAGCACCCATCGTGATAAGATACGGAGGACACCTTCTGCCACTAAAATGCTCATTACGATAGATGAATTGGGGACAGTTATAATGGATGGTGTTATATGACGCTTGGCTCATTTTACAATCTAAGCTCTGCTCTCTTTGCAAACTCCCTTTACTGCACATCTCAGTGAAATGTATAATATCAATAGGGGGCTGTGAATGTGTTGGACATTTATTGATATTAACTTAGGGGGCTGCAAAATAGTTTGGACATTTATTAATAATATAGGGCTGTGAAATGCGTTGGACATGTATTATTATCATAGGGGCTGTGAAATGTGTTGGACATTTATAAATACTATCCTATGGACTGTGAAATATGGCCAATATTAATATTATCATGGGGCTGTGAAATGTTACAGATTTTTTAAATATCATAAGGGGCTGCGAAATGTGTCAGACATTTATTAATATTATCATAGGGGCTGTGAAATGTGTTGGACATTCATATTATCATAAAGGCTGTGAAATGTGCTGGGCATTAATATTATCATAGGGGCTGTAAAATTTGTTGAACATTTATTAGTAATATCATAGGGGGCTGTTTAATATTATCATAGGGGCTGTGAAATGTGTTGGACATTTATTAATATTATCATAGGTTACGGTGAAATGTGTTGGACATTAATATTCTCATAGGGGCTGTGAAATGTGTTGGACATTAATATTCTCATAGGGGCTGTGAAATGTGCTGGACATTTATTAATATTATAGGGGCTGTGAAATGTGTTGGACATTTAATAATAGAAGGGCTGTGACGTGTTGGACTTTTATTAATATTATCATAGAGGGATGAGAAATGTGCTGGACATTAATATTCGCATAGGGACTGTAAAATGTGTTGGATATTAATATTATCATAGGGGCTGTGAAATGTGTTGGACATTCATATTATCAAAGGCTGTGAAATGTGTTGGACATTTATTAATATAGGGGCTGTGAAATGTGCTGGACATTTATTAATATAGGGGCTGTGAAATGTGCTGGACATTTATTAATATTATCATAGGGGCTGTGAAATGTGTTGGACATTAATATTATCATAGGGGGCTGTGAAATGTGCTGGACATTTATTAATATTATCATAGGGGCTGTGAAATGTGCTGGACATTTATTAATATTCTGATAGGGGCTGTGAAATGTGCTGGACATTAATATCATCATAGGGGCTGTGAAATGTGCTGGACATTAATATTAGCATAGGGGCTGTGAAATGTGCTGGACATTAATATTAGCATAGGGGCTGTGAAATGTGTTGGACATTTATTAATATTATCATAGGTTACTGTGAAATGTGTTGGACATTAATATTCTGATAGGGGCTGTGAAATGTGTTGGACATTAATATTATCATAGGGGCTGTGAAATATGCTGGACATTAATATTATCATAGGGGCTGTGAAATGTTCTGGACATTTATTAATATCATAGGGGCTGTGAAATGTGCTGGACATTTATTAATATTATAGGGGCTGTGAAATGTGTTGGATGTTTAATAATAGAAGGGCTGTGACGTGTTGGACTTTTATTAATATTATCATAGGGGGATGTGAAATGTGCTGGACATTAATATTAGCATAGGGACTGTAAAATGTGTTGGACGTTTATTAATATTCTGATAGGGGGCTGTGAAATGTGTTGGACATTAATATTATCATAGGGGCTGTGAAATGTGTTGGACATTAATATTATCATAGGGGCTGTGAAATGTGTTGGACATTAATATTCTCATAGGGGCTGTGAAATGTGGCAGACATTCAATAATAATATTATAAAGGCTGTGAAATGTGTTGGACATTCATATTATCAAAGGCTGTGAAATGTGTTGGACATTTATTAATAATCTAGGGGACTGTTTAATATAATCCTAGGGGGCTGTGAAATGTGCTGGACATTAATATCATCATAGGGGCTGTGAAATGTGCTGGACATTAATATCATCATAGGGGCTGTGAAATGTGCTGGACATTAATATCATCATAGGGGCTGTGAAATGTGCTGGACATTTATTAATATTATCATAGGGGCTGTGAAATGTGCTGGACATTTATTAATATTCTCATAGGGGCTGTGAAATGTGCTGGACATTTATTAATATTCTCATAGGGGCTGTGAAATGTGTTGGACATTAATATTATCATAGGGGCTGTGAAATGTGTTGGACATTAATATTCTCATAGGGGCTGTGAAATGAGCTGGAAATTTATTAATATTCTTATAGGGGCTGTGAAATGTGTTGGACATTAATATTCTCATAGGGGCTGTGAAATGAGCTGGACTTTTATTAATATTATCATAGGGGCTGTGAAATGAGCTGGAAATTTATTAATATTCTCATAGGGGCTGTGAAATGTGTTGGACATTAATATTCTCATAGGGGCTGTGAAATGAGCTGGACATTTATTAATATTCTCATAGGGGCTGTGAAATGTGCTGGACATTTATTAATATTCTCATAGGGGCTGTGAAATGTGTTTGACATTAATATTCTCATAGGGGCTGTGAAATGTGCTGGACATTTATTAATATTCTCATAGGGGCTGTGAAATGTGTTGGACATTAATATTATCATAGGGGCTGTGAAATGAGCTGGAAATTTATTAATATTCTCATAGGGGGCTGTGAAATGAGCTGGACATTTATTAATATTATAGGGGCTGTGAAATGTGTTGGACGTTTAATAATAGAAGGGCTGTGACGTGTTGGACTTTTATTAATATTATCATAGGGGGATGTGAAATGTGCTGGACATTAATATTAGCATAGGGACTGTAAAATGTGTTGGACGTTTATTAATATTCTGATAGGGGGCTGTGAAATGTGGCAGACATTCAATAATAATATTATAAAGGCTGTGAAATGTGTTGGACATTCATATTATCAAAGGCTGTGAAATGTGTTGGACATTTATTAATAATCTAGGGGACTGTTTAATATAATCCTAGGGGGCTGTGAAATGTGCTGGACATTAATATCATCATAGGGGCTGTGAAATGTGCTGGACATTAATATCATCATAGGGGCTGTGAAATGTGCTGGACATTAATATCATCATAGGGGCTGTGAAATGTGCTGGACATTAATATTCTCATAGGGGCTGTGAAATGTGCTGGACATTAATATTCTCATAGGGGCTGTGAAATGTGCTGGACATTAATATCATCATAGGGGCTGTGAAATGTGCTGGACATTAATATTATCATAGGGGCTGTGAAATGTGCTGGACATTAATATCATCATAGGGGCTGTGAAATGTGCTGGACATTAATATTCTCATAGGGGCTGTGAAATGTGTTGGACATTAATATCATCATAGGGGCTGTGAAATGTGCTGGACATTAATATCATCATAGGGGCTGTGAAATGTGCTGGACATTAATATCATCATAGGGGCTGTGAAATGTGCTGGACATTAATATTCTCATAGGGGCTGTGAAATGTGCTGGACATTAATATCATCATAGGGGCTGTGAAATGTGCTGGACATTAATATTCTCATAGGGGCTGTGAAATGTGCTGGACATTAATATTCTCATAGGGGCTGTGAAATGTGCTGGACATTAATATTCTCATAGGGGCTGTGAAATGTGCTGGACATTAATATTCTCATAGGGGCTGTGAAATGTGCTGGACATTAATATTCTCATAGGGGCTGTGAAATGAGCTGGACATTAATATTATCATAGGGGCTGTGAAATGAGCTGGAAATTTATTAATATTCTTATAGGGGCTGTGAAATGTGCTGGACATTTATTAATATTCTCATAGGGGCTGTGAAATGTGTTGGACATTAATATTATCATAGGGGCTGTGAAATGTGTTGGACATTAATATTCTCATAGGGGCTGTGAAATGAGCTGGAATTTATTAATATTCTATAGGGGCTGTGAAATGTGTTGGACATTAATATTCTCATAGGGGCTGTGAAATGAGCTGGACATTTATTAATATTATCATAGGGGCTGTGAAATGAGCTGGAAATTTATTAATATTCTCATAGGGGCTGTGAAATGTGTTGGACATTAATATTCTCATAGGGGCTGTGAAATGAGCTGGACATTTATTAATATTCTCATAGGGGCTGTGAAATGTGCTGGACATTTATTAATATTCTCATAGGGGCTGTGAAATGTGTTGGACATTAATATTCTCATAGGGGCTGTGAAATGTGCTGGGCATTTATTAATATTCTCATAGGGGCTGTGAAATGTGCTGGACATTTATTAATATTCTCATAGGGGCTGTGAAATGTGTTGGACATTAATATTATCATAGGGGCTGTGAAATGAGCTGGAATTTAAATATTCTCATAGGGGCTGTGAAATGAGCTGGACATTTATTAATATTATAGGGGCTGTGAAATGTGTTGGACGTTTAATAATAGAAGGGCTGTGACGTGTTGGACTTTTATTAATATTATCATAGGGGGATGTGAAATGTGCTGGACATTAATATTAGCATAGGGACTGTAAAATGTGTTGGACGTTTATTAATATTCTGATAGGGGGCTGTGAAATGTGTTGGACATTAATATTCTCATAGGGGCTGTGAAATGTGGCAGACATTTAATAATAATATTATAAAGGCTGTGAAATGTGTTGGACATTCATATTATCAAAGGCTGTGAAATGTGTTGGACATTTATTAATAATCTAGGGGACTGTTTAATATAATCCTAGGGGGCTGTGAAATGTGCTGGACATTAATATCATCATAGGGGCTGTGAAATGTGCTGGACATTAATATCATCATAGGGGCTGTGAAATGTGCTGGACATTAATATCATCATAGGGGCTGTGAAATGTGCTGGACATTAATATTCTCATAGGGGCTGTGAAATGTGCTGGACATTAATATTCTCATAGGGGCTGTGAAATGTGCTGGACATTAATATCATCATAGGGGCTGTGAAATGTGCTGGACATTAATATTATCATAGGGGCTGTGAAATGTGTTGGACGTTTAATAATATAGGGGCTGTGACATGTGTTGGACATTTATTATTATCATAGGGGCTGTGAAATGTGCTGGACATTTATTAGTAATATGATCCTGGGACTGTGAAATGAGTTGGACATTAATATCATAGGGGCTGTGAATTGTGTTGAACATTTAATAATATTATAAGGGCTGTGACGTGTTGGACATTTATTAATATTATCATAGGGGGAGTGAAATGTATTTATATTTATTTATCATAATATCCTAGCGGTCTGTGAAACGTGTTGGACATTTATTAACCCCTTCCATGCGGAGGATGCGCTCAGCGCGTCCTGCCGCATGGCCCACTTTGCTGCGGAGGACGCGTCCTCCCCTTGCAGTGGTGATTGGCCAGGATTCTGGCCGATCGCGGCAGCCCCCCGGTGCGGGCTGACATCCTCGATGTTAATGTGTGGTATCATTGGAACGGCTAGAGCAATGGCCTTTCCAATGATACCAAACATGGCCATGTAAAATAATTTTTTTTTATTTTTTATTAATGCAGCAATATTGTTCTCATTTCAATTATAATGTGAACAATGATGCTGCACTAACGATTTTTTCTATGGGAGCGTTTGCTAAAAAACACGTAATTTTCCCCAAAAAATTGTAACGAGTCCCCAATTCTAATTTTTTTAACAAGCACACCCCACAGGAAATATTACTGAAAAGGCTTGCATGATAAAATGTAAAAAAAAAACACTTTACACAATGTAAAATCCAATTTTTATTGCAGGTTTTGTTATAATATTCAAGCAGGACATGACGGATACATATAATAATGATATATTATGAATCTGCCGAGTCTGCCGGAAAGAACGATATATAACATGTCTGGGTTGTATAATAAAACGTGGCTTCAAATCGCGTAACCGGTAAAAATGAGCTCAGCACAGAGGTGTGAAATGGCTCAGCAGCACAGGGGCTGTGAAATGTGGTGGACATTATTATCATAGGGGCTGCAAAATGTGTTGGACATTTTTTAGTAGTATTGTAGAGGGCTGTGAAATGCGTTGGACATTTATGAATATTATCATAGGGGCTGCAAAATGTGTTGGATATTTAATATTTTTATAAGGGGTTGTGAAATGTGTCAGACATTTATTAATATCATAAGGGGCTGTGAAATGTGTTGGATATTTATTAATATTATAGGGGCTGTGAATTGTGGTGGACATTTATTTTTATAATGGGTTTGAATTGTGTCAGACATTTATTAATATCATAAGGGGCTGTGAAATGTGAAGGACACATAATATTAAAAAATATCTGCCACATTTCACAATCCCATGATAATATTAATAAGGGGCTGTGAAATGTGGTGGACATTTATTAATATTCTCATAGGGGGCTGCAAAATTTGTTGGATATTAATATTTTTATAAGGGGTTGTGAAATGTCACACATTTATTAATATTATCATAGGGGTTGTGAAATGTGGCAGGAATGTATTTATAGTATCTTAGTAGACTGTGAAATGTGTCAGACATTTATTAATATTATAGGGGTCGTGAAATGTATTTACATTTATTAATAATATTATCCTAGCGGTCTGTGAAACATGTTGGACATTTATTAATATTATAAGGGGATGTGAAATGTGTCAGGCATAAATTAATATTATCATAGGGGCTGTGAAATGTGTTGGACATTTATTAATATTATCATAGGATAGTCTCATAAGCCGAAGGAGAGGCCCACCCCAGCACCTGGCGGCGGGGCGTACTAGTATGTGTTAACCCCCCTCTCGCCAGCCGCCTAGAGTTTATGATCATAGGAGGCTGCGAAATGTGTTGGCATTTATTATTATCATAGGTTCTGTGAAATGTGTCAGACATTGATTAATATTATAAAGGGCTGCAAAATGTGGCAGTTATTAATATTATCAAAGGGGGCTGCGAAATGTGTTGTATATTTAATAATATTTTTATAAGGGGCTGTGAAATGTGTCAGACATTTATTAATATTATAGGGAGCTGAGAAAGGTGTTGGACATTTTTTAGTATGATTTTGGTAGGGGGCTGTGAAATGTGTTGGACATTTATTAATATAGGGGCTGTGAAATGTGTTGGACATTTATTAATATAGGGGCTGTGAAATGTGTTGGACATTTATTAATATTATCATAGGGGGCTGTAACAAGGGTTGGACATTTATTAATATTATCCTAGGAGTCTGTGAAATGTGTTGGACGTTTACTAATATTATCATGGGACTGTGACATGTGTCAGACATAAGTTCTTATCATAGGGGCTGTGACATGTGTTGGACATTTATTAATATTATTGTAGGGGCTGTGAAATGTGTCAGACATAAGTTTATCATAGGGGCTGTAACAAGGGTTGGACATTTATTAATATCAAAGGGGCTGTGAATTGTGTTGGATATTAATTTTATCATAAGCGGCTTTGAAATGTGTTGGACATTTATTAATATTATCCTAGCGGTCTGTGAAATGTGTTCGGCATTTATTAATATCCTAGGGGGCTGTGAAATGTGTCGGACACTTATTAACTCCTTAAGGACCACTGATGTACATTTTCCCTTATGGACCAAGGACGTACTATGTACGTCATGGTCCTTTAACCACCCTCCTCCCTCCCTATACTCACCTCTTTGGCCGGGGTCCCACGTTGGACTGACTTGATGTCAGCCAACAGTTTCATGGGCCCCAGTCGTCATAACGACATTGCTGTGCGTAATGATGTCATTTTCAGGCGTCCCCCTGCACCTGCAGGGGTAACCTGAAAGGGGCGGGGAGGTCCTTTGGGCTCCTCTCCTTCCGAATGGCCAGGGCTAGAAAAAAAAAAAGGTACCGCTGAAAAGGACAGAGTCTGCTCTTTTCAGCAGTGCCTCTCTTTAACTCCTTAGGTGCCGGATCTCGATTCGAACCCGGAAGTGACTGGCATCTTGGATGCCCCCCACCAACTGACATTGTCGCCGTATGTGTGATGTCAGTTGGCCAGTTAACCCTGCCGGTCTTATGAATTGTTCATTAATTGCAACATCTGGCTCAACTACTTCAAGAGCCTGTGCAAAGACCTTGCCAAAGAGGAGCTAACTAGGGAACAGGAACACATCATCAGAAGACTACATGAACTGGAGGAAAAAATCAAGGATTTCCAAAACCCGTTAGATACACCCATTACACCCCAAGAAGTAGCAGAAAAAATTCAAGATCTGCGAAGTAAAAAAGTCAGCGGGATGGATGGAATTCTTCCAGAGATGATTTAACACGGCTCTCCAGAAGTACACGCCGCAATATGTAAAGTTTTCAACCTGGTCCTGAGTGTTGGATTCTACCCTCAAGTATGGAACTCATAACACCCATCCATAAGAGTGGAGACCAATATTATCCAGCCAACTACAGAGGGATATGTGTCAGCAGCCGCTGGGAAAACTGTTCAATAGCATCCAGAACAAAAGAATCCTCAGCTTCCTGACACAGCATAACGTCCTCAACAGAAGCCAAGCGGGGTTCATGCCAAACCATCGCACTACAGATCACATCTACACCCTGCACAGCCTTCTCAAGAACCATGTCCACAATACAAAACATGGGAAAATATTTGCCTGTTTTGTGGACTTTAAGAAGGCCTTTGACTCAGTGTGGCCCCCAGGCCTGTTCCTCAAACTACTGGAGAGTGGAATAGGAGGGAAAACCTATGACGTCCTAAAGAGCTCATATAACAAGAAGCCTACTCAGCACTGAGGGAAACTCACTTCCAGAGACTCTCCGCTCTCATCCCGGACTTCACCTCTATAGAAGAGACGAGGAAACTCCACATCATACTGGGAGAAGCGTCGAGGGAAACTCCACATCATACTGGGAGAAGAGATGAGGGAAACTCCACATCATACTGGGAGAAGAGATGAGGAAACTCCACATCATACTGGGAGAAGAGATGAGGAAACTCCACATCATACTGGGAGAAGAGGAGCCGGTGGTGAAAATATCTGTCCAATACATCACAGAATGTCACAAACTGAGAGGAATATGAGATCCTGGACTTATAAATCCCCCAACACGGACTTGCCCCATCCCTCTTCACATTATCCCTTACCCCTGATAATGTCCATGGCCTTGCCCATTCCCCCCATATATGTCCCACTAACAGTGGCGTCGCTACGTGGGGGCGGGGGGTGCGGCCCGCACCATTTTCCATGAGCTGGGGGCAATATCCATGAGCTGGGGCATTATCCATGAGCTGCTGGGGCATTATCCATGAGCTGGGGCAGTATCCATGAGCTGCTGGGGCATATCCATGAGCTGCTGGGGCAGTATCCATGAGCTGGGGCAGTATCCATGAGCTGGGGCAGTATATCCATGAGCTGCTGGGGCAGTATATCCATGAGCTGGGGCAGTATCCATGAGCTGGGGCAGTATCCATGAGCTGGGGCAGTATCCATGAGCTGGGGCAGTATTCATGTGCTGGGGCAATATCCCATGAGCTGGGGCAATATCCATGAGCTGGGGCAGTATATCCATGTGCTGGGGCAGTATATCCATGAGCTGGGGCAGTATATCCATGAGCTGGGGCAGTATATCCATGAGCTGGGGCAGTATATCCATGAGCTGCTGGGGCAATATCCATGAGCTGGGGCAATATCAATGAGATGAGCTGGGGCAATATCAATGAGATGAGCTGGGGCAATATCAATGAGAGCAGCTGGGGCAGTATATCCATGAGAGCAGCTGGGGCAGTATATCCATGAGAGCAGCTGGGGCAGTATATCCATGAGAGGAGCTGGGGCAGTATATCCATGAGAGCAACTGGGGCAATATATCCATGAGAGGAGCTGGGGCAGTATATCCATGAGAGGAGCTGGGGCAGTATATCCATGAGAGGAGCTGGGGCAAAATCCATGAGAGGAGCTGGGGCAGTATATCCATGAGAGGAGCTGGGGCAAAATCCATGAGAGGAGCTGGGGCAAAATCCATGAGAAGAGCTGGGGCAATATCCATGAGAGCTGCTGGGGCAATATCCATGAGAGCTGCTGGGGCAATATCCATGAGAGGAGCTGGGGCAATATCCATGAGAGCTGCTGGGGCAATATCCATGTGTGCTGGGGGCAGTATCCATGTGTGTTGGGGCAATATCCATGTGTGAGCTGGTCTGGGGCAATATCCATGTGTGAGCTGAGGCGCAATATATCCATATGTGAGCTGAGGCGCAATATATCCATATGTGAGCTGAGGCGCAATATATCCATATGTGAGCTGAGGCGCAATATATCCATATGTGAGCTGAGGCGCAATATATCCATATGTGAGCTGAGGCGCAATATATCCATATGTGAGCTGAGGCGCAATATATCCATATGTGAGCTGAGGCGCAATATATCCATATGTGAGCTGAGGCGCAATATATCCATGTGAGCTGAGGCGCAATATATCCATATGTGAGCTGAGGCGCAATATATCCATATGTGAGCTGAGGTGCAATATATCCATATGTGAGCTGGGGCGCAATATATCCATATGTGAGCTGAGGCGCAATATATCCATATGTGAGCTGGGGCAATATATATCCATGGGTGAGCTGCTGGGGGCAATATATAATTGTGAACTGGGGCAATATATCCATATGTGAGCTGAGGTGCAATATATCCATATGTGAGCTGGGGCGCAATATATCCATATGTGAGCTGAGGCAATATATATCCATGGGTGAGCTGCTGGGGGCAATATATCCAGAGCTGCTGGGGCAATATATATCCATGTGTGCTTTCACTGCCTTCGAACAGGCATCATACTTGCTGGCAGTTGGCAAAAATTTGCGTGAGCATATGAGAGAGCTCCACAGCAATAAACCTCACAGTAATGTGTGCTGTGTGTATGAGCATTCAGTGTTATATGGGAGTACGGAGTTATGAGTAAGAGTAGTTAAAAAAAATCCGGAAAACTCGGGGGGGGGGGTGACACCATAAGTTACCGCACCGGGTGACACCAACCCTAGTGACGCCACTGCCCACTAACCCCCACCTCCACCCCATATAACCTCCCTATATGCTTTGGCAATGCTGAAATGTATTTGGTCCTGCCAATAAAGCTTATTTTGATTTGATGCAGAGAGATGCAGATGCAGAGAGATGCAGATGCAGAGATAGATGCAGAGAGATACATATACAGATGCAGATAGATACAGATGCAGATAGATACAGATACAGATAGATACAGATGCAGATAGTTTCAGATGCAGATAGTTTCAGATGCAGATCGTTTCAGATGGAGAGAGTTTCAGATGGAGAGAGTTTCAGATGGAGAGAGATACAGAGAGATACAGAGAGATACAGAGAGATAGATACAGATGTAGATAGATACAGAGAGATAGAGTTACAGATGCAGATAGACAGAGAGATACAGACACAGGTACAGAGAGATACAGAGAGATACAGACACAGAGAGATACAGATGCAGAGAGATACAGACACAGAGATACAGATGTAGATAGATACAGACACAGAGATACAGATGCAGAGAGATATAGATACAGAGAGATACAGAGTGATACAGAGAGATACAGATTGATGCAGAGCGATACAGACACAGAGAGCTACATATGCAGATAGATACAGAGAGAGATCCTGGACTTATAAATCCCCAACAGGACTCGCCCCCATCCCCCTTCACATTATCCCTTACCCCTGATAATGTCCATGGACTTGCCCATTCCCCCCCATATATATGTCCCACTACCCCCCTCCTCCCCATATGCTTTGGCAATGCTAAAATGTATTTGGTCCTGCCAATAAAGCTTATTTTGATTTGATTTGACACAGATACATATACAGATAGATACAGAGAGATACAGATGTAGATAGATACAGAGAGATACATATACAGATGCAGAGAGCTACAGATGCAGAGAGATACATATGTAGAGAGATACAGATAGTTACAGATGCAGAGAGATACAGATGCAGAGAGATACAGATGCAGAGAGATACAGATGCAGAGAGATACAGATGCAGAGAGATACAGATGCAGAGAGATACAGATGCAGAGAGATACAGATGTAGATAGAGAGATACAGATGTAGATAGAGAGATACAGATGTAGATAGAGATACAGACACAGATGCAGATAGATACAGACACAGAGATATAGATACAGAGAGATGCAGATGCAGATAGATACAGACACAGATACTGATGCAGAGAGATACAGATACAGAGAGATACATATACAGACACAGAGATACAGATGCAGAGAGATACATATGTAGATAGATACAGATGCAGAGAGATACAGATGTAGATAGAGAGATACAGACACAGATGCAGATAGATACAGAGATACAGATGCAGATAGATACAGAGAGATGCAGATAGATACAGACACAGATAGATACTGATGCAGAGAGATACAGATGTAGATAGAGAGATACAGATGTAGATAGAGAGATACAGATGTAGATAGAGAGATACAGACACAGATGCAGATAGATACAGACACAGATGCAGATAGATACAGACACAGATGCAGATAGATACAGAGAGATGCAGATAGATGCAGAGAGATACAGACACAGATAGATACTGATGCAGAGAGATACAGATGCAGAGAGATACATAGATAGATGCAGATAGATACATATAGATACAGATGCAGATAGATACAGACACAGATACAGATGCAGATAGATACAGATGCAGATAGATACAGACACAGAGATACAGATGCAGATAGATACAGACACAGAGATACAGATGCAGATAGATACAGACACAGAGATACAGATGCAGAGAGATACAGACGCAGAGATACAGATGCAGATAGATACAGATGCAGATAGATACAGATGCAGATAGATACAGACACAGAGATACAGATGCAGATAGATACAGACACAGAGATACAGATGCAGATAGATACAGAGAGATACAGATAGATAGATGCAGAGAGATACAGACACAGATAGATACAGATGCAGAGAGATACAGATGCAGAGAGATACATAGATGCAGATAGATACATATAGATACAGATGCAGATAGATGCAGATGCAGATAGATACAGATAGATACAGATATAGAAAAAGATACAGATATAAATCTAAAATAAACATGAAATGATACACAGGAAAAATGGAAGTAAAATCATTGACAACCTCCTCTTTCCCCTTGACCTTTATGCATTAGGCTAATGTCAGACGAGCGCATTTTGTACGGAATGTGCGTCTGTGCTCAACAGATGTACTTTCTGAGTGACGACAAGGTAGTGGTCACACAGTCTGTTTTTTTCACTGACGTATTATTCAACGGATGTAGGAGGGAAAATAAATTAATATGCAAAACCATTTTGTCCTTGAAAAATTCTGGACGTATAAATGCAGTCCGTCTGACCACGTTCCATCACTCACACACAAAGCTATGCGGACGTAGTGCACTCTGTGTGTCCGTTCTAGTGGATTTATGTTCTTGCCTAACCTGCGTCCGTTTGCCGCGTCCGTTGTATGTCTGCACTTCTGTGCGCACGTACTTTGTGTGTGTGTGTCTCTATTGATCATAATTTTATGCTACCACTGACGTTAAAATGTGCAGCAACACGGACGTGATCACGCAAGTTAGGCAAGAACGTAAATTCGCTAGAATGGACGCACAGAGTGCGCTGTGTCCACAACACTTTATGTGTGAGTGATGGAACGTGGTCAATGGACTGCATTTACACGCCCAGCATTTATACGTCCATCATTTATACGTCCAGCATTTACACGCCCAGCATTTAAACGTCCAGCATTTATACGTCCAGCATTTATACGTCCAGCATTTATACGTCCATCATTTATACCTCCAGAATTTACACGCCCAGCATTTATACCTCCAGCATTTATACGCCCAGCATTTATACGCCCAGCATTTATACGCCCAGCATTTATACGCCCAGCATTTATACGTCCAGCATTTATACGCCCAGCATTTATACGTCCAGCATTTACACGCCCAGCATTTATACGCCCAGCATTTATACGTCCAGCATTTATACGCCCAGCATTTAAACGTCCAGCATTTAAACGTCCAGCATTTATACGTCCAGCATTTATACGTCCAGCATTTAGGCTAGGGTCAGACGAACGCATTTTTCGCGTCGACCGTGGAAAAGTGCGGTCGAACGAACGGACATATTTTTTCACGGAATACGCGGTAGCGGTCATACGATGCGCCTTTTCGTCCGTGATTTTGTACGGATCATCAATAAAACACTTTTTGTGTCTGGACGTTATGTTGGCCGGACATTAGCAGCGTCTGACGTCTCCCAATCACACACACACGCCGCTATGCGGCCGCAGCGCACTCTGTACGTCAGTAGTAGCGGTTTGACGTTCTCGAAAAAATGCGTTCGTTTGCCAATTGCGTTGCGCGGACGAACTTTCGTGCGGCCGTACTTCGTGTGTTCCCCGGCATTGGACGTCATTTGCTGCTAGCACGGCCGTGATTTTGTGCGGCTAAACGCACGTTAAAGCTGCGTTCGTCTGACCCTAGCCTTATACGTCCAGCATTTATACGTCCAGCATTTATACGTCCATCATTTATATGCCCGGCATTTATACGTCCAGCATTTATACGCCCGGCATTTATACCTCCAGCATTTACACGCCCGGCATTTATACGCCTGGCATTTATACGCCCGGTATTTATACCTCCAGCATTTACACGCCCGGCATTTATACGCCCGGCATTTATACGCCCAGCATTTATACGTCCATCATTTATACCTCCAGCATTTACACGCCCAGCATTTATACCTCCAGCATTTATACCTCCAGCATTTATACGCCCAGCATTTATACGCCCAGCATTTAAACGTCCAGCATTTAAACGCCCGGCATTTATACGCCCGGCATTTATACGTCCAGCATTTATACGTCCAGCATTTATACGTCCAGCATTTACACGCCCAGCATTTACACGTCCAGCATTTAAACGTCCAGCATTTATACGCCCGGCATTTATACGTCCATCATTTATACCTCCAGAATTTACACGCCCAGCATTTATACCTCCAGCATTTATACGCCCAGCATTTAAACGTCCAGCATTTATATGCCCGGCATTTATACGTCCAGCATTTATACGCCCGGCATTTATACCTCCAGCATTTACACGCCCGGCATTTATACGCCTGGCATTTATACGCCCGGCATTTATACCTCCAGCATTTACACGCCCGGCATTTATACGCCCGGCATTTATACGCCCGGCATTTATACGCCCGGCATTTATACGCCCGGCATTTATACGCCCAGCATTTATACGTCCAGCATTTATACGTCCATCATTTATACCTCCAGCATTTACACGCCCAGCATTTATACCTCCAGCATTTATACCTCCAGCATTTATACGCCCAGCATTTATACGCCCAGCATTTATATGCCCGGCATTTATACCTCCAGCATTTACACGCCCGGCATTTATACGCCCGGCATTTATACGCCCGGCATTTATACGCCCGGCATTTACACACCCAGTATTTACACGCCCAGCATTTATACCTTCAGCATTTACACGCCCAGCATTTAAACGTCCAGCATTTATATGCCCAGCATTTATACGCCCGGCATTTATACCTCCAGCATTTACACGCCCAGCATTTATACACTCAGTATTTACACACCCAGCATTTATACCTCCAGCATTTACACGCCCAGCATTTACACGCCCAGCATTTACACGCCCAGCATTTACACGCCCAGCATTTATACGCCCAGCATTTATACGCCCAGCATTTATACGCCCAGCATTTACACCTCCAGCATTTATACGCCCGGCATTTATACGCCCGGCATTTATACGCCCGGCATTTATACGCCCGGCATTTATACGCCCAGCATTTATACCTCCACCATTTAGGCTGGGGTCAGACCAGCGCACTTTTAACGTGCGTTCTGGCGCACATAATTACGGCCGCACTAGCAGCAGATGACGGGCAATGACGGCCAATATACGATGTTCGGCCGCACTAAAGTCCGGCCGTGCAACGCAAGTGGAATTTGAACGCATTTTTTTGAGAACGCTGAACCGCTAGTACTGACATACAGAGTGCGCAGCTGCGGCATAGCGGCGTGTTTGCGTGATTAGGAGATGTCAGACACTGCTAATGTCCAGCCTACATAACGTCCAGACGCAAAAAGAGTTTTATTGACGATCCGTACAAAATCACGCCCGAAAATGCGCGTCGTCTGACCGTTTTTGCGCAATCCGTGAAAAATACGTCAATGCGTTCGGACGCACTTTTTCACGTTCGCGGGGAAAAATGCTTTCGTCTGACCCTAGCCTTACACGCCCAGCATTTAAACGTCCAGCATTTATATGCCCGGCATTTACATGCCCGGCATTTACACGCCCGGCATTTACACGCCCGGCATTTACACGCCCGGCATTTACACGCCCGGCTTTTACACGCCCG
The DNA here is from genome assembly GCA_009667805.1 of Leptobrachium leishanense. NCBI lineage: Eukaryota > Metazoa > Chordata > Amphibia > Anura > Megophryidae > Leptobrachium > Leptobrachium leishanense. Next base: position 124,734,887 of record CM019072.1, on the reverse strand, counting down.
GCATTTACACGCCCGGCATTTACACGCCCGGCATTTACACGCCCGGCATTTACACGCCCGGCATTTACACGTCCGGCATTTACACGTCCGGCATTTACACGTCCGGCATTTACACGTCCGGCATTTACACGTCCGGCATTTACACGTCCGGCATTTACACGTCCGGCATTTACACGTCCGGCATTTACACGCCCGGCATTTACAAGCCCGGCTTTTACAAGCCCGGCTTTTATACGTCCGGCTTTTATACGTCCGGCTTTTATACGTCCGGCTTTTATACGTCCGGCTTTTATACGTCCGGCTTTTATACGTCCGGCTTTTATACGTCCGGCATTTATACGCCCGGCATTTATACGCCTGGCATTTACACGTCCAGCATTTACACGCCCAGCATTTATATGTCCAGCATTTTTGACGGACAAAATGTTTTTTCATATTAATTTATTTCCCTCCTACATCTGTCAATAAAAACGTCAGTGAAAAAACGGACTGTGTGGCCACTACCTTGTTGTCAGTCAGAAAGTACGTCTGTTGTGCATGGACGCACATTCTGTACAAAATGCGCTCGTCTGACATTCGCCTAAGAGCTGTGTGTACCAGTACCTTTCTCCATAAGGTGTATCTGTATCTGTCTTTTATTATTTGTCTGCTCAGCTATAAAGCGGCTACATACTCGATATTGCTACACGGTTGTAGGAGAGATCAGGGTGGCACAGAATCAGTGGTACAGCGCTCCTTACAACAGGCATTCGTAGGGATTTCTCTGGCAAAGCTAACATTGCCCACTACAACACCATTCCATCCATCTCCCTCCCTCATGAAGTATTAAATATCCCCACTGTGTGGATTGGTGAGTCTGATGCTCAGGCTGGACAGACTGTACACTCCGCATGTAGCTTGGCAAAAGCATTTCCTATAAGTGGCCGGGCGTTTCACTCGGCACCAGTTGGTACCAGGTGCGAGCAGCGGATACTTTCCTGTTTTTACAATGTATTTTTCGATTATATGATCAGCGCACGATCCTGCTCAGTGTTTGGCGCGGAGTAATGTGAGATTAGGCCTGGAGTCCGTGGCTCCGGAATAATAAAATTCCTATAGATCAGCTGCTGGGGCTGAAGCGAAACACTCTGTCAAGTGAATGTCTTTGTGAGTTTCATATCAGGCAGAGACAGGTACTGGAAATGATAAAAAGCAGATACCTTGCTACAAAGTATTTCCATGCTTAGTGCTGCTCACATTCTTCAAAGCTCAGCCTCCTGCTCTCCAAATCCAAGTGACTCTTGGCCTCTTGTCGACTAAAGGCAGACCTGGGCACCCCACATGCTTGCATGATGCTCCGCCAGCCCCATGCCAATCATCACCACACTCAGTACAGCGCCCACATCCAAGGCACCGTCGTAATCTGGGACTGGGAAAAGTGTATGAATTGAGACTTGAGAAACAATACAATGTAACCCAGGACAGTGACCCCATTTATACCATGTGTTTTAGGGTTTGCTGTACCTTTTATTACGGTGTCTCTTAAAGGGCCGATGCACTCTGCTGTAACACAAGGGGTTAATGCAGGTCTCCAGTGCTGCCGGCATTCTTTGTGCTTCACACGCAATTATTCAAGGAAACATTTGGCACCACCACAAGTGACTTCAAATGTGGAACGCGTTGGCTCATTGGAAATGAAGCAATAATTGTTTGGAATGAATATTGTTTGCTTTTGGGCAATATCTGCAGCGCACTACAGGCGCTACAGGTGCTACAGGTGCTCACAGGTGATACAGGTGCTCACAGGCGCTACAGGTGCTCACAGGTGATACAGGTGCTCACAGGCGCTACAGGTGCTCACAGGCGCTACAGGCACTCACAGGTGCTCTCAGGCGCTACAGGTGCTCTCAGGCGCTCACAGCCACTCACAGGCGCTACAGGTGCTCACAGGCGCTACAGGTGCTACAGGTACTCTCAGGCGCTACAGGTGCTCTCAGCCGCTCACAGGTGCTCACAGGCGCTACAGGCACTCACAGGTGCTCTCAGGCGCTACAGGTGCTCTCAGGCGCTCACAGCCACTCACAGGCGCTACAGGTGCTCACAGGCGCTACAGGTGCTACAGGTACTCTCAGGCGCTACAGGTGCTCTCAGGCGCTCACAGGCGCTCACAGCCACTCACAGGTGCTCACAGGCGCTACAGGCACTCTCAGGCGCTCACAGGTGCTCACAGGCGCTACAGATGCTCACAGTCTACATTAATGTCTTTTCACATATCAGCCTGTCAAAGAACAGAAGCGCGCCCCGATATCGAATGGACGTATTGATCGGACTGGAAATTGGAAACTCTCCACTTCGCTGCATAAAAAATGTGCCTGTAACTTTCATGTAGAATTAGAGATTCTTTTTATGGCTCCCCCATTCTTCGTACGAAATAAAAAGGAAGTTCTAAGCGCGCGGGTCAGGTGTTGCGATTGCATTCTAGTTTATTTTTTATGAATCAGATAAAGATTGCTGCACATGAAGCCGTGTGTGAGGATGAGAGGACATTTCCATATCAAAGGCAGGATCTGGGCGGCTGCATGCTAATTAAAATGCAGAGGCTCTGCGCTGTGTACCAACCCTTTAATACCACACTTTGTGAAGTCCTGGGCGCCCACCAGAAAAAAGAAACAATCTGTGTGCGTTTTATCTGGATTGACTTGATCCAGCACAAGTCCCATACGTCTTCATGCTGTCCACAGGCTGGCTGTGAGTGATGCTCCCCCCCACGTCACTGGTAATAAGGACCACTTTACTCCTTAGCCCTGGAAAGCAAAGGGAATTAAAAGCCTGGCAATGATGGCAGGTTCTCTGGGTGGAGGCATCAGGGAATGTAATCCAAAGAGCTTGCAATCTTTCAGCATCCCTTTGTGATTGGGCATGTGTGCTGAAAAAATCCATAACATTTGTATATTTTTATAGAATTCACAGGAAAGGCTCCTGTTTTTGCACTAGAGCACCAAGACTTCTGATCAGATTTGGGGATGTTTGTGCTGACAGTCTGGGCAGTTTTGTGTCTTTGTATCTGCTTGGTGCAGTTTGCTTCTATTTTGTGTCATTTTAAGAGTAAAAATACCTTTTTTTTTTCCCTGGTGATAAAGACCGTCTGAGTCTCCTTTAGTGACATATTTATGGAGATGAGCCTGTAACGTCACAAACGCAGGCAGGTCCCATTTTACTAGAAGACAAATAATGGGGATTATTTAGAAGGGACTGATCTGGAGCAAAGTGTTGAAGCTGGAGGAACTCACACCCATTTCTCCTATATCAATGCTTCTTACTATGTTTCGCTTTGGCTCATTTTATGTCATATTAGGGTTTGTTTCACCCTGGGTTTCCTACTCTTTTTGGACACGGCGCTAGATACACTGAGCTGCCTTCCAGCAGCAGATTTAGGGCCATGGATTACTGTATCTTAATGAAGAATTAGTCTGTGTTAATTTGTTTTTCAGGGAAGCTCTAGGGCTGTGAATGCAGAGTATGACATGGCTTTAAACACCCATCCTATTCATATGGGCTCCAACCCAAATGTAAATACATGGCTTGTGCCAAACTCCCAGATCACGGTCATCACCTGCTGGCTGTCTCTGGACCTTTTCCTAACAGACATGCTGCAAGTTGGGGCCATTAGGAGGTGAAGAGCAGTTTTTATGGCTTTATTTTATGCTCTGATGTTAATGAATAGGTGAGTGTCAGTCGCTCAGATCATCCATTACTCTTGCTGCCGCACATAAAAGTAATATCATCTCATCATCATAAGAATAACAGAGGGTCAGGAATACCTGGGTCCTGAGCACGGAGCTAAAAACCAAAGACTAGACATGCACCAGGCCTGCTCTGGCATTATCTCTGCCCATAGTATCACCCAAAAGAATCAGCCCTACCTCCTCCTGGGTCTCAGGACTTATTATATGACTCACAACCATTCAGGGACCAGGACGCCAAAAACAGAGTGGAGATAATCACGAGGCCACTGACCCACAGCTAGTCCAAGTACTGGCATTCTGTCTCATGGTGGCACCAGATGTGACATGTAGCATTGAACCATGTGAGTGTGCTGGAGAACAGAAAACCCGTAGTCCCTCTATTACCACCAGCTGGCTGCACATCGGAATCCCACTTCCCCACCAATAATGTAAATCCCATCTCTATCACCGGATTACACACTGCCGCCATATATGTAAATCCCACCTCTATCACCAGATTACACACTGCCGCCATATATGTAAATCCCACCTCTATCACCAGATTACACACTGCTGCCATATATGTAAATCCCACCTCTATCACCAGATTACACACTGCCGCCATATATGTAAATCCCACCTCTATCACCAGATTACACACTGCCGCCATATATATGTAAATCCCACCTCTATCACCAGATTACACACTGCCGCCATATATATGTAAATCCCACCTCTATCACCAGATTACACACTGCCGCCATATATGTAAATCCCACCTCTATCACCAGATTACACACTGCCGCCATATATGTAAATCCCACCTCTATCACCAGATTACACACTGCCGCCATATATGTAAATCCCACCTCTATCACCAGATTACACACTGCCACCATATATGTAAATCCCACCTCTATCACCAGATTACACACTGCCGCCATATATGTAAATCCCACCTCTATCACCAGATTACACACTGCCACCATATATATGTAAATCCCTCCTCTATCACCAGATTACACACTGCCGCCATATATATGTAAATCCCTCCTCTATCACCAGATTACACACTGCCACCATATATATGTAAATCCCTCCTCTATCACCAGATTACACACTGCCGCCATCTATATGTAAATCCCTCCTCTATCACCAGATTACACACTGCCGCCATATATGTAAATCCCACCTCTATCACCAGATTACACACTGCCGCCATATATGTAAATCCCTCCTCTATCACCAGATTACACACTGCCGCCATATATGTAAATCCCACCTCTATCACCAGATTACACACTGCCGCCATATATGTAAATCCCACCTCTATCACCAGATTACACACTGCCGCCATATATGTAAATCCCACCTCTATCACCAGATTACACACTGCCGCCATATATGTAAATCCCACCTCTATCACCAGATTACACACTGCCGCCATATATGTAAATCCCACCTCTATCACCAGATTACACACTGCCGCCATATATATGTAAATCCCTCCTCTATCACCAGATTACACACTGCCACCATATATGTAAATCCCACCTCTATCACCAGATTACACACTGCCGCCATATATGTAAATCCCACCTCTATCACCAGATTACACACTGCCACCATATATGTAAATCCCACCTCTATCACCAGATTACACACTGCCGCCATATATGTAAATCCCTCCTCTATCACCAGATTACACACTGCCACCATATATGTAAATCCCACCTCTATCACCAGATTACACACTGCCACCATATATGTAAATCCCACCTCTATCACCAGATTACACACTGCCACCATATATGTAAATCCCACCTCTATCACCAGATTACACACTGCCACCATATATGTAAATCCCTCCTCTATCACCAGATTACACACTGCCACCATATATGTAAATCCCTCCTCTATCACCAGATTACACACTGCCACCATATATGTAAATCCCACCTCTATCACCAGATTACACACTGCCACCATATATGTAAATCCCACCTCTATCACCAGATTACACACTGCCACCATATATGTAAATCCCACCTCTATCACCAGATTACACACTGCCACCATATATGTAAATCCCACCTCTATCACCAGATTACACACTGCCGCCATATATGTAAATCCCACCTCTATCACCAGATTACACACTGCCGCCATATATATGTAAATCCCTCCTCTATCACCAGATTACACACTGCCACCATATATGTAAATCCCACCTCTATCACCGGATTACACACTGCCGCCATATATATGTTGCAGAAAAAAGAAAACCTGCTATTAACAAAAATAGAAAAAAAAAAGCCTAAAAGATCCAAAAAATAAAGAGACTTTTTGCTGCAGATTAAAATAATAAACGGTTTATTAGATATTGAATTAAAACGGGAATATTTTTTCCATTGAAACCTATGGGATTCGTCTGAATAAACCTGTCGAATGAAACCACTGAACATCAGGGCATTTCACTGACATTTCTCTGACATTTCTCTGCTGTTCAATGTGAATAGATTAACCATTGCTTCTCTATGGGGGATTTCACTGTCGAATCTAAGTAAAACGTTATAATGAATCGACTCGTAAAACCGGATTCAACTTGTATTTCGTTCCGTTCCGTTTTTGTTTAGTGTCAGACAGATCCGATTCGTTATTTCAGATGTGCGTCCGAAATATAAATCGGCAAATTTTGTCCAAATTTTAATTGAGAGAGAAATGAAACGCTCATCTCTAATATGTAAATCCCACCTCTGCCACAGTAAATTACAGACTGACGCCATATATTTAAATGCCACCTCTACCACCTGTTGATTAGAGGAATCTCACAAACAAAATTAGTAAATATATTTACAGGCCACTATAGAACTACAACTTTGGCTTTAATTACCACCTCTACGCTGATGACACTCAGATCTACCTCTCTACCCCTGATCTCTCTCCCCCTGTCCTTTCCAAAGTCAGCGACTGTTTATCTGGCATCTCCTCCTGGATGGCCTCCCACCACCTAAAGATCAACATGTCCAGGACTTCACTGGCTCCCCATCCACCTCACCTGCCGGTCTCTGCCGCTCCTCTTTGCGAGTCCCTCCACTGGCTCTCCATCCACCTCACCCGCTGCTCTGTCTCTGTGAGTCCCTTCACTGGCTCCCCAATCCACCTCACCTGCCACTCTGTCTCTGCCGCTCCCCTCTGCGAGTCCCTTCACTGGCTCCCCATCCACCTCACCCGCCGCTCTGTCTCTGCCGCTCCCCTCTGCGAGTCCCTTCACTGGCTCCCCATTCACCTCACCTGCCACTCTGTCTCTGCTGCTCCCCTCTGCGAGTCCCTTCACTGGCTCCCCATCCACTGCATAATTTAAAATATTTACCCTGACCTACAAAACCCTCACTAACTCAGCTCCCCACTACCTGTCCTCACTAATCACCAAATACACCCCAGCCCGCTCCCTAAGGTCAAACAGTGACCTGCGCCTAGCTTCTCCCCGCATCACCTCTTCCCATGATAGACTGCAGGATTTCTCACGCGCAGCCCCCACTCTCTGGAACGCTCTCCCTCGTACTGTCAGACTTTCCCCTAACTTCTCTTCCTTCAAACGCTCCCTTAAAACATTCCTATTTAGGGAAGCCTACCCCCTGACTCACTGGCGCAATCAGCCCATCGCTCTCGCCTCGCAGTCCGTCGCTCTCGTCTCGCAGTCCGTCGCTCTCGCCTTGCAGTCCGTCGCTCTCGCCTTGCAGTCCGTCGCTCTCGCCTTGCAGCCCGCCGCTCTCGCCTTGCAGGCCGCCGCTCTCGCCTTGCAGGCCGTCGCTCTAGCCTTGAAGTCCGTTGCTCTCGCCTTGCAGTCCGTCGCTCTCGCCTTGCAGTCCGTCGCTCTCGCCTTGCAGTCCGTCGCTCTCGCCTTGCAGCCCGACGCTCTCGCCTTGCAGTCCGTCGCTCTCGCCTTGCAGTCCGTCGCTCTCGCCTTGCAGCCCGACGCTCTCGCCTTGCAGTCCGTCGCTCTCGCCTTGCAGTCCGTCGCTCTCGCCTTGCAGTCCGTCGCTCTCGCCTTGCAGTCCTCTCTTTCTGTTTCCACCGCAACCCTTCTAGATTGTGAGTTCCCACGGGAATAGGGCCTTCGTTTCCTCCTGTACCGGTTTGTCAAATGTTGTTCAATGTATTGTAACCCTGTCTATACTGTGCCCATTGTACAGCGCTGCGGAATTTGCTGACGCTATATAAATAAATAATACATAAAATAATAAACATAAATAATCATTTTGTTAAAGGTCTTGCCCGCCTTGGGTACAGGAATGGCAAGACAGAGGTTACTGGCAGAGGAAAAAAGTGATGAATAACTGGAAAGATTATGGATAGTAAGTACAGATAGGAAGGCCTGGGGAAAAAAAGGCAAAATTGGGGGGGAAATTTCTTTTTTTCCCTTTTATTTTGTCCAGAGCCACTTTGTTTGTTTTTTCCTGTAAAAAAAAAACAAAAAACAAGAGTGTGGAATTTGTTCTTTTACAATGATAAATAATATGTCTAATGATAAGGTCTTAATGTTATATAGATTTAATACCATAACGAAAGACGTCAGACTTTATTTAAAGTGTTAAGTCATTACAAGTTCTCTCGGCTGAAAACGAGCAAATCCTGGAATACAAGTCAAGTAACACGTCTCAATACAACACTCAAACAAAAATATGCGTTTCAACCTCTAGGGGGCGCTACATGGAAAAGGCTTCAGTTTAGCTTGATTGGGAGCTCCATCTTGGACCTCCTACAGTGGGTTATAGTTCCTGTCTTCTCAGGCCTTAATTTTTTTTTTTTGAGAAAGTATTTTTGCAGGAAGGATACATTGAGATTTCTCTGGTTTCAGTATGTCCTGGGTGGCGAGTCTGTACCGTTAGGTGTCTTGCCCAAGGACACTTACTGGAGAGGTGTAATTGACAGGTTGGAGGTAAAATAATTTTCTGAAAACAATAGTTTATCTTTAAAACCTTAATCTAAACGATTCCTATTAATGTTTTTCTCATTACAATCTGCTCAGTATGGGGTTAATGTTCTCCCCGTTACAGTCTGCTCAGTATGGGGTTAATGTTCTCCCTGGTAGTCTGGTCAGTATGGGGTTAATGTTCTCCCCGGTAGTCTGGTCAGTATGGGGTTAATGTTCTTCCCGGTACAGTCTGGTCAGTATGGGGTTAATGTTCTCCCTGGCACAGTCTGGTCAGTATGGGGTTAATGTTCTCCCCGGCACAGTCTGGTCAGTATGGGGTTAATGTTCTCCCCGGTAGTCTGGTCAGTATGGGGTTAATGTTCTTCCCGGTACAGTCTGGTCAGTACGGGGTTAATGTTCTCCCTGGCACAGTCTGGTCAGTATGGGGTTAATGTTCTCCCTGGCACAGTCTGGTCAGTATGGGGTTAATGTTCTCCCCGGCACAGTCTGGTCAGTATGGGGTTAATGTTCTCCCCGGCACAGTCTGGTCAGTATGGGGTTAATGTTCTCCCCGGTACAGTCTGGTCAGTATGGGGTTAATGTTCTCCCAGGTAGGGATGAGCTGTTCGTTTCGATCAGTTCGGAGTTCAAACCAAACTTTGGTCGTCTAAAGTTTGCGAACTTTGAACTTTTTGGGTGTGTTCGGTTCGAGTTCGCAAAAAAAAAGAAATTTTGAAA